>LPNX011199897.1:218673-231203 GCA_001517045.1 Pseudotsuga menziesii
TCAGGTGTGTGAAAGGCGACAACACTTTTTTAATAGATTTTTGAATTGTTCATATCATAATAAATACATATCTTAATTCAAAGTATGTTTCATAATTTTTTAAATCAATTAATAAAACTTTATTATTCTACTTGTTAATTATCAAATTTAATTATATCAATATTTTATATATTTTTGAGTAATCAACATATAAATTATATAAATTTCTGAATAACTCATCTCACAGTTAATATGTTTCTTTATAAAGGGGAAATTAATATACATTGATATTCAAATCTCTCTATATAATTTAATTACTCATCTAATTGTCAATATATTTATTTATAGGCCCAAAGGCATTGGATCCATTGGTGAAGAGTGAGGAGTTTTTCATCTGTGGGTATTAACACACAATTTAACACTTTCAGTAGTGTAGGAAAAAATCATGATTTGATTTTCTCTTGCAACATGAAGACAAATATGAAGAACTAAAAGAGATATAATCTCTTAATCCAACCACTACTTTCCAAAAGGGTAGCTGTGAGTGAAGACCCATGTAGCCTACAAAGGGAAAATTTAGTGATTGAATTGCCTACCAAAATCTAATATCAAGTCTCCACAAAATGAAAGTGGAAGGAAAATACATTGCATATGTGTTTTGTGCATTAAATGATCCATTATTCATGACAAATTCCCAAAACCATGGAAACAAAGGTAAATGGAGGAAATTAAGTTGGGATTCCCATCCCTCACTGAAAAGTTCACTCTTGAGACCCAAATCCTAAATCTATATAATAGGCATTTGGGGTGAGGATTGTATATTAGGAATGATTAAAGAGAAAAATTATTATAGAGAATTGGTGAGAGACTATTTTGATTAACACTTTTGGTGATCAAAATCTTGAGGAGTAGACGAGGGAGCTTGTTCAAATAACTAGCACAGTTTCCTAAGACAAATGTAAATGGTGTACTGATAACTGATGAAAAAATATGTGACGTATTCAAGGGAAACAAGGACTAATTTTTGCCATTGATTCTAGGACGGAATATGAATTGATTCAATGATCCCACTTTTTGGATTCTTGGATTTTTCATTTTTAATACCTTTTTCATTTCTAAGATTGAAAAAGAATAAAGAATGCTATAATACATTGGAGGAAACTAGTTTATTGAGGGTGTGCACCTACATTCCAAGGGCACAAGGCAGGTTGAGGTAAAACAAGAACTAAGCTATTTATGTACACTCTTATGGGTGTTTCCTCCATGGGTATGGGTCAACAGTTTATAGGCTTCATGTAGAAAAAAGTGACAATAAAGGAAAATGCGCAACATGAGCAATAAGCAAAAAATATGTAGGGGCAAATGATCAAGTATATATTCTAACACATGCATATGTAAACTAACATAAAATAGGGAGCCCATTACGAAATGCTCAGAAATGTATGAAAGCCTTATGTGGTCTTAAATTCCAAGTAATGATGGTATTATATGGGCTTCCATGTCTGTGACAATAATGGGAACGAATATGGAAATGGGTTGTTGACTATAGTGTCCCATGTTTGTTAGGATCTTTTCTCTGAATGGTGGAAAATGCAGATGTGATGGGATGATTCACCAACTTACAACATGTTTGACCCCGGGGAAATTTTGGGTTGCAAAGGGTTCAAATGCATCGTAACAGAGGGATAACATAAACCTATATGCAAGCATCCAAATATACCTAATTAGATCGAGGAATGTACGAAGCATTCTCTTATACTTGGGTATAATTAAACCAAGTTTCCTCCCAATGACCCATGAATATGTCCTTAGGTGAGTGTAACCAAATTTTCATAAATTCAAGGATAAATTCATTCAAAGATAAAATGTCATCCAAGAAGTCATGTGAGTCGGGATATCTCACAAAGCCAATCTGCTTCTTGATTGAGAGAACATATGACATTCCCAAATTAATTCTATTCTACTAAGTGGAAACATTAGAGGAAATTTCAACTCAAAATAGGCCTCCTAAAAAAATTAATAAAATAATAGTTAAAATAATAAAATAATATTCATTAAGTTGTTAGGAAGAAAAGAAAAAAACTATTTTTTTGTTTGTATTTTTGACATATCTCTGCATGTTTTTACTCAAATTTCGATTGGGAGAGCTCATTGGATGCGGAATTAAATTCCACAGGCAACGAGTACCCACTCGACATACTTTTTACGGACCCCACTACCCCAAAAACAAGAAATACCTAAAAAAAGTATTTCATCACATTTTTTTCAGGTATTTCTTGTTTTTGGGGTAGCAGGGTCTGTAAAAAGTATGTTGTGTGAGTACTCGTTGGATGCGAAATTTAATTCTGCATCCAATGAGCTCTCCTGATCGAAATTTGAGTAAAAACATGGGGAGATATGTCGAAAATACAAAGAAAAAAAGTAGTTTTTTTTATGATACCTATCCCCAAATTTATATTAAAAAAGTGTTTAAGACCTATACGGTATTTCAAATTTAAAGCAATTTCGTTGGCTAACACATGATGACATGGAATTTGAATTAGAGTTAAAAGGCCCATTCTGAGTTGAAATTTCCTGTAATGATAATTTTTTCAAAATGAAAATACTTTTGAATGTTTTTCTTTTTCCAAGAATCCTTCACACTAATGATTCTTTTCAATTTGCAAATTACATGCGCTTCTTCTCAAATCTTGAAATTAAACTTCCAAATATGAAACAGACATATCCAAAAAAAATTCTATTTGGTTTTATTGATAAAGAATGTTCAAAAGATAGCAAGTCTATGCCACGGTATATTAGTTCTTTTAATGCAAAAACAATCAATCCTAAAAATCTGAAGGAGTATCACACCCATGTATTCTAACTAAATTAAAGATGAAAATATCAATCAACTCAAACAATAACCAACCCAAATCTGAATTGGCTTCTTCCAAAGAGTTCCACAATGTCTCAATAGATAAACGAATGTTCAAAAATGGTCAAATGAAATCCAGTTAGAACTAATCCCTTTAATCCAAAAACAATTGAAACTAAGACATGATAAGAAAGAGTATATGAAATTTGAAGAAATCAAGGATTGAAACCAATATCTATTCTAATTACAATTAATAATCAATTCAAGAGTTCTAAATGATAAGGTTACCTAATCATTGAGCAATTTATTTAATCACAAAATTCAGAAACTACCAATTTTCTCAAGTTACTGAATTTAAATCTCTTTACACTTGAGATACTTGTTTCACGTATGCAAGATTGCACAAGGCACAAGCGTAGAGGATATGCAAAGCTCATATATGGTTTTAAAATTCAAATTGCCTTACAGTTTAGATCCGTGTTTCTCACATGCAAGATTGTACCATGGCGCAAGAACAGAGGATAGACAAAGACCAAATATGCTTTTAAAACTCAAATATGAATGTACTTCCAAAAACTTTATACATGCTCCAATCAATAAAGAACTTTCTAAAGTGAACAAATTCAAGCTACTCAATACTAGTCCTTTTAACTTAAAAAAAAAGAAACTAAGAATATTAAGGAGAAGTAAGTGAAATTCGAAAAAAATCAAGGATTGATACCAATATCTCTTCTACTAATAGTTGTTCAAGCACTTAATCAAAGCATCCAAATCAGCAAATTGTATACAATTTCAATGCAATTGTTCTAATTGATGGAAGTACTAGCTTGAAAACTTTTCAAAACAAGGGACTTCTGGGCCTATTTATGCAATTATAAGGTAATAAAGGATTGAAACCATGATCCATTCCTATAGTAGAAGATCTAAATTCCGATCAACACTCCCAAGTTCAAAAAATCAAGAGAAACACTATGCATTTTTTTAATATTTTGGGGGTAATGAACGCAATTTTTTCAAAGTAGAGGGATAAATGCCTTGATAAATGTAATATCCTGGGCCAATAGATCTAAGAACACAATTTCTTCCACTAATTGTAAGCACAAATACTTATAGAGACGCAATATGGAAACAATATGTTGTAGGTAAAAAAATAAGAAAAATTGCTATTTAACCCCTCAAATCAATCATGAAATGAACTAATGAGTAGTAAAACAAGTTTACCATGAACTCCAAGCTATTAAGAAGCATTGTAGGTCAAGAACTTAGGACAAATTTCAAGAAAAAGCGGGATAGATTAGGTCAAATTTCAAACTCTTTGGGAGTTGCACATGGTAGAAGATTAGGTGTGAATTTCCTAGGTACGAAGAATGAGGATTACTTGTTGCAACGTGTCGTTTGGAATCCCTTCCTTTACCGCTCTTTGATGATTGCATCTCCTTAAGTTCTACATGGAAGTTGTACATAAAACCATAACATGCCTTCCTACTCTTCTAATAAGAAACTTAAGGAATCAGAACTAGATCTAGTTTCTTGCCAAATAATTAACACAAGAAGTTGGCGGGGGGGAGGAGGGGATTGAATTCATTCATATTAGATCACAGAGTGAAATACTTACAACCCCTGTCATTGAGATGTTTTCTTCCTCCTTTGTTCCAGTTTCCTTCCTCTAATCCACAAGCCTTTGATCACCAAAGTGTCAAGCAATGGAGTCTCTCCTCTTTTCCCTATAATAATTTTTCTCTTCAGTCATTCCTCTTCATTCCTCATCCCAAAGTTGTAGTGATTAAAGTCACTTCAACAAATATGGATTATATCTTATAGAAATTAATCTCACAAACTTATGTTCAATTAGTTAAATGTCTTTCCATATGATCGATGAACAACGATGACATTTACTTTTTACAGATAAGGGGGGCGGGGGCGGAGGGGGAATCAGTAATTGCACAGATATGAAAAATTTAAACTTATGCAGACTTTCTCAAATTTGAACTTTTCAACATTCACAACAATAATAAGACTGACACACAAATTCTTGAGAACAAATGTATATCTATAAATATGTATAAGTGTAATTACATCAGTAGGAGATAATAGTCTCCAAACATGAACACCCACTCATTTCGGGAGTCAACCTAATATCAAGTATAATCTGCAACCTGCGAGCACCGACCTGCAACAAATTCTATCTGTGTAAGCACCAACTTACAATCGTTAGGCTCTAACCTGGACATATATCATTCTGTTCGCGCAAACTTAATGCATGAGTATCCAACTCAGATTTCTTTGGTTGATGAGTCATCCTTCCATGTAATCAATTCTAGAAGGATTGAGTTCCATGTTAGTGGATAGGATTAGTTTTAATTTGTAATAAGTGGCAGCCTGCCATTATTCTCGTTGAACCCTGTGAGGAATTCTTCAAGGATAGACCTTTGTTGATAGGATTTCTTTTATTAGGTGTCTAGATCTAAGCTATTCGGATCATGACTGGTTTGTTGAGTGTTATAAAAAGAATTGAATGTAAAAGATACAGGTATGAATGTATGATAGAAGTGAGAGTGAGGAGTTAAGAGTGCAACGTCTGTTTGTAATTGTACTTTTGGTCAAATTGAATGAAGAACATAGTTTACTCTGCAAGTAATTGAGTGATTATGCCTTTATTTCAATCTCTAGAAGTATTGGTTTGATTTCTATGTGTGTATGTGTATAAGCATGCTTGATATATAAAATCTAATTTCGTAGATCTGAAACGATAAGATTCAAGTTGTAGAGGGAATTGATCCTTTTTATGATCAATTTAGTGAAGATTACAGAAGGTTTAAAGGATGCGTATCTTCAATACATCCACGCGTGAGATTGACAGATCTACAACTGAGATTAATTCCACTGAATGAAATAACACTTTAGATAAGCATTGAGAACCAGAAGTGATCATGGATAAATCCTTTTTGATCAATAGCGGAGATTGATCTTGGAGAAGATCGACAACAGTAAAGTATTTCAACGGCTTTATCGAATTTGAAGGCCACCGTGGATTTGGTGGGGACATAGATCCAACGATCCACAAGGATTCCACTGATTTAAAAAGCGAGTCCATTATCATTTTGAATGGATGAGGAATTTCGTTATTAAATGGAATTTATTGAGTGTTTGAGATCCGGCGGAAAACATGGATGAAATATAAACTCTGTTTAGTTGCTGATTGCATCAGGACAATCGTGTTAACTAGACCTGTTACTCTTACTTGGCATTAAAATTGTGACTTGAGGCTTCAATATTTAGCCTATGGAAGAATTGGGCTCTCTAGTTGTGTAAGTTACAACTTCCTTTCGTTCTCTAGCACCAACAAGAAGGAGGCTATGACCCCTTGAGTCTTATATGCACCAACAGAAAGGATGTTGCCACACCCTAATTGTATTCTCCAACATCGACTGGAAAGGGGTTGCACCGCCCTTCTCCTTTCCCCATCCAACCTCCCTGATATGAAATGTGATTGTATAGAGATATGGCAAGTAGAGAAATACATTTTTTTCAAATTCCAATTCCAAAACTATTGAAATCCTTTGATCTACGTCTATGTATCAATGTCAGACAATTGCATGAAATACAATTCTGATCTACTTCTTCCTTTTCAAATTTCACAACTATCGCAATCCTTGATCTGTGTCTATGTATCTATGTCATATAGTTTCCCAAAATACAATGCACGAGAAACAACTTTGATCTGTGTATTCTCAATTGGTATGTGTTCTACATATAAGAATTCCATCTCAATTATACTTGACTTTCTACGATTCGTGTCTTAATGAATAGAACTTGCGCACATCCATACTACGGGTATCCTGTTAGGATATTTAGACACTTAAGAGTTAGTTAAGATCAACTTGTGTAATATATCCGTTAGGTAAAAGTGTGTTTCTTTAGTATGCATTAGTATGCATTTGTAAATATTCTAATCCGACGATCACGATATGTTCTAGACATAGTGTGATCCGACGGTTCAACTTTTCTTAGATCATACCTACCATTGATCCGTGGCTTAACATTCGATTGGTCTATGATCTCTATTTAAAGAGCATAGAGGGTCCTTGGCTAGTTCATCGATTATGAGAAGCTCATGTAACTTTTTTTCTTTTGCATAATAAATTGCTCCAAGTAGCTATTTGGCTGGGGTCGTGGATTGTTTCCCTCTCAAGGGTTTTAACCACGTGACAAACATCGGTGTGTTGATCTATGATCTATTTGTGTGAAGTAGTTGCTCAAGGTGTTTGGTCTTTTGGGAGTACCCTGTGTACCCGAACATGGTATCAAAGCGTTTATGAAGAGCCGCTTTCGGTTTTGATCAAGATCTGGAACTGGTGTTGCCGAAACTTTGAAAGGGTTTTTGGTTTTGGATTTTTTGTGTATTTGTGGCTTGTGGGAGTTGTTCCATTGTGTCCATAGCGCCGTTTCCACTGGGAAATAGTTTTCGTTTCATCAAAAATTATTTCCGTTTGTTCCAGAAACACCCATTTCGGCAAATATGAAGGTATAATGTTACAATGACGGATTTGTTTTATGTTTTTTAAAATCTCTCATATTTTATCAGTTTTATTATTAGATCTTTACTATTTTAGTCTCGGATTGTTGCCTTCCCTGGCTCCATATGCTCTTTGCCGTGCACCTTCTGCGATCGCTGTGAATCAGAAATAGTAAGGAAAAGTTTTTTTTTCTTGTCTTCTTGGCTACGTATGCTCTTTGCCGTGCACCTTGTGCGATCATGGCAAATCAGAAACAACGAGAAAACTTGAAAACATAGAATTTTCGTGTTAGCTAACCAAGATCTAACCCCATTGTGTGAAATTTTTTTTTTTGTTTTTTATTTGTAGGAAAAGAAGGCAAGCATGGAGAACAAGAGAGAAGAGTAAAAAATAAATAAAAAACCCTCTTCCTCTTTCCATTATTTTATGTACCTTTTAAACTTAGCTCACTTGGTCCAAAGTTGCTCTATTCCTTAATAGGTCTTGAGTTCAAGTCTTATTAAGCTACCCTTTAGTGCATGCAATTTCTATTTTTAAGTTACTTTATTGTAAAAGTGCATCTCACATAAATAAAATAAAATAAAAAGTGAGCCACTTAAGTTTTTTAATTTATTGCCGCACTATTTAAAAGTAACATTATTGTAAAAGTGAACGTCACTTATTCTACCAAAAGTGATTTACTTAAAATCAACTTTATTGTAAAGTGATTATCAAAGGTTGATCTTGGGAAGAGGGGGGTTCTTTTTTTTAGTTGGTCAAGTTAATATCTGCCATGTCACTATTGAGGACATCTTCAAGATTTTCTTTGATCAAACATAACTTCATCATCCAGAATCAGTTTTGAGTGTCGTTTTTTTTTAAACCGCATATTTTTTTGAGATCTTTGCATCCAGATAATTAGTTTTTATTCTTTCAGCCATTATTTTACAGTATGGCCACCCCTTGTGATATTATACTTACAAGTTCTAACTATTTCTCATGGAAATCTTGTATGGAGGATGTTCTACGAAGTAGGGGACTTTTCAGGATAATGTCAGGGAAAGAAACAGAACCCACTGATGATGATAAGAAAAATAAATGGGAAAATAGATGTGATGAAGCTCGTGGATTGATTGGGATGTCAATTTCTACTGATTTGCGATCCCACATATCTGGAATTAATGAACTTGATATAGCTTGGAAAAAGTTGGAATCTGTGTTTGGTAAACACAATGAAATTCGGGGTCATCAACTTGAGAATGAGTTGCTTTCCTTGAATCCAAATGATTTTTCATGCATTCAAGACTATTTATTTAAATATAAAACTCTTAGACTCTTATGTGCAGAATGCAAGATTAAGAAAGAAGAGAAATAATGTATTTATCATATCTTTCTAAACTTGGACCTGCATATTCTGTTTTTGTATCTACATTCTACTCTATGAAAGAATCCTTGACTGCAGCTAGCTATCAAGAGTCTAGTCTTGAATCCTTTTGTGATTCCTTAATTAGAGAGCAAGATAAGCTCATTCACCTTGGAATAATTAACAATGTAGATACATCTGGGAAAGCCTTATTGTCCCAACAGAAAGAAAAGTCTAAGCCTCCCAAGAAATAGAATTTTCACAATAATACTCCAAACAACAAGGGTCCCAAACCCTCTCAGTCAGCTCATTCTTTAAAAAATGACAAAGGATCCAAGCCAAAAGGAAAGAAGACTGAGCGTCATTGCAATTTTTGTGGGAAAGATAATCATGATGAATCTAAGTGTTTCAAGAAGATGGCAGCCTTGGAATCAACAATGAAGAAGCACCACATCACCCTAGATTTGTCTTCAGAATCTAACTCTCATGGACATGCACTTTGTGATTCTGGTTACTCTTATACTGCATCTTCTTCTTCTACTTCAAATGAATGGCTCATTGATTCTGGAGCATTTTATCATATGGCTAAGGATCAAACCATATTTTCTACTATGCATGAATGTAACACAAAACAAATATTTGTTGGTGATGATAGATCTCTAAGTGTTGTAGGATCTGAAACAGTTCCAGTAGAAAATGGTCATTTCAATGATGTACTATGTGTTCCAAAAATTTCCTGCAATTTTTTATCAATCTATCAAATTACTCATTCAGGTGAAGGTAAAACTGTGACATTTACACCTCACCAAGTTGTAATCAAGGATTTTAAAAATCCTCAAAATGTCCTTGCTACTAGAACCGTTGATGATATTACTAGGTTGTACAAATTTAATAACTTTGGGTCATCACCTTTTCCTTCAGTTTTTGTTTCTCATAGTGATAACTTGAGCAAACTTTGGCATGAATGATTTGGTCACTTAAATTACCGCTCATTGCAACAACAATGTAAAGACAATATGGTGACTGGTATTTCGATGGTATCTTTCAAGGATGGTGTTTGTTCCGGTTGTGTACTCGAAAAACATCATCGGGACAGTTTTGACAAACGTGCCTCTTGGCATGCCTCGATTCCCTTGGAGCTTGTGCATAGTGACTTGTGTGGTCCTCTTCCATCTGCTTCCTTTTTTGGTTTCAAATATTTATTAACTTTCATTGATGACTACTCCAGACACACTTGGGTTTACTTTCTAAAACTTAAGAGCGAAGTATTTAATATGTTTTTGGCCTACAAGGCCCTTGTTGAAAAACAATCTGGTCATTAAATTATTAAGTTAAGATCTGACAATGGAGGAGAATATGTTAACAACAAGTTCACTACTTTTTGCACTGAACAAGGAATCCAACAACAACACACTGTTCCATATACACCACAGCAAAATGGAGTAGCGGAACGGAAGAATCACACTTTAAAAGAAATGGCTAATTGTATGATCCAATCTAAGGGGCTAAGTCTTCAATATTGGGCTGAGGCCATAAATTGTGCAAATTACATAGTTAATCGCACACCCACTAAAGTTTTACAAGGTATAACACCAAAAGAAGCATGGAGTAAAATTAAATTAGGTGTAAATCACTTTCGTGTGTTTGGTTGTGAAGCATGGGCTCACATTCCAGATGAAAAATGGAAAGCATTGCAGCCTAAAAGTGAAAAGTGCATATTTGTTGGATATTCAGAAGATGTAAAAGGTTATAGAATTCTTCAGCCCCATTCACATGATATAATCATTAGAAGAGATGTTAAATTTGATGAAAATCTCTTGGCCTGCGAGCCTAACTTGGTGGGTGTGCCATCTTTGGCTTGCGAGCCTGATTCAACGATTGTGCCTTCTTCTTCTTCTTCCAACTTCCTTGACAGGTTTCCAACTCCAGTTTCTGATGATGACAGTGAGGATGAAAATACACCTCTGCTTTCTCATGTTCCTCAAATTGCACCAACACCAATACTTCCTCGATGGGTCCGTTCAACATGTGAAGCAACTGGTGATCTTGCCGGTGATCCTAGAGATCAACGTCGAACACGTTCTCAATTTCAGTGAGCCTCTTCTCTTTTGGCTCAAGTTTCTAAGAATCATGAGCCAGAAACTTTTGCAGAAGCTTCAGGAAATCCAGATTGGGATGCAGCTATGGATGAAGAATATCGTTCCTTAATGGTGAACGATACTTGGGATCTTGTTCCTGTTCCAAAAGGAAGAAAAATTGTCAGATGTAAATGGGTCTACATAACTAAGTATGCATCAGATGGAATTGTTGAAAGACTTAAGGCAAGTTTATTTGCCAAAGGTTTTTCCCAAGTTGGAGGGATTGACTACAATGAAACCTTTGCTCCTGTCGCAAAAATGAATTCCATCTGCCTTGTTCTTTCCCTTGCAGCCTTACATAACTGAGAAGTCCATCAAATGGATGTCAAGTCTGCCTTTTTTATGTGGTGATTTACAAGGGGAAATTTACATGGAACAACCTCCTGGATATTGCCAGGATAGCTCTAGCCTTGTCTGTCTCCTTAAGAAATCCTTATATGGCATTAAGCAAGCTCCTAGAGCTTGGTATGCCTAAATGGATAGCTTTCTCCTTGACGTTGTTTTTTCTAGATGCCATTCTGACCCCAATGTCTATACCGAGAAAGTAGGAAACCACCATCATACTTGTTCTTTATGTTGATGATCTTATCCTTATTGGTAGTGACCCTAAACTTATAACCCATGTGAAATCCAGTCTTAAGCAAAATTTTGAAATGTCAGACTTAAGACATTTGCATTATTTTCTTGGTCTCCAAGTCTTGCAAACCAAAGAAGGAATCTTTCTTTCTCAGTCTAAGTATGCTTGTGACCTATTTCGTCGCTTCCACATGGAAGATTGTAAACCAACCCCTTCTCTCCTCCAGTTTGGAGTCAAACTTTCTGCCACTTGTACTTCCCATGAAGTAGATGCCACCTTGTATCGTCAGCTTGTTGGTATTCTTTTATACTTGACTCATTCCCGTCTTGAACTTTCCTTTGTTGTTGGTCGTGTTTCCTGTTATATGCAAACTCCTCATGAAAGTCACTGGAAAGCAGCAAAAAGAATACTTCAATATATACGAGGTACAATTCAGTTTGGGATTCATTACAATACAGGGGGGAAACCTTTGTTGGTTGGTTTCATTGATTCAGATTGGGTCGGTGATCCTGATGATCGAAAGTCTATTGCAGGTTATGTTTTCAGTCTAGGATTTGGACTTGTCACTTGGGCTTGTAAGAAACAACAAGCAGAAGCATAATACCGAGCCACAGTTAATGCCAGTCAGGAAGCTTTATGGCTTCGACAGATCCTTTCATAGTTTGGATTCGAGCAGTAGCGGCCTACTTCACTTTGGTGCGACAATCAAAGGGCCATCAAGCTTTCCAAAGATCCAGTTCTACATTAGCGTAGCAAACACATTGAGCTACACATGCAATTCATCAGAAATCTTGTTCATGATAGTGTTATTGAAGTTCTCTATTTCCCTACAGATGATCAAGTTGCAGACATCTTCACCAAGTCTCTTACAGAAGCAAAGTTTTCTAAACTTCGGTCTATGTTAGGAGTTCAGGAATGTGTCCTTAAGGGGGGATAGGCTCTAATGCCTCCTTCCTTCTCCTAGTAGTGTCACTTTTTTAAATCCTTCAATCCTATCCCAAGTTGTTCTTAAGGGGGGATGTTAGGGGGTGATTCCATGAAGATGGGTAACACTTTTTGGCCAAATTTGGCGATGAAAACCTGATTTTTTACTCATGTGCTAGATAGAAGCCCTCAAAACGCA
>LPNX011199897.1:231609-244435 GCA_001517045.1 Pseudotsuga menziesii
CGGTCGAGGGTTTGTAAATACCTCGACCGAGGGTTTTAAAAACCCTCGGTAGAGGTCCTTTTAATACCTCGACCCAGGTATTAGCTCGGTCGAGGTCCTAGCCTTGTAATTTTCTATCTAAAGGCAAACGCATAGGTGGTCATTACAATTTTTGAGAGTTGATGTCTGAAATAAAAAGAAGAGTCATTTATGTTTATTTGTAGAAATGGGTCTTGGAGTCATAAGAGTCATAGATATGAATGATCAAATTTATGACTCATATGACTCCTCTACCCATATCTACAAATTTACACATATGACTCCTCTACCCATATCAAATTATTAACTTGTAAGACTATGAGAAATAATAAGAAATCACCAAGGCCACTTTATGCCATTATAATACTACAAATTCTTGGGAAAATGCACAATAATAAGGCAAAATGTGAAGTCATGATATAAGGGATAAAATAAACTAGAGATATAAATATTAAGAACAAGACTTGAAGCTTATAATCTATTTTCTAAATGAAAAAACAACTAGTGATTTGCAAGAGTTAGAGAGAAATATATCATGTTTCCAATAAAATTCTATGAACCAAATCACTAAATAAGCAAAGAAATGACAATTTCAATAATGTTATGTTTCAATTATGTGAGTGAATACCTCGGTCGAGTTAATACCTCGACCGAGTTAATACCTCGGTCGAGGTATTTATTAACCCTCGGTCGAGGTATTAGGACCTCGACCGAGGGTTAATAAATACCTCGACCGAGTTAATACCTCGGTCGAGGTATTTATTAACCCTCGGTCGAGGTATTAGGACCTCGACCGAGGGTTAATAAATACATCGACCGAGGGCTTAAAAAAACCTCGGTCGAGGGCTTAAAAAAACCTCAGTCGAGAAATTAATACCTCGGTCGAGGGCTTGTTAGAACCTTGGTCGAGGTGCGTTTTTTTGCATTTGCCGAAATCCGCTTGCCAAAAAGTGTTACCCAGGTCCGTGGATTCACCCTAGGATATTTAGACACTTAGGAGTTAGTTAAGATCAACTTGTGTAATATATCCATTAGGTAAAAGTGTGTTTCTTTAGTATGCATTTGTAAATATTCTAATCCGACGGTCATGATATGTTTTAGACATAGAGTGATCCGACGGTTCAAATTCTCTTAGATCATACCTACCATTTGATTCATGGCTTAACACTCGATTGGTCTATGATATCTATTTAAAGAGCATAGAGGGTCCTTGGCTAGTTGATTGATTATGAGAAACTCATGTAAATTTCTTTCTTTTGTATAATAAATTGCTCAAAGTAGCTATTTGGCTAGGGCCGTGGAATGTTTCCCTCTCGAGGGTTTTAACCACGTGACAAATATCGGTGTGTTGATCTTTGATCTATTTGTGTGAAGCAGTTGCTCAAGGTGTTCGGTCTTTTAGGAGTACCCTGTGTACCCAAACATATCCTATCATCCAATTTTGTTATATTCTCACTGTGGCTCCACTACAAAAGGATATTCATCTGCCATCAACGACCCATTGATACCCCCGAAAAACTCTAAATCTTGTCAAACAGTTAGATCTTCTTTTCTCACAAGATTACTTCAGCTCATCTGTATCTTGCTTATTAATAATCTTCTTAACTCAAGAGATGTGTCCCCTTGGTGAAGTCCCTTGATTTCGGATAACGTCCCATTGGGTTGCGTGTTTTTCAAGTTAGGACCTACATCAGTGTGCCACTATTCATGAATCATCATTGTAGTTTATGATGCACATGTGCCAATGCCTTTGTGGGACTTTTTCCCAAATCAATTTCTTTCTTGGTTTATTTACAAATCTTTGCACCTCTTACAAAGTTTCTTGTGGGAACATTACACAATATTATTTCACTTAATTTATGTGTCTCATAAGAAATATCTGTGCATCTGTATTGTTTACATTATTCTTCTATGTGAATGCATATGTGAGCATTTGCGACCAATTTCATGGTGGTATAGTTTATTTTATGTGACCTACTCATTCTTTCATATGTATTTATTCAAGCTGGCTATGAGAGAGGTCTATTAGCAATTTCATCTAATTATTTTGACTTTTTGTCATTTTTCATATTTGCATCCTTTGACACTTTGATCTCTTGACATATTTGATCCTTTGACATCAATCACAACATATATTCAACAATATCCCCATTTTCATTGACGTCAATAATGCTTTGAATGTTAATACCACCTTGTGTTCATATTTAAATTCCCCCTGAAGATGTGCATTTGAGAATTTTTCTTGTATGCACTTCTATCTTCATTTGTCCTTCTATCTATACTGCCCATATCATTGGGATATTCCTTGTTCATTTTCCATCTTCTCTCTTACTCGCCCTCTTTTGACTTCTCTTCCCCTTTGACATCAATGAAAAGGAACCTTCACCTTTTTTTTAACCGAGACTCAAATGTTCCTCTATGAAGCAGTTTCATAAAGATGTCTGGAATTTGTTATTTTGTGTCTACATATTCCAACTTAATTCCATTTTTTCCACTTGTTCCATTACAAAATGGAATTTGATTGGTATATGCTTTGTCTTAGAATGCATCACTGTATTCTTTGAAATATTGATGATGCATGTATTATCAAAGAAAACTTAAATGGGCTGGTCATAATTTACCTGGGAATATTTCAAACTTTTCTCCATCCATAACACTTGTGAGAAAAAGGATGTTGCAATGATGTATTGTGATTTTACAGTCAACAAAGATACTGATTATTATTTCTTTCTATCCAAGAAACTAAGCATTTTCCCAGGAAGAAGGCAGCCCCACTTGTGCTCTTTCGATCATCAATGCTTCCTGCCCAGTTCACATCGGTGCAGGCTTCTAATTATAGTTGAATGTTGCATGGATACCATAGGGAAAAATACAAAGTTTCCTTTAAATATCTATAAATTATCTTTACTGCTTGCACATGTGTTTCCTTCGGGGCAAATTGAAGCCTTGCAACAAGCCCTACAACCTGCATTATTTCAGGTCCTGAGGTTGTCACATATAGCAGAATTCTTATCATCGATCTGTAAAGTTTTTTACCTACTTTATTTGCTTCATCATACTTTCTTAGTCTACACTCAGTGATCATGGGTGTACATATTGGGTTACATTCCTCCATGTTAAATATTTTTTAACATTTCCTTTATATATTTGGTTTGGGTGATGAATATGACATCCTTGAGTTGGGATACCTGCATACCTAAGAAAAAACATAGTTCATCGATCAGGGACATTTCAAACTCTTTCGGCATGCTCTCAACAAACCTTAGACTGAGTCTTTTATCACTGCTTCTAAAAATTGTGTTGTCTACACATACCTCTATCATAGTGATATCTTCACCTTCTATTTTTATATATAAGTTGTTGTCAAGATGACCCCTTTTGAAACCTTGTTGTCGCATATATTTGTTTAACCTTGAGTACCAGGCTCTAAGAGATTTTTTTCGACAATACAGTGCCTTTCTTAGTCTACAAACATAATACTTATTCCTTGAGAGAGAGAATGATTTAGGTTGTTCTATGTACACCTATTCCTCCAGTTCTCCATTCAAGAAGGTTGATTTAATATCCATCTAATATACCATAATGTTTTTGGATAAATCATAGGATAGAGACATCCTGATTTCCTCCATTCGATCCACTGGAGTGAAGTTTTCTTCAAATTCAATACCTTAATTTTGTGCATATCTTTTGCAAACTAGCCTTGCCTTGTTTCTTACAAACTTTCCTTCCTCATTCAATTTATTTCGAAAGACCCACTTTGTTCCTATGGAATTTTTATCTTTGGGTTGTGTAACTAATTCCCAAGTTTTATTTCGATATATTTGATTTGGCTCTTCCTCCATAGCCTTGACCCAATGCTCATAGGTTTTAGCTTCATCAAGGTTATTTGGTTCTATTTGAGATAACAATGAGATATGTACCTATTCAGTGTCACCAATCTAAAGTTATTTCCTGGTTTCTACGCTAGCATTCTTGTCACCTATGATAAACTCTTTCGAGTGGTTCTTTTGAACAAATATGGAAGGATTTTTTGTGTCCAATTGATTTGCTTCTTCCTCTCGAGGAAGAGTGTCATGTTGTTGAATGATCCTTTCATATTTTGTATGGATTTTTCAGTCATGGTTTGATCATCATCTTGTGAATTGTTGTATCTCAGTTCTTCATCTACTTTTACATATGGGATCGAACTATCATATTTAACCTCAAATTATAACATATGTATGCTTTACTTCTGACAACATATCCCAGGAATATGCCTTCATATGATCTTGAATCAAATTTTCTAAGGTTGTATTCATTCCGTTTTATGTAACATTTACTTCCAAAAATTAAAAAATGCTTGAAAGTGGTTTGTCTTCCTTTCCAGAGCTCATACGGGGTCATATTGCTACCCGTTCTTATTTGTGCTCTGTTTAGAATGTGAACAAATATGTGAACTTCCTGTGCCCAAAAGATATCAGAAAGCTTGGAATCATTGAGTAAAGTTTTGGCAAATTCTTGCATAGTCCTATTCTTTCTTTTAGAAACCTCATTCTGTTGTGGTGTTCTGGCTGCTGAGAATTTCCCCTTTATTCCATGTTGTTTGCAATTGTCCTAGAATTCATTTGAAATGAATTCTCTACCATCGTCTGACCTGAGACACTTGATTTTTTTATTTGTTTCATTTTCAAGAATTTTTTTGAGAACTTTGAAGAATTCAAACGTTTCAGACTTTTTTCTTGAGGAAGAAAACCCAAGTCATTCTGGTATAATCGTATATGAAAGGTCCAAAGTAGTGTTCACCTTTCATCCCTTTCATTATGGTCGGTCCACATAGATCTGTATGAACTAATTCCAATGGCCTTGAAGTTGAATGCTCCTTACACTTGAAACTAACTCTTGTTTGTTTTCCCATTTGACATTGTTTAGAAACTGACTGTAAAGTCTTTGTAATTCTTACAATGTATCGTATCACTTGTATATTGTTGATTCTGACGAGAATTATCAAAGTTTATATATCCCATTCTTCTGTGCCAAATTCAATTTTCATCTGTTTGTACAAGACAACATCTTTCCTTCTTTTCATAGAGTATGTAAACATTACTTCAAGTTCTAGTGGCGGTTGCTACTAAGTTTCCATTGTCTCTATCTTTTATCTTGCATTTCTCTTAATCAAATGTGATATTGTGTCCTTGGTCACACATTTGAATCACACCGAGAAGGTTTTGTTTCATGTTCTTAACCAACAAGAGAGTGTCTACTTTAGTTTTTCGGTTTCCAAGGGTGACCATTACTTTACCTTTGATCTTAGCTAAGCCATTGTCTCCAAAGTAGACATTTCCTCTTTCACCAGTCATATTCTTAGAGACTTGTTGTCAATATACCATTCACATTTCTTATTTTGTGCATGTAGTGCTAGTTTGCATTCTTTAGATTCTTATTGAATGGATTTCTTCTACCAAATTTTCTTTGAGGAATAACCATTTTCCAATGAAGACCCTTTTCACAAATTTCGGTTATGTGTCCATAGTTTCTGCATTATTGGCACTCATGTTCTATAATCAGAGGACTAAAGTAATTTGAGACTTTTGGTGAAAATTCAGTCTTTCTATTCTCTTTAGTATAGTTTCTCAAACGTGCTCTATAATCTTTTTCTTTGTGACCAATTTTTCTACATAGAAGTGGTTTCCTATAAAGAAGGTTATATACCTATTGGATCGAAATATTCTGGGTTGCAAACGATTAATATTTTTGAGAGAAGACATCCTCTTTTCATAACTTTGTTCTTCTCTTGGAATGAACCTTTTTACTACATTCACATAGCTTCTAACTTCCTTTAGGACTTCTCAAGTGCACGCTGGTTTTCTTCAAATTCTTTGATTTTTTTTTTTGCACAATGTAATTCTTCATATTTGATTATCAATTGTTTCTTCAAGTTTTCGTGTATATCTCCACTCTACTTGATCAATTATTCTACTTACTTAAGTTGTTCCCTCAAGGCTTTATTTTCTTTCCTTGGTTTGTTCAAGTCATCCAGAGCATCGACTAATTCACCTTCCCAGTCAACACGAAGACGAACTTCATCCTCAAGGACTTCCTTTAGAGATATTGGGTTTATCAGGATTTGACACAGTTTGTGTGACTTCTTCCACAAAGTGTTTGTTATCAACAATTGTTTACCTCTTGAAGAGTTCTTTTGAGCTTCTTGATTTTATTTCTTCAGATTTTAGAGATGGCAGATAAATTCCATTATATGTCCATTACTTCTCCATTTTGGATTTACTAGTAGGATATATTTTAGTTGAATATTTTCCTTCTGACACATTCTCATCCTAGATTAGAGCCATGAAAAATACATCTCTTGGGCTATCACTCTCTTCTTCACCTGAAACAGTATTTTCTTCAGTGTACATGCTCTTATTTTCTTTCTAAAAATTATTCTTGTTTTCATCTTTGTTCTATTCATGCTTGCCTCTACCTTCTCAATATTTTGGTTCTTCCTCGCTTTCACTTTCCTGATTCTCATAAGTGCGCTTAGAAGAAAAACATCCAATTCTAACACACTTAAAGCATTTAAAATGTAGTTTTACCTTGTACTTACCTTGTCCTCTCTTTAGAATCCTTATGAAGTTGTATTCTTCTTCGTCTGATTGATCTAGTAGATTTATGCATTGACTACTGTTGGAATTGAGTTTCCATGTTTCTTTGAAATCGTCTTCTTTCCTAGATACATTCTTAGGTTCAATTCTCATTTCGTATGCTTCAAGTATCCCATATAATTCATCCTTGGTCAGATTGTCTAGATCACTCCTGTCTTCTAGACCCGACACTTTTGGATTGAATCGCATAGGAAGAGTTCTTATAATATTTTGCACAACATAATTATCTTTAAAATGAGCTCCAAGACTGGTTATGGAATTCACTATTTCATCCACTCTCAAGAAGTATGAGGTAATATCTTCTTCCTCCTTCATTTTGAGAGTTTCAAACTGTGCAGATAGTGTTTCCAGTTTGTATTTTCTGACTTTATCATCGCCCTCATAGATACTTCGTAGTTTATCTCATACTTACTTTGTTGTGCACTGCATTACTTTGTTGAAATCAACATCTGCTAATCTGCATAGAATGGTGTTCTTCACTCTCGCATTCCATTCATCTTGTTTTTTATTCTTTGGATCTATAGTCACTATTATGGAGGTTGAAACCTCAATCACCTCATCTGACTCTTCTATTGCCTTTGGAAATTCATATCCATCCTCTACTTATATCCGTATGTCCATGCCAAGCAACTGCAAATAGAATTCCATTCTGATTTTGGAGAATGTATAGTTTGAACCATCAAATCTTGGATCCCTATTTGTGCACAGACCTTCTTTCTTATCCATATCTGCGTTGGACCAGTCAAATGTTAGTTTGTTTATTGAAGACACCCATTTTGATACCAATTGTTGGTATCTATTTATATTACTAAGAGAGGGGGTGAACCAATAATTGTGCATATATGATCATTTTAAATTTATGCATCCTTTCACAGATTTAAACTTCTCACCATTCACAACAATAATCAGACCGACACACAAATTATTGAGAATAAATGTATATATATAAATATGTATAAGTGTAATTACATCAATAGGAGATAAGAATCTCCAAACATGAGCACCCACTCATTTCAAGAGTTAACCTAATCTCAAGTATAATCTGTGACCCATGTCGTCATTAGAGGAATTTTGGGGTCTAAAATGGGCCTCCTAAGGAAAATAATAAAATAATAGTTAAAATAATAAAATAATAGTTAAAATAATAAAATAATAGTTAAAATAATAAAATAATAGTTAAAATAATAAATTAATATTGATTAATTTTGGAGGAAGAAAGAAAAAAACTACTTTTTGTGTTCGTATTTTCGACATATCTCCTTGTGTTTTTACTCAAATTTCGATCGGGAGAGCTCGTTGGATGAGGAATTTGATTCCGCATCCAACGAGTACCCACACTGCATACTTTTGACGGACCCCGCTACCCGAAAAACAAGAAATACCTGGAAAAAAAGTGATGATGATGTCATCATCACTTATTTTCCAGGTATTTCTTGTTTTTCAGGTAGCGGGGTCCGTCAAAAGTATGCAGTGTGGGTACTCGTTGGATGCGGAATCAAATTCCGCATCCAACGAGCTCTCCCGATCGAAATTTGAGTAAAAACACAGTGAGATATGTCGAAAATACGAACAAAAAAAGTAGTTTTTTTTAATGACAAATATGCCAATTCAACCATTATGGTTGACTTATTTTATTGAAATTCTATTGGTTCTTGAATTCCAACTCACAAAAACTTATTTTGGCACGTTTTCTTATAAGGCCCATTTTAGACCCCAAATTTCCTCTAATGGATTGTATTCTCCAGCATCGATTGGAAAGATTCTCTTGCACTAGACTGGGAAAAAGAATTTCATGTACATGTCGATGCATCATATGTCGCACTAAATGTCGTACTTGCACAACCAGGTGAGGGTGCTCTTCATCACCCCATTGCGTTTTCTAGTAGAAAGTTGTCGACGTCAAAAAATTACTATACCGCTACTAAAAGGGAAGGACTTGTTATGGTATATTCTCTCTAGAAGTTTCAACATTATTTATTGGGAGGACATTTCAAGATGTATATAGATAATTCTACATTGAAATATTTGGTCAATAAGCTAGTGTTGGGAGGTAAGATCTATCGATGGATTCTTGTATTCCAATAATTTGATTTCGAGATTATTGTTGAAGGAGGTCGACTGAATTCAGGACTTGACCCTTATCGAGGATAGAAAGTGGAGAAGAGCCTACTAATCTCGACGATAGTATTCCCGATGCATAGTTGTTCAGGAGTAAAGATGATTGATGATCACTACAGAGATATTGTACATCTCTTAACTACATGATACACACAAGAAGGATTTATTACAACACAAAAGAAGAAATTAATTGTAAAAGTTGTAGATTTCCAGCTGATCGTTGGGAAATTGTATAAAATGGGACCAGATGAAATACTCTGTCATTGTGCCTTGGAACATGAGCGACCGATGGTGCTGAATGAATCACATGTTTGTGTTGTAGTAGGCCACTATGGAGGAAAAGAAACAATACATAATATTTTACAAGTAAGATTACGGTGGCCTACTCTGCATGCAGATGCTAGAGACTATTGTCACAAACGTTATATTTGTCAAAGAACTGGAAAACGATCACGACGAGAAAAAATACCGTTGGTACCACATGTAACTTTGTAGGAATTTGATAAATGGGATGTTGATTTTATGGGTCATATTAACCCACCAGGTAAACAAATGGGTGCACTTTATATAATCAATACGACATACTACTTAATTAGATGGGATAAAGAAACACTAGTAAGAGAAGGTACTGTTGCGACCGCTGCTATATTTTTATTCAAACATGCCCTGACACAATTTGGATGCCCAAAGATTTTGATAAGTGATCAATGTACACATCTGGTGAATCAGGTGATTGAAAAAATAGCTGAGGAATTTCAGATTCAGAGTCAGAAGACAACACCATATCACCCACAAGAAAACAGTGTTGTCGAAGTGTTTAATAAGATCTCAGAGAATGAATTGACAAAGATATGTAATGTTTAGAGAGATGATTGGGATCATAAGATACATGCAGTATTATGGGATTGTCGTACAACCTATAAAAATTTGACAGCACACAATCCATTGAGATTGGTGTTTGGACATGAGGTTGCATGCCATTAGAATATATTATACCTAGTATTAGAATTGTTGCGATCACTGAGATGAAAGATGTTCGCGCAATAGAAGAAATATTTCTGTAGCTAGTACAGTTGGAAGAAGATTGCTTTGTCGCAATATATTATCAGCGTGTTGAGAAGGAGAGACAAAGGCTTGGCATGAACGCCATATTAAGTTTAAACAGTTTCATGTTGGTGATTTTTTTCTCCTATATGATAGTAAATTTTCGAAGCATCTTGAAAAGCTTCGAACACCTTCTCCATTTATTGCAGACCCATGTGAACGAATGACTTCCTGAATTTGTAAAATTATGAAATTTTTGTGCAGAAGTCTGCTCATCCATTTGTAACCCGTTGAGTAGTTTCTTGATCAAAGCTATCTATTTGCAACTCTATTGAAGATGAACCTATTTGATTGATTATGGTAATCCATGTATCAAGAACTAGCACCTTTCAAGAATTGGACATGTATGCTCCCTTTCCCATGCTCATTGTTGAAGAAGCTCTAGAATTTGTGCCATGACTAGTACTAGTTGTTCCATCCAGAAAGAAGTGAATTGGTTGCAGGCATGTTCCTAAACATAGATTCAAGGCTACCCACCATGTCGAATCATTAGGAACTGGGTCTGCAACCCTATTTACTATATACATTACCTCGAGGAAAAGCGTCCATGCTTGACCAATTATTTGTTGGTCAAGTCATCCATCCCGAAAGGGGTCCATGTTACAGCACACATTCTACCAAATATGAGGAAGATGGGATTCATAGACCATGATCTGTGAAATTCTCCTGAAATTTCCATGTCACGGTACATGACCTCTGTGCAATAAAATGAATATGGAGCTATTCACCTTGTTCAAATGGAGTGAGTATGAGGACTAGAGAATTCCGACATATTGCCATTGGTGCACATGCCCCATTTTGGTCACACAAGAGAATTCAATGCGTGCATGAAACAATTGTTGGTTTGTTTTCATGGCGGTTGCCTCTAGTTGAATCGACGAATTTTGGTGGACGTTGACTTGATAGCTTCAATCACAAGAATTCCTCTTGCAAGGGTTGACCCATTGCCATTCTTCGTTGGAAAGGAGAAGGACACAGGCCTAGTCAACCAGATGAAGGAGAAATGCGACCTAACCAGAGATAAGAGAGGGTTATACATTGCCTCTATCAATGATAGTTGTTCGGTTCACACCAAAATCATCATCGAGCAAGTTACTAAGGAAGATGCGATCGAAGCAGTGTATTGCCATAACCATTGTTGCAACAAAACAATGTGTTGTGGGTGTTTATATGAATTGGTCAACTTTTCAGTTGAATGAGTTGTTAGCAAACGCCACCGATGCTTGGGAGAAAGGACTCCTTTTACATATTCATGCTTTTTAATTTTGATATCATTTTTCGCATGGGCCAAGATGCCCAACTACCAGGGGGTGGACATGGACATGTTTGTGCCATGTCGAGGGCTGTGATACTAGAACCTATGGTATGAGAAGGATAATCCACGCTGACAAAAGGAAAATAATGTTGAGTTTTACTTACATGGTGATGTACTGAGGAATCACGTTCTGGCTAATATATGAAGACATTGAGACATTTTTTTGGGACTGGCCTAAAGAGTGGAGACAACCCATCACAGATGATCAACAATATATCGAGATTGAACCGCGACATAAAGGAACATCAGAAAATATGGGAGGAGATCAACAATGAGAATAAATCCCACAAATATATCCCCTGAAAACAAAGAATAATCCATCAAGATCCCGACAAATCCATAATTGGGTGACAAGTGCGAAAGAGCTAAAGAATCAAAGAAGAGTTGAAAGAAACAGAAGGCTGATAAAACAATTTTTCTAAATAGTATTGAGACTTTGGAGGTCCATTGGTGTTCATGTCAAATTGGTGAATGTTGTGTGCTTATTGAGGTAATATTTTTATGGGTTTTATTCATTCTTGTATAAACTTGGTAATCAACCCAACTTAGAAGGTTCTCTGCAGCACAAAGTAAATATTTGATTCAAGTTATTTACTTATAATTTGTATTCTTGAGATTCAAAAATAACATTGTTTATTAAGTTATATTCATGCTATTTTGGTTTTCATTGCTTAAATGTCCTAGATTTGATCCATTTGTGCAAGTGTAAATAAGCTTTTTAGGTTGCAACTTTGGAGTAAGGAAAAGAGCTAAGTTGCATCGCCCTCTTCTTCAAATCTTGAAGAGTTTACAATTTTGTGTACCCATTAGTACCTGCAAGTATCATAAAGATTCAAGCTTGAGCAAAGCTTTCCTCTTCTTATTCTCAAAATTCTAAAACTCTCTCCTCGACCCTCTTTTTCTTTTAAAGTTACAAGTAAACCAAGTTTTAAAAGTGATATTTGACTCGATACTTTCCCCCAAGGACAAAACGAGCAACTTGAATATTTCTATTGTGTTTCCCCCCATGTGTGTGTAAGGAAACAACATTCTTTGGCGCACCTTTGAATGGATAGTGATTGATCACATCTATAGGGAGCTCAAATGTCAAGCAAATGAGTAATCCAAACAAGCTCTTGTCTTAACTAAAGTATCCTTATTGAAGCTGAATATAAGGACAACCATCTAGAAACCACGTTTGAAGTTTCTCTGTATTAAAATGTCTGGATGGGGTTTCATATAGGGTTAGCGGTCTGTATTAGTTATAGGTTTCTTATGGATTGTTGATGTAACGTTGAGAGAAACAGGAGTGTGGAATGTTTATTTTGTATGTGCCTTTGTATATTTTCAGAAGATAAAGTAACTATCTTGTTGTGGGTTCATGCACTTCCTGTTATGTTTCAACAGGTCTTTTTCTCTTTCCTTCAATCTTATCAGTTGCAGATTCAATTTCTGCGCAGAACCAATTTCTTTTTCATCTCCTCAAGAGCGCTGATTCCGCTTGTATCGATGCTAGTCACAGCTGGGAGGAATATTTATTAATGGCGCGACGTTAGCAAATGGATAATCATTTATTTGATGAGGCTGCAACAATAATCAAAATCAAGGTTGATACAGAAAATACTCATGAGCCATGTCCAGGACTACGTAGCGA
>LPNX011199949.1:0-98421 GCA_001517045.1 Pseudotsuga menziesii
CTAATGATCTAGCTTAGCATATGAAAATTTAACATGGTATCAGAGCCACCCTGAAAGAAGACATTGTGCAACTAAAGAATCTAGGGATTCTTATTTTTTGGGGTCTCTATCCATGATCAATCAGTAAAATAAGGCTAGACTGACTCTCCATTGAAGGGCGCATCTTTTTGTCGAAGCGAAATTTGATTTCGAGCATTTTCAGTTTTGGTGCGGAAAATTAGGGATTTCTACAGAAGAAGAATTTTTGAGTGAGCCTAGCATAGGATTTTTCTCCTCATAAAAATCGAATTTTAGAGACCTAGATCAAGAAATTTGATCTGGTGAAACTTTGGGAAAGTCAAACCCTAGTTTGACCGCGATCTGGAAAAACCCTAAATACTCAAACTACTAAGTTTTGGTACATTTGCTATATCCTACGATTTGCAAAGGATCAGGAGTTGAAAACTGCAAAGGTCGAAGATAAAATCCTGATTTACACTGTGTCCAAAATTCAGCTTCAGATTCGCTATATTCTAGGAGATATGATCTCTCCACGTTAGGGTTCTAGCCTCTTCCAGAATTCATCCCTAAACAGGACACCTGGGGAGAATTGTTGTAGCATGGGATACAGAGGTCCAAATAGAATTCCTGAAAATGTTCCAGAAATATAATGGAATTTAATTTCTGTGGTCTAAATTTCCAAACCTGAAGATGAACCAGTGACATGTGGCATGTCGTACAACTTTACTGTTCTGAACAGTCCTGTAACAGGTCACCTTGGTCAAATGATCATAAATCCCAATTGGTGAAACCAATTCTGATGAAACCTATGGTGTGGGATCAGGGACATGCGAGGTTACCTCAGTGAAAAATTTCAGACATAGAGGAGTATTAATTTCGGAGATATCACAGAAACAGTAACAGGAATTTTTGCAAAAGAAATTGGAAAATTAGGGCTTCCTGTTCCGGGAGCTTCCCTCCACTTTTTTCAGAAAAGGAGTACATTGGACAGCTCCATTTGAAGAGATCTATCTTTATATCCAATCAAATCTGAAAGATTCAAAGTTTTTAAAATTAGGGTTTCTCTGACAAACCCTAGATCAGCCAGCTCCGGAAGTAGGACGGACACCTCAAATCGATAAGATCTAATCTTTTGCTATTTGTATTTGAGGTTCTCATTTCAAAGTGATCTATCACATCAGCTTGATGATAAGCTTAGTGAAGTTGAAAACTTCCAAGCATGGAAGTATTTGATCTCTCTGAAGAAAATGAATTGGACACCTACATGAGTAGAGAGGTTTCAGTTCTAGAGGGAGATGATCCTCAAAGCCTTACACAAGAAGAACTTGGTCAAGGCCAAGAAGATCATTGTTGATTCAATCACAGATCAACTTATACCACAAGTGTCTTCCCTAAAGACACCGAAGATGTTTGATTCCTTGATCAAGCTATTTGAAGATAAGAACATAATTCAGAAGATGGATTTGAGAAAACAGTTGAAGAATGTGAAGATCCAGAATGCATAACATCTTGAAGCGGTAGAAGAAGAAGCAGAGAATGGACTCCCATGATCATGGGATTCATTCATGTGATGAATGTGTGCCAAAATGAAGTGATTACTTTCAGTTGACTCTAGGAATAAGAAGAAGCTCGTCTCATAAGAAGAGAAGAAGAAAGATGGGAGCAAATTGAAGATCAAGCTCTCACCATTCAAAGAAGATCCCTCAAGCGATGAGGAATATGAAGAACTCAATTCTTGATGAACCTCTTATCCATCTTATCATTTGGATAAGAAATGCTGATTTCATGGATGAAGAAGATGATGAAGCAGAATGATCAAGAAGGAGTCTACCCATGAAACAAACAAAAGATAAGTATTCAATTGTCATTTAATAATATTGTTTTGTTATGCATTTGATTATATTCAGTTGATGTGTTGTTTCCATGCATGTGATGGGTAAGTAGCTCATGGTTCTATACAAATATCCATTGTTACTTATCTAGAATGAAACCTATTTGCTGACATATTGGATTAGTGCACAATCTCAATGATGTCATGGTAGAGATGGAAGGCATATAGAAAGTTTCTTTGAGATATGGATGAATGTTGTATTGGCTAAATTGTTGCATGATACATAAGAATTTGTCGTTATGCATATGTAGTTCTAACCATGCAACTGGTGCATTTGAATTGTAGGAAAGGTCCTATACAACCTCCTAAAAGAAAAGAAGGATGAGACTTGTTCCGAAGAACAAGTGATGACAATTCAATAAACATGAATCTGAAGCTCCCAGGGTCAGAGACACCATGACGAAAGTAAGAGCTTCAAAGAGCAGTAGATCCACCTCGAAGGATGAAGACCACCATGGGTATGAGAGATAACTCAAGATGAAGAAAAAAATGCTATGAAAGAAGCTATGATCAAAGAATAACAGTTGATTATGGGGAATGATGTATATGATATGATTTCGAGACATAAAGGGAAGTACGTAGTATCTTCCATATGGATCTGCAAGAATCGTGATTTGCCTCAGAAAGAATAGACTATGACATGACATACTCTATTGACCAGTTTATATCAAGCATAGAATCACCTATACAGAATGAAGAAGGAAGATAATACTCCACTTTAGGGGGATTGACTACAGAAGATATCTGAGTTCGACACGGTATGACATGATGGACAGCTTCCTGATGGATCGAGACTTTACCAAGAGTAAAATGGGTTCCAACCTTCAAAGTTGAATGCAGAAGACTAGGATATGTTGATGATCTAACAAGACGAACTCATGGAAGATGTTATGATGATGTTTGGGATATAGTACTCAAACCAGAAAGCAAGCATGTGGTATCTTACAAATGGATTTGCAAGATAAAATATGTCGCTGATAGAAGTAAGGAAAGACTTGTGTCTAGAGGTTTATATAAGAAAGAGGGAACTAATTATGAAGAGACACTTACTCCAGGAAGCAAGGTACACTTCCTTCAGAACTATGATGGTAGTTGCTTCCATGATGAAGTAAATACAATCCTTCCTTAATGGTATGATTGGGGAAGAGTTTTACATTGAAAGGATTTGAAGTTGAATATAGATGGACTCATATATGTAAGTTGAATAAGGGCCTCTATGGCATGAAGCAAGCTCCCATAGCTTGGTATGGCAGTTTCCTGTCAATTATGGGTTTTACCGAGAGTAAAGCTGATCCTATCCTTTATCTCAAGGTTGTAGAAGATGAACCTGTCATCCTATTATTATATGTGGATGACTTATTCTTGATAGGGAAGGAGAAACATATCATGGAAAGCAAGAAGAAACTAGCAGAAGAATTCGAGATGAAAGACCTTGGGTTAATGCACTATTTCCTAGGTCTGGAAATATGACAAAGTTCAGAAGAAATATTTCTCAACCAGGGAAAGTATGCGATAGAGATATTGAAGAGATTAAATATGCTGGAATGCAAAGCCATGGACACACCCATGGACTCCAACCTGAAGTTGTTAGATGACGACTCATCAGAGTTAGTAGATGCGACTCATTACAAACAAATCATTGGTTCATTGATGTACTTAACAAATACCAGACCAGACATTTGTTTTGCTATGAACACCTTAAGTCAATATCTTGTTCCACCAAGATGGGTTCACCTAGTGGCTGCAAAACATGTGATGAGATATCTGAAAGGGACTATAGACCTTGGTCTATACTATGATGGTAGACATGACTACAGATTGTATGGCTATACAAATGCAGATTGGGTTGGAAGTATCTCAGATAGGAAAAGCACATCAGGTAGATGCTTTTGTTTGGGGTCTGCTATGAGTTCATGGTTTAGCAGGAAACAGTTCAGTGTTTCTCTTAGAACAACAAAAGCAGAATACATAGAAGATTGCTCTGCTAAGTTGTGAAGCCATATGGCTTCGGAAGCTGATATCAGGTCTCCTTGACTTGAAGATGGATACTACATTGATTCTATGTGATAACGAGAGTTGTGATAATAGAGAACCCTGTGTTCCGTCATAACTTATAGAAATCTGATATTTCTACATACAAGATAAATATGCAGATGATGATGTTTTAGCATTCCCATACTGAAGATATAGATGATGCTTTCAGTATTCACATACTGGAGATACAGATGGTGATAGTTCAGTATTCACATACTGAAGATGTAGATGATGATGGTTTAGACGGTGATGTGCTGACGAAGCCTCTGTCCCGAGTAAAGTTCGAACACTTTCGAGACAAGCTTGGTGTGGTTTGGAAAGACCTTCCTTGAAAGGGGGAGTAGTGATGTTGCAATGGGATTGTATCATCCGGGGACATATTTCTAGAAGTGATCCGGAGACCTTGGTCTTCGAGAATGAAGAGGGATTGTATCATCCTGGGACATATGTCTAGAAGTGATCCGGTGACCTCGGTCATCGAGAATGTAGCAGGATTGTATCATCCTTGAACTTCGGTCATCGAGAAGGTGGCAGGGTTGTATCATCCTTGGACTTCGGTTCAGAACGGATCCGGTGAACTTCGGTCATCGAGAAGGTGGCAGGATTGTATCATCCTTGGACTTCGGTTCAGAAAAGATCCGGTGAACTTCAATCATCGAGACGGTGGCAGGATTGTATCATCCTTGAACTTTGGTTCAGAACGGATCTGGTGAACTTCGGTCATCGAGAAGGTAGTAGGATTGTATCATCCTTGAACCTCGGTTCAGAATAGATCCGGTGACTTTGGTACTCGAGAACGTGTGTTGATCCCATAATTCCAATAGGAAGGATTGTCTGAGTTCCACAACTGTGTTGATCCCGTAATTCCGAAAGGAAGGAGTGTTAGTAACTCCGTAAAGACCTAAATCTCGTAATTCCGAAAGGAAGGATCATTGAATTGATCCCGTAATTCCAATAGAAAGGATTTTCTGAGTTCCACAGATGTGTTGATCCCATAATTCCGAAAGGAAGGATCGTTAGTAACTCCGTAAAGACATAAATCTCGTAATTCTGAAAGGAAGGATCGTTGGTAGATCCGTAAAGACTTGATCCCGTAATTCCAATAGGAAGGATTGTCTGAGTTCCACAACTGTGTTGATCCTGTAATTCCTAAAGGAAGGATTGTTAGTAACTCCGTAAAGACCTAAATCCCATAATTCCGAAAGGAAGGATCATTGAATTGATCCCGTAATTCCAATAGGAAGGATTGTCTGAGTTCCACAAATGTGTTGATCACGTAATTCCGAAAGGAAGGATCGTTAGTAACTCTGTAAAGACCTAAATCCTGTAATTCTGAAAGGAAGGATCGTTGGTAGCTCCGTAAAGACTTGATCTCGTAATTCCAACAGGAAGGATTGTCTGAGTTCCACAGATGTGTTGATCCCGTAATTCCAATAGGAAGGATTGTCTAAGTTCCATAAATGTGTTGATCCCGTAATTCCGAAAGGAAGGATCGTTAGCAACTACGTAAAGACCTAAATCCTGTAATTCCGAAAGGAAGGATCGTTAGTAGCTCCGTAAAGACTTGATCCTGTAATTCCGAAAGGAAGGATCGTCTGAGCTCCACAAATGTGTTGATCCCGTAATTCCAAAAGGAAGGATCATTAGTAACTCCGTAAAGACCTAAATCCTGTAATTCCGACAGGAAGGATCGTCTGAGTACCACGGACATGTTGATCTCGTAATTCCGAAAGAAGGATCATGTTGATGTTTTGATGATGATGATGTTGATATTTTGATGATAATGATTTTATGATGATGATGATGTACTCATCGAAAGATCAGAGTGTGATGATGATGATATTTTGATGTTTTGATGATGTTGAATGTTTTGATCATAATGATGTTTTCACGATGTTGATGTTTTCATGATGATGATGTTTTTATGATGATGATGATGTACTGATCAAAATATCAGAGTATGATGATGATGTACTGATCGAATGATCAAGAGTATGATGATGATGATGTACTGATCAAAATATCAGAGTATGATGATGATGTACTGATCGAATGATCAAGAGTATGATGATGATGATGTACTAATCGAAAGATCAGAGTGTGACGATGATGAGGATCAGTATGTGATGATGACGACATACTGATCAAAAGATCAGAATATGATGATGATGATTCGGTTCAAGAGTTGAAGTATGATGATGGTGCTGATCACGATGTTACTAATCAGAATGTGATGATGTTGCTGATCGAAAGGTCAAAATGCTGAAGATGTTTTTGTTGATCGAAAGATCAAAGTGCTGAAGATATTGCTGATCAAAATGCTGAAGATATTGGTGATGATCGAAAGGTCAAAGTGCTGAAGATGTTGCTACTGATCGAAAGGTCAAAGTGTTGAAGATGTTGCTGAAAATGTTGTTGATCGAAAGCTCAAAGTGCCAAAGATGTTGCTGATAGAAAGGTCAAAGTGCTGAAGATGTTGCTGCTGATCGAAAGGTCTAAGTGCTGAAGATGTTGTTGATCGAAAGATCAAAGTGTTGAATATGTTGCTGATCAAAAGGTCAAAAGATGCTGATGTTGATTAAAGAGTTGCTGTCGTCAAATATTGAAGACGAAGACTATATGATGTTGAAAAGCTTCCAATGATTTATAGATGTGTTACCCTGATGATGTTGATGATGTCCTCTCCTACTATTGTTGTTGTTGATGTTGTTGTAGAATACCCTTCTCGTTAAGGGGGAGTGTTGAAATATTGTAACTTCGAAGAATATTCTATATGTATCTTTTGTGGTCCCCGATGGTCCTACCGGGAGAACCACTTGTATTATCTTGTACCTCGATGCTTCTAATCAAAAGAACTAATAAGAGTCATGAGGTTGTCCCCTCTATTTGTAAAGGTGGGTCATTAGCACCCCAGTGCGGTTACTTGAGCCTACATGTGTAACTCGAGCCTACATGATTAACTCGAGCCTACATGTAGGATGAGTTAATTCAAGTGAATGGATGAATATAAATAGAGGTGTGGTGCTCCTCATTTGAGTCACACACTCTCACTTATGTAGTGCATTAGTGGAGAAGAGAAGTAGCTAGAGAAGGAGGAGGATCAGGCTTTGATCTCCTTGTTGGTTTTATCTTTTATCTTTTGGGGCATCTATATTGAGGAAGCTTTCGCTGGGTTTTTCCCAGGATAAATCTTTGTGTTCTCCTTTTGTATGGTTGTGCTTGTCTATCTTTCAGTGATCCTGTTTATATGCTTTTGTTATGAAATCGAAATGAAATACTAATGATCTAGCTTAGCATATGAAAATTTAACAAGGTCCAGTGCAAATAACCGATGTACTTCTCACTAGCAATAAGCATTTCGGGAAGTATTACATGGCTTCCTGGGCATACTCCAGTTCATCTTCTGCTCCATTCAATAACAACATAACCACTACTATTTTAGAATACAAAGGAAGCCCATACATCTTTGCCCCCAGTGTTTCCCAACCTCCCATTCTATAATGACACCCAGAGTGCCAATACATTTACAAGCATCCTTCGAATCCTGGCTTCACCTGACCACCCAATTGAAGTTCCTAAAAGAGTAGATGAGAAACTATTATTCATCATAGACCTAGGGCTGCTTCCTTGTCTTGGCCAGACTTGTGAAGGCCCTAATGGAACTCGATTTGCTGCAAGTATTAACAATATATCCTTTGTATCCCCCATTGTTTCCATTCTACAAGCTTATTACTTCGGCATCAAAGATGTTTTCTCTACTGGTTTTCCATCTAAACCACCCATTCAATTCAACTACACAGGACATAATATACCCACAAATTTTATGGCTCCTATGCAAGGCACAAGAGTGAATAATAAATAAATAAATAAATATTCACACACAGAGTCATGATAACATATTGGTTATCGTAATTAGGACACCTTTGCAAACAATACCAATGGTCAGTGATCATGGGCAGTAGCTTAAGTGAGACAAGCAGATAAGAAACTTATTCTCTTTTGTATGACAGTAGCATGGAATACTTCTATCTCTCATTTGGCCAATGTTTTCAAATATTTCTAATGGAGAGTGCAATGTCCTCATAAATAAACAATCCAAGGATACCAGTGCTAAGCCAAAGGCTCGTTGGAATGATTCGCTATAATCTCTCCATAATCTCTCTTACAACCTTACCATAATGACTGTGTAGTTCTTCCCAATGAACTACCATATTCCCCAATGACTATGGGCATGTTGTGCCAAGATCGATGACTTGAGCATCTGGAATATGGGTAATTAATCCTAACGACACTTGCTCTGTATTAAAAATAACATCAGATACCATTATTTCCTTCTAAACACTATCTCTAAGGAAATGGTACTACACTTCGATGTTCTTGGATCAATCATGAAAACTGGATTCTTAGGTAGCTTGATGCAACTTTGAATGGCATTGTTACCTACAGTGGACTCTCCACACCCAACGACCATATCATTCATAAAAAAAAATACATATGGTATAAGCAGAAATGAGTCCTATTTCAGAAACTTGACAAACTGAGTTTTACATCAACAATTGCACATATACAAATAGAAATTAAAAGACGTCCTAAGTTATATATTTCCACCCTCTGCATTTATCATACAGTTCAAACAGAGCTCTGACCTCGGGTTCTAATAATAAATATGTCTTAGATATGTACACCTTATTCTGAATAAGATACCCATAGTGGTAAATAAATAAAAAAGGAAAACCAAGATGCATACTTGGAAAAAATGCAAACCCTAGATGCAAATCGTGTTCACCCATTCATCAACCACATGTCAACATATAACCAAGGCTTGAATTAGTTATTATCTTAAAAAATTTAATTATATATGTATGTATATCCCATCGAGAAGAATTTACATTCATCAACAAATAAGAAATGGAAATCAAAAATCCAGTAGGAAAATCCAGCATGAAGGGTCTAAGACTCACCCAGATGAGGAAAATGGGGAAGCTATTCTGCAAATGGTCATGCTGGAGGAGGGGCTCTTGAGGTTAAAGAAAATCTGGAGATGATACCTACAAAGAAATGGGAGGAGTCAAGGAACAATTTTTTTTATTAATAACCCCAATTGTAATAGTGACCAATCTCATGTCGTGAAGAAATATCTAGGGCTTGTGGAAAGACAGGGCACAAGGCAATATCTCCTCCAACAAGAAAAAATGACATATATTGTATAGAAAACCAGAAAGAAAGCATAAGCATATTCCTTGTAAGTAAGAGTAAGCAAGCAGATGCATGTTAAAATTATTGATAAAATTCAAAAAATTATCCCGAGGTTGAGGGGTTAACTCACATGTGAAAAAGCAAGGCTCTCCACAATGGTGGCTTGGAAAGGAACTAGGGTTTGGGACTTGTCGCTAATAATGGATTTCATGATTCTTTGGGAATTTTCCTGGAAAAATAGCTTTGAAAAACTTCTCAAATGCTGGTGACATACCCTTCCCTGTTGAATCATGTATAAACCATTAAACCATCGCCATAGGACAGAGAGAAACCAGAGTGTATACCAGAGGTTGGAAGAGGAGTTGAACAAAGTTCCTAATTAAGGAATTCCTTGTTTACTCAAATGCTGCAGGGCAAGGGTTATTTATTCTTTAGTTATGGTGGTTCTGATACTATGATTTGGTAAACATAAATGGCGAATCTTTGCTACCGTTAATTGATCACTGCTGCTCTCGATCTTAAATTGTAAGGATGACTCGCGAATGGGAACTGGGTATCGAGAATCTGCCCAAGGAGGAACTGGGTATTGATCTCTACTTGGAACTGGAAGGGGGCGAGGCTGCACGGTTGGGATGCTCAGTTGGGATGCTTGGTTTGGATCATGGGCTGTTGGGCTGGGCTTCAGAGATATACTTTTACGAATTCTAACTCCATTGCAAGAACCCAACAATGAAGGGTACTACCGATGCTCAATAGAAAAGTTGGCAACAGATCCAATTGCATAGAGAACCGTTGATTCAGCATAGCCCAATAGTTATTAAGTTATTGAAATGCCATTACTGCTTTCGTGGGCATATTAAGTTTTAGGCATTTCATACAAGGCATTTAAATTGCTATTTATATGCCTAATGCCATAACTAGGTGTCTCTATAATTATTAAAAGTGTAATGGAAATGTTCAAATTTTCATCTGAACTATTCCCCTAGTTTCAAAGATACTGAATTAATTTTAAAATGCTATTTTTAAATATTGAAATTATATTAACAAAAATTTAAATTATCATTAAACTAAAACTACACCTTACTGAAACACCAACTAAAACTAAAACCTTAATCACAAAAACTAAAAGCAGGTTAGCAAAACCACATACAACAAATTTCCTTTGACGGGCCACGGGGATTTGAAATTCTAGGCCTAAGTTATGAGTCTCTTGGGACCGACCTTGCATGTGGATGGAGAAAAAAATGCATTTAAAATGTAAGGCCGACTATGATTTTCATAATATTAATTTAAAATTGAGAAGTTCCTACGTTGCATTGCGATTATAAAGGAGAAGCTACGATACCAAGCTATATATTTATCATGATAAAAAACATTATTTGGCGTTCAATATCAAGATCAAGATCAGACAGGAAAGTGCTCCTTCATCCTTGGAGGTCAACCTCAATACATATGTACACTGCTGCTGCGAGGTGGTAATCATCCATCTTCTTCCATCTTCTTGTCTAAGTGAGTCGAGTGACTTAATAATTAACATGGCGGCTGCTGCTGCTACTAGTGATGGCACAAACTCAATTCCGGATCCTCTTGATCAAACTCAAATACACATAGACGAATATTTGCATAGCAGACAGCTGGCAGTTTAAGGAAGGGAGGCTATGAGATGCCTGGCCGGTGCAAATGTTCTTATCTCTGGCCTTCAAGGCCTTGGGGTTGAAGTGGGTATGTACTATCATGCCTTTTTCTTAATTCATCTTTTTTGTTTTTTTTTTTCAAATTTCATGTCAATGAAATTGTGAGATTGCTTTGAAGCATTTCTGGTTTATTCATTTTATGACTTTGCCTCCTGTTTTATGTTTTTTTAAAGCCAAAAATGTCATACTAGCGGGACTGAAATCGGTGACTTTGCATAACTAGTCAAATGTGGAAATGTGGGACTTGTCTGCCCATTTCTATTGTACAGAAGCTGATATTGGCAAAAAACGGGCAGTTGCTTGTTATAATAAGTTGCAGGAATTAAACACTGCCATTGCAGTTTCTGTTTCTACTGAATTCGAGATATCACAAAAAGACCTGTCTTGTTTCTAGGTAAGTTCCCATTATGTGAATTAGCCTCAAATTAAACAATGGAATGGTAACCTGGAACCTCCAAGCAGTAATGAATTGCAATTGCATTTGCAGGTTGTGGTGTTCACAGACATAATTGAGGAAAAAGTGATTGAATACAATGATTTCTGCCATAATCATCAACCGCCAATTGCTTTTATCAAGGCTGATATTCGCAGACTGTTTGGTAGTGTGTTTTGTGACTTTGGGCCCGAGTTTAGTGTGTTTGATATCAATGGCGAGGAGGCACAGACAGGCATCATTGCTTCTATTACCAATGAGAATCCTGCTCTTGTTTCATGTGTGGATGATGATGAGAGGCTCCAATTCGAGGATGGGGATTTTGTTGTTTTCTCTTAAGTTAAAGGTATGAATGAGCTCAATGATGGTAAGCCAAGAAAAGTTATAAATGTCAGACCCTATTCTCGTTTATTCGGAATTGGAATATTGGTCAAGCAAATTCAAGAGTAGCAGCATCAGCCGCCACCGCAATCAACCCATATTTGCAGGTTGAAGCATTGCAAAATCGTGTGAGCCCAGATACCGAACATGTCTTTGACGGATCCTTCTGGAACAATGAAGTTGATGTTGTTTTAGATGCTCTGGACAATGTCAATGCCAGGCTGTATGTAGATTCAAGGTGTGTTTACTTCCAAAAACCATTGCTAGAGTCGGTAACTCTGGGAACCAAGTGCAACACCCAAATGGTTATCCCTCACTTGACTGAGAACTATGGAGCATCAAGGGATCCCCCTGAAATGCAGGAACCCGTGTGCACGCTTCACTCATTTCCACATAATATTCACCACTGTCTCACATGGGCAAGGTCCGAATTTGAAGGTCTCTTAGACAAAACTCCAGCTGAAGCAAATTCTTTTCTTTGCAAACCCCAAGAATACACAGCAGCACTCAAGTCTGCAGGGGATGCTCAGGCCCGACAACTTCTGGAATCTGTTGTGGATTGTTTGGTTTCACAGAGGTGTCTCACATTTGAAGATTGCCTCTCTTGGGCCAGATTGAAGTAATTAAGCCTTTCCCTTCCCTTTTTATAGTTATAATTCTTTCTACCTATCATTATCATTTGCATCTTGCATTGCATCAAATATTAAATGAATATTCAGGGTTATTTCTTATAATTTACTACTTACAAGATATCGAATTTCACTAAACTAGATTTGCGTTTCACTGACTGATTTGATTCAGGTTTGAGGATTACTTTTCAAATCATGTGAAGCAGCTTACTTTCAACTTCCCCGAGAATGCAACCACAAGCGGAGGTGCACCATTTTGGTTTGCTCCTAAGCGTTTTCCACAGCCCCAGGACTTTACTTCCCAGGATCCCAGTCATATGTCCCTAATTCTTGCAGCCTCCATTTTAAGAGCTAATACATATGGCATTCCCATTCCTGACTGGGATTCAAATTCAAATTCAAAGAGATTAGCAGATGTCGTTGAAAAGGTACATATTCCAGTTTTCAAGTCAAAAGAAGGGTTGAAGATTGTCATAGATGAGAAAGATAAAAATGTGAACCCTTCTACATTGTATGATGATGATATCGAACTGATTGACAAACTAATCACCACACTAGAAAGTGGTGTTAAAAATCTGCCATCAAGCTTTCGCATGCATCTTATTCAGTTCGAGAAGGTATTCCCTATTTTGGTTTCAACTTTGCCCATTAATCTCTAGTATAGCGTACTAACAAATCCTTATGTTTTGTTTGTTTGTGTGAGGGTTTGTATCCCATTAATATCCATGGGAAGAAAACTGACTAAGCTTTCTTGCAATGCAGGATGATGATACAAATTATCACATGGACCTTATAGCTGGACTGGATAATCAAGCTTTCGCATGCATCTTATTCAGTTCGAGAAGGTATTCCCTATTTTGGTTTCAACTTTGCCCATTAATCTCTAGTATAGCGTACTAACAGGTCCTTATGTTTTGTTTGTTTGTGTGAGGATTTGTATCCCATTAATATCCATGGGAAGAAAACTGACTAAGCTTTCTTGCAATGCAGGATGATGATACAAATTATCACATGGACCTTATAGCTGGACTGGATAATATGCGAGCAAGGAACTATAGCATACCTGAAGTGGATAAGCTCAAGGCTAAATTCATAGCTAGCAGAATAATTCCTGCAATCGCAGCTACCACTGCCATGGCCACTGGTTTGGTGTGTTTGGAACTTTACAAGGTTATATTAGGCCACAGGGTTGAAAAGTATCGAAATAGTTTTGCAAACTTAGCACTCCCTCCATTTTCATTGGCTGAACCTGTTCCCCCAAAGTTAAATAAACATGGGAATCTGACCTGGTCTGTGTGGGATAATAAGATAAGAACTTGTTGACCTGTCTCTTGATTCCTGAATGTAGTATGTTATTATTCTTGTGCTAAGATATGTCATAAGGAATGTCACCATTCATAACATTTACTTCTGACATAATTTGCCTGAACCATTGAACAGATTGTTCAAGTTGACAAGGAATTGATCATAATTGTAGAAAATTTGTGGATTTAAACTATGTTCATGTTTAAAAATTCTCCATGTTTCAAGTGGACACCATTGCAAAAGAGGGAAAAAAATGAAAAGAAAGCACAAAACCCCACAACCAGCATTTAATGATTAGTTGCTGAATGTCCATGATTCTAAATAAGATGATAAAAAATTCCATTAGTACTGATATTAACCTGATCCCAGGGGAAGGACAGGAAGAAAATGGAGATATCATGCCACAGATGCAGTCAAGTTAAATGAGGCAACCACGTATCTTGTCAAAACAAGAGGAAAAATGGATTGCATTAGCTGAAAACTTTAAAAAATAATTTGAAACTCACGATTCTAAGTTCAAATAAAACAAAAGTATTATTGTCGGACCTTTTGTATATATGTCCCACCTCACACAACGTCCCTACAGAACCTACTCCACAACCGATTGAAAAAAAATAAAAATAAAAATAAAACCTAACTAGATAGAATAGCCTCGAGGAGCATCTGGAAGAGTAATTATGGACAACCTCAATAAAAAAGATAAGTTGCTTAAATATGCTTGGTAGTTAACTTAAAGGTCTTAGAACTTGGGCATAAGTATTGCCATGACAGAGATAATTGGTCTTGAAACTATAGGGTCATACTAGCTTTGAAGCAAATTATGTTAAATTATGTTCAGAAGCCATTGTTGGAATTGGAGCACCAATAAGACATGCCCAATGATATTGATTACCCATTGATATGCACTCGATCAGAATGCAGAAAGCTTGGAATTACAAAATAAAATTGCTGATAGAACTAGTAACTGATTGTGACCCTATTGAGAAGAGAAACAATCTAATGATTGAAATGTATGAGAGCGTATCACATTAGGAAGCTCTATTGAGGAAGGAGGCTCAGTTATTAAACAAAAATACTCTTCATTCTATGATTTAAAGAATAGATAAATATTTTGCAAAGAATATGTTAAATTATGTCCAGAAGCCATTGTTGGAATTGGAGCACCAATAAGACATGCCCAATGATATTGATTACCCATTGAAATGCACTCAATCAGAATGCAGAAAGCTTGGAATTACAAAATAAAATTGTTGATAGAACTAGTAACTGATTGTGACCCTATTGAGAAGAGAAACAATCTAATGACTGAAATGTATGAGAGAGTATCACATCAAGAAGCTCTATTGAGGAAGGAGGCTCAGTTATTAAACAAAAATACTCTTCATTCTATGATTTCAAGAATAGATAAATATTTTGCAAAGAAATATAACAGCAAGAAGGAAATAATGGATTAAGATATCAAGAAATGGCTGACAGATGCAATTGTTGCTAACTTGAAAGTAAATTCAATCATTGAGTCTCAAAATTTTGAATTACATCATGAGTGAGATAACTTGTTGGAGATCAAGGTGAAAGTGACAATACCCACACAATGCTACCTCAGCAGCATCCAAACAGAAACTGACATGTGGACTAATGTAGTATCCCTTCACTAGACTGCGGACATGTAATGGAGTTTACTGCTGTTATGTTGAGGCCTTTTTTGGTTCAGAACTTTTGTCAAACAGTTTGGCAACAGTTCCCACCACTGAAATGTCCCTATCCAAATATGGGCTGATTTTATGCTTATTTTACTGCTGATATGTTTGAAGATAGAGTTGGGTATTTGTTTGCAAGTTTCAGCTCTCAAATTTCAATATAATGGTTATCCACAGAAAAAATTGAACACGAATATAAGATATTTTGCATTAACATCAAGGGAAAATATGTCAAGTATTTCTTATTTGGATAACATGAAAATACATTAGCAAGTAACATCAATCTATTCACATCAAATCGAATCTGAATATCACTGTTTCCCTGACATGTAGGTTGTATTTAGCTTACAGACTTTTTTTTCTAGTGAAAAACTCTCCAAAGTCACAATTGAACTGTGTGGTGATGTGGGCAGTGCAAACAGTCCTCCCACAAGCATAACATAGCGATGAACAGCAGCAACCTTCTCTCTAGAAGATGGTTTTCCCCTTTTCTTTCTCCAAATCACCCTCCCAAGTGCCCTCTTTCACAACAACCCCACATTTCCTACCAAGTGTAGTGCCTTCATTTATGACAGTATACTCAGCAAAGGTAAAGTAAATCAACCCTTTTTCATCATGGCTGTAGGTGGTCACGAGATATATAAAGCTGAAAAATGTCAACGTCCTTCTAGGCAGCTGCCTTCTCTCTAGAAGACGGTTTTCTGTTTTTCTTTCTCCAAATCGCCCTCCCAAGGAAAGCAACCTCTTTCACAACAACAGCCCCGCATTTCCTACCAAATGTAGCTCCTTCATTTATGACAGTATACTCAGGTAAAGTAAATTGACCCTTTTTCATCAGAGCTGTAGGTGGTCACAAGATATATGAAGCTGAAAATGCCCACGTTCAAGTGCACCCCCCACAAAATCACCAATAACTTTGAGAATATTCAGTAAGTCTGCAAGTATGCATGTTTCATTTCCACTGCAATGAAGTAAAATGAAAGATCTGATCGATCTTCCCTCTCACAATCAGTTAGGGTGAGGGTTTCCATCCAAAGAGCCAAAAGTCACCAGAACTCTCCAAAAATCATTTTTTGAAAATAATTCATGAATCATGAGAGAATGAACTCCAATTTCTCTTTTATCCCCTTTTCACGTTTTCTGCTCAATAATTAATCAAAAAGTGACTTTATAATTCTTTCTTCAATATTTCCTCAAAATTCGCTTTAATAATTTATTCTTTTACTCCGAAACGTGATTTATTTGCTTTAAAGCATTTTCGAGAAATGGAAGTCACTTTTCATCATCCCAACATTTAAATCTTTCCATCCCAATTCCAACCAGCTATTACACTAAGGCACCCGCTTAGATAATTTAGATAAAATAACAACCTTAGAGACTTTAATTAAATTATGTTAAATATTACTCCCAAATTAAGGGAATGGTCAAATTGCATCGAAATCAAAAACTGACAGGGCAAGAGTGATCCTCTAAACTCCTCTTAACGCTATGAGCTCACTAGTAACATCAAATTACCCCAACAGTCATCTCCACTTGCAGAGCAATAGAACCCAAAATTGGGGACATTACGTCACACAACACCCATCATTAGGGGATTCGGATAAAACTTTGATAGATAGTGAACCTGATTCTTCTTTTATCCGAAGCCATATTTGTGCCTTTCACTCTTAGTTCAGGAGATAAAACATACTGATAATACCACTCATAATGGCACCTCCCTTAAGCTGATTAAAAATAGATCCAAGAATAATTAGAAAGCCACAAAATGCATCCATTAACTACTTATTTGTATATGGAAACCTAAAAATATTCCCTCCTACTAATTATCAAGTGTTGACTAAAGATGACTCAAAGAGGATAAAATTGGCCTAATTATAACCTAAGTGGTGCATCCTACCTGAGATAACATGGATATAAAGCATGCATAAAAAGAAACTCAGTTCATTCCATCAACAAGTGCACCTTCCTTTTGCTTCTGAAATAAAGATAAAGCATGCCAAAAACAAGACTATCAACAACTTGGTCTTTTTGAATGGATAAAGATGAGTTCGAGTGGAAAAGATGCTCCCAAACTAGTGCACCCTCTATGATTGGATAAAGAGGAGTTTCCTTGGACAAACACGATACCAAAAATGTCTTCCGTGTAGAGTGCTCTTTTTACTAGATAAATATGATTTTAGAAAGCCAAGAATAACTCCAAGTAGTGCACTTTTCTTCACTAGCTAGTGCATATGGTCAACAAATACCTCAAAATCAAACAATATGTGATCAACAACCACCTAAAAATAGGACAATATGGGACACTCCACCCATCATCAGGGATTCAAATAAATCTTTGATAGATAGAACCAACTCTCGAGTGATCCTATAGAGTAAATAAATAGGAGACAAGTAGGTTAACCGTTTTGAAAAAAAAACTAACCTATGATTAAAATTATTATTTAATAGGAGGAAAGACGAAATGCTTAAAATATCAAAGCTTAATTTGAATTCCCTAATGATGAGTGGACCATGGAGTGTCCATTAGAAACGTCAAGAAGTTTTAAAATTCAATAGAGTTTAACCCCATGCCCGTAGAATGTTGACAATGGAAAACTGATTTATCCTTTTTCCCTCTTCCATCATCAAGCAAAAGAGTACCCAATCTTCTCCGCCATAACAATGTTGCGCATATCCTTCTATCATAGAAGTCCATGAAACCAAATTGTGTGCACGCATTTTGTCAAACATTTGGCATGCATCCTCAATACAACCAAACTTGGCATACATGCTAACAAGCTTAGCAGCCAAACAAACATAAGGTTAGAACCCAATTTTTATCATGTGACCATGGACGCGTTTTCCTTCTGCCAATGCTCTCGCCTCAATGAAATTCTCTAAAATCCTGCAATAAGTAATGGAGTCTTCTACAAATCATCGTTGGTTGAGAAGATTCAAAATGTGCAATGCCTTCTCCCATCTCCATGGAATTTTTGGTGTCATGGAGTTTTCAAAGGGTTTTCCTTGAATAGCAATGATGACGGATTCTGAATATTAATATTTTTGGTTGCTACTGGTATCGATGGTTTTGAAGTTGTATCCTTAAATGGAATCGTTTGGCGTTAATGCCAAAGTTTATAAAGTTTATATTTTAAAGTATGTTCTTCATTAAGAAGCGCACATTATTTACATTACATGTGGAGGTGGTGCCCACCTTTGTTGCTTTATTTGTGGATATTCAAGTAGGTCAAGCCTTACACCCTTGTTTTAAACCAACTTTCTCGGCTTGTCTTGGAAGTGCAAGATTTTGGAGGTTGTGTTTGCCACATTGGATTAAAAGGGGTCCCTCTTCTAGGGACTTGTCAGGAATATATTTTCCACTTTAACATCATTTTTTTACTTACATTTAAGTTTATTACATAAATCTTATATTTTTCATGTTTTATATATAGCTAAACTAAAATCTATAACATATATTAAATTACGTTTTTTCATAGTCCAACATAGAGATGGTTACTTGTAATATTTATAAACATGTGCGGCACCACTATGTAAGATTTCTTTAATTCTGAGAGTGTAATATGATTAATTAATAAAGATCAAGTGGTAATGCTTTACGTTGAAGTAATGTTTTTTTATTTACATTAAAAACAATATTCTTTATAAGTTTTAGCTATGTTAAATGTAATTGTTTAGGGTTAATGTTGAAGAGATCTAAATGTTTTTATTATTTTTACTATATTATTGGAGTGGAGTGTTTAAGAAAGAATTTTGAGTTGTTTTATATTGATTAGTTTTTTTAATATAAGGAAAAAGGAAGATAAGTCATTGTAAGTGTAAGTTATTTTATTGTTGCTAAAATTGTTAAATATATGGTGAGTTATGTGAAAATATATTTTTTGAATTAGAAGGAAAAAAAACTCATAGTAAAGGGTTAGTTAATTTATCCTTATTAATGTTCTTGAACATGTTGTTATTATGTGATAATAATTGTAAAAAATATTTAAATACAAGTAAAACATTTGTACAACTTGGGAAATGAATGTTTGGATATCCTAAATACTAAAGATGGAAGGCTCTATACATGTCATGAGATAGTAAGGGTCATGGTTGTCCCTAGATACTAAGTGTCACATCCATACAACCTACCCAATCCTTTCTTGAACTTGAGCGTCTTTCAAGTTTGTCTCGACTCTTGAGGTCATGTGACACTGGCCTACATCAGCCACAACCCAAGGGAAACCCACAATCCCTACATAAGTAATTTGCCAAGTGAGTAATGTAGAAATTTCAAATTTCAAATGGATTTTAAAGAAAAAAAACATTTCATCACCCTTTAACTATAGGTTTCTCAAATATTAACCATATGAATTTTCATCGTTAGGGATTCTATGAAATATAATATAAAACAATAGCATAAGTGAATGAATATATTTCAATCCTTAACAAATCCAAACTTCTAAGAAATCCAGGAGAAATGATGCCTAAGAGTTTGAATAATTTTCATTCCTCCACCTAGTTTTGCACCTAGACAACCTAACATAAGGAGAATATAAATCTAACTGATTTGAGGTGCTAAAGTGGACACAATAAATGTAATTGATTTGATGATAATGACATTCACAATGATGTGATTATATGATGATGATGACAATGTTTTTGTTGATGACAACAATGACAATGATGAAAATGATGACGATGATGATGAGATGAATGATGATATAGATAATGATGATGAAGTCGATGGAAATGATGATGAAGTTGACAATAATGATATAAACCACCTAGTTTTGCACCTATACAACCTAGCATAAGGAGAATATAAATGTAATTGATTTGGGATGCTAAAGTGGACATAATAAATGTAATTGATTTGATGATAATGACATTCACAATTATGTGATTATATGATAATGATGATGACAATGTTGTTGATGATGATGATGATGATGACGAGAGGCATGATGATGAAAACTATGGCAATGACAATGAAGTTGACAATGATGTGATTATATGGTGATGATGATGATGATAGTAATGATGAAAATGACAATGAGAATAACATGAGAAATGATGATGATGATGATCCTTATAAGAAAGTGTTGGTATATGTAAATAAACCCAGTTTCACTACAAGCTCCAGTATTAAAATGTGCTCAATCATAGTTATAAGTTATGCATGCTTAAAATTGTAACCGTATCCCACTTGTTATGCATGCTTTAAATGGTAAACATATCTGATATGCTTTAAATGAAGACGATGATGAACTAGATGACAATGATCGTGATGATGTTTTTGATGATGGAAATGATGATGATCATCATCATCGTCGTCATCTTTTTCATTGTCACCATGATTATCACAACAGTCATCTTCATCAGCATAATCATCAATCATGTTATCATCATCACCATTGTCATTGACATCATCATCATCGTGATTATTGACATTTTCATCAGTTATTCATCATTACCTTTGGTATACGAAATAACATCTACCCAAAATATGTGATTAGTGGAAAAGGGTCATGGAGGACACATACACTTTATGCATGACAAATAACAACTTATTTTTTAAGATGATAAACATCATCATTGTCTTTGTCATCATCACCATCATCATCATTCATTTCATTTCCATCATAATCATTGTCAATGTCGTCATTGTCACTATCCTCATCATCATCATTGTCATCGTTCTCCTCATTATCATCATCATCGTAGCCATCCTCAATATCATAATCATTATCCTCATTGTTATCTTCAACATCTGGGTGTAAAATGGGATGCAAAAGTGGATAAAAACATGGATGCAAAAAAGGATGCACCAAAAGTAGGTGCAAAAGTGGGCACATAAAGGGGTGCACCAAAAATGGATGCAAAAGGTGATGCAAAAGTGGATGCAAAAAATGATGCAATCGTGGAAGCAAAACATAATGAAAAAAGTGGCGCAAAAGTGGATACAACCATGGATGTAAAATTGGATAAAAAAATTGGATGCGAAAGTGGATGCAACAAAAGTAGATGCAAAAGTAGCTGTAACACCCAACTCAAAACCCGATGCAAAAGTGGATGCAAAAATGGATTCATAAAGAGATGCAACAACTTATGTAAAATTGGATGCAAAAAAAGATGCAAACGTGGATGCAAAAGTTGAAGCAAAAGTGGGTGTAAAAGTAGGCACAAAAATGGGTGGGAATTGGGACACGACAAAAGTGGATGCAAAAGTGGATGCAATAATAGATGCAAAAAAAGACGTAAACATGGATGCAAAATGGGATGTAAAAATGGATGAAAATGTGGGTGCAAAAGTGGATGAAAAAATGGATGCAAAAGTGGATGCAAAAATGGCTGAAACAAAATGAGATGCAAAACTAGACTCAAAACAGGATGTAAAATTTGATGCAAAACTTGGCGCACGAAGGGATGCAAAAAAAGAAGCAGAAGTGGATGTAAAAAAGGATGCAAAAGTGGATGAAAACAAGGGCATAAAAGTTGAGGCAAACATGGACGTAAAAGGGGGTGCAACAAGAGTAAATGTACAAACTAGGCACAAAATTAGGTGCAAAACTAGGCTCAAAACCTGTCACAAAACCTGATGCAAAACCTGGCGCATAACTAGGTGCAAAACCCAGTGCAAATTACGCCGCAATTTGCACCAGATTTAGAAAAATGACGCAAAAAAAGCCTAAAATAGAACCAACCCGTGAAATTGCGCCATTTTGTCTAAAAAATGAAGAAAAATACACTAAAAGATGGTCTAGATGCAAAAAAGGATGTAAAAAGAGATGCTAAATCCAGTTTTTGTTGTAGTGTTAGTATGCATTAGTATGCATTTGTAAATATTCTAATCCGACGGTCACGATGTGTTCTAGACATAGAGTGATCCGACGGTTCAACTTCTCTTAGATCATTGATCCGTGGCTTAACACCCGATTGGTCTATGATCTCTATTTAAATAGCATAGAGGGTCCTTGGCCAGTTGATCGATTATGATAAACTCATGTAACTTTCTTTCTTTTGCATAATAAATTGCTCCAAGTAGCTATTTGGCTGGGGCGGTGGACTGTTTCCCTCTCGATGGTTTTAACCATGTGACAAACATCGGTGTGTTGATCTATGATCTATTTGTGTGAAGCGGTTGCTGAAGGTGTTCGATCTTTTGGGAGTACCCTGTGTACCCGAACATGGTATCAGAGTGTTTATGAAGAGCCACTTTCAGTTTTGATTAAGATCTGGAACCGATGTTGCCAAAACTTTGAAAGGGTTTCTGGTTCTATATTTTCTGTGCATTTGTGGCCTATGGGAGCTATTCCATTGAATCTGGAGTGTTGTTTCCATTGGGAAATAGTTTTCGTTTCATCGAAAATTGTTTTTGTTTGTTCCAGAAACACTTATTTCGGCAAATCTGAAGGTATAATGCTAGAGTGACGAATTTGTTTTTTTTAAATCTCTCATATTTTATCAGTTTTGTTATTAGATCTATACTGTTTTAGTCTCGGGCTGTTGCCTTCCCTGGATGTGTATGCTCTTTGTCGTGCACCTTGCGCGATCACGGTGAATCAGAAACAATAAGGGAAAGTTTTTTCTTCTTCTCTTCTCAGCTACGTATTCTCTTTGATGTGCACCTTGTGCGATCACAGCAAATCAAAAACAGTGAGAAAACTTGAAAACATAGACTTTCCGGGTAAGCTAACCAAGATCTAACCCCATTGTGTGGAAAAAGTTTTTTTTTGTTTTTCATTTTTTTTGTGATTTGCAGAAAAAAAAAGCCAAGCACGGAGAACGAGAGAGAAGAGTTGAAAAAAAATAAAAATAAATCCCCATTCTTCTTTCCATTCTTTTACGTACCTTTTAAACTTAGCTCACTTGGTCCAAAGTTGCTTTATTCCTTAATACGTCTTGAGTTCAATTCTTATTAAGCTACATTTTTAGTGCATGCAATTTCTATTTTCAAGTTACTTTATTGTAAAAGTGCATCTCACATAAATAAAATAAAATAAAAAGTGATTCACGTAAGTCTTTTAATTTATTTCTACACTATTTAAAAGTAACATTATTGTAAAAGTGAACATCACTTATTATACAAAAGTGATTCACGTAAAAGCAACTTTATTGTAAAGTGGTTGTCAAAGGTTGATCTTGGGAAGAGGGGGGTTGTTTTTTTAGTTAGTCAAGTTAATATATGTCACGTCACTATTGGGGAAATCTTCAACATTTTCTTTGATCAAGCATAACTTCATCATTCATAATCAGTTTTCAGTGCCATTTTTTTTAAAACCGCATATTTTTCGAGCTCTTTGCATCCAGACAGTTAGTTTCTGTTCTTTCAGCCATTATTTTACAGTATGGCTGCACCTTGTGATATTATACTTACAAGTTCTAACTATTTCTCATGGAAATCTCATATGGAGAATGTTCTACGAAATAGGGGACTTTTCAGGATAATCTTAGGAAAAGAAACATAACCCATTAATGATGATAAGAAAATTAAATGGGAAAATAGATGTGATGAAGCTCGTGAATTGATTGGGATGTCAATCTCTACTGATTTGCGATTCCACATATCTGGAATTGGTGAACCTGCTATAACTTGGAAAAAGTTGGAATTTGTGTTTGGTAAACACAATGAAATTCGGGGTCATCAACTTAAGAATGAGTTGCTTTACTTGAATCCAAATGATTTTTCATGCATTCAAGACTATTTATCTAAGTATAAAACTCTTAGACTCTTATGTGCAGAATGCAAGATTAAGAAAAAAAGACAAACAATGTATTTATCATATTCTTTCAAAACTTGGACCTGCATATTCTGTTTTTGTATCTACATTCTACTCCATGAAAGAATCCTTGACTGCAGTTAGCTATCAAGAGCGTAGTCTTGAATCCTTTTGTGATTCCTTAATTAGAGAGCAAGATAAGCTCATTCACCTTGGAATAATTAACAATGCAGATACATCTGGGAAAGCCTTATTGTCCCAACAGAAAGAAAAGTCGAAGCCTCCCAAGAAACAGAATTTTCGCAATAATAATCCAAACAACAAGGGTCCCAAACCCTATCAATCAGCTCCTTCTTTAAAAAATGACAAAGGATCCAAGCCAAAAAGGAAAGAAGACTGAGTGTCATTGTAATTTTTATGGGAAAGATAATCATGATGAATCTAAATGTTTCAAGAAGATGGCAGCCTTGGAAGCAGCAATGAAGAAGCACCATATCAGCCTAGATTCATCTTCAGAATCTAACTCCCATGGACATGCATTTGGTGCTTCCGATTACTCTTATACTGCATCTTCTTCTTCTACTTCAAATGAATGGATCATTGATTCTAGAGCATCTTATCATATGGCTAAGGATCAAGCCATGTTTTCTACTATGCATGAATGTAACACCAAACAAATATTTGTTGGTGATGATAGATCTCTAAGTGTTGTAGGATCTGGAACAGTTCCAGTAGAAAATGGTCATTTCAGTGATGTACTATGTGTAAAGACGCTAGGTTAGAATGCACGTAAGTAAAGGTAAATAGGCTGATCAAGTAAATACAACTAGTCAAAGTTCCTAAGCAAGCAGCCCAGTTAGTTCAATAACTAAGTTTCGTGAGGCGCAGCAGTTCAAGGTAAAGAGAAAATAGGGTAGTCGATAGCAGGACTAAAGAAAAGGTAGGTAAGATATGGTTAGAGGGTGGGTTTCCTTATTGAGGAGTAACAACTGAGATTTATGCCTAATGCATATTGACTAACCCTTGCATTGGTAAAGGGTTATGGAACTTACCGATTTAGAAGCAGGATGAGGGATCAGTTGCTTGTCCCCTGCTTTGTTGGAGGGCTAATGGTAACACCTATGCTAGACTTCCAATGATGCACATCAGGTAAATGAGGATAGTTATGAGTATGATGACCATGTATGTTGCAAATCACACAAATAAAGTAGTAGGAGAGGTATCGGTATGGGGTAGGAGTGAACAGTATGTATACGGTATGGGTCTGAGTGTCCAGTTTTTCTAGGAATGCTCTTGGTTGTATAGGAGTGCTTTCACTCAGTAGGAGTGTGCCAAGGGTAGGAATGTAGCAAGAGCTGTGGGTAGGCCCCAACATCGCTTCGGGATCCAGTTCTAATAAGCCAAGGATATAAATTAGAAGACTTAATCTATGCGAGGCAGGAAAGAAAAAAAACAGGCAGTAACTAATACCAATAAATGAAAATCTATAATATCCTTCCTCGATTGCTTGGCCTTTCCATAGAAATAAGCGTTACCGCTTCCGCAGTCAAGCAAGGTATCCGAGAAAGAAAAGAGGGTAGTTAGGTCGGCAAGACCAAAGAAAACTGATGGTAGCTAGTCCTTGTGGTATCTAGTTCTATATGAGAATAGCATATCTAAGTTTAACTAGTAAGTCACTAGTTGTTGTGTCAGCAAACAAAGGCAAGTGTCAAGTTAATATAAAGTAGAATCTTTGTAGAGGTCAAAAAGTAATAGAGCCAAACCATAGAAGTGTAGTTTTATCTCTCCTTCCCCTACTGTCCTTCCTACAACCTGAGCCAGTTGTTTTCATTACTTTCCTTGAGGTCTCAAGTTTCTACCTCAATTGTATGAAATTAGCAGGTATCAGGCCACCCCCAAAAATTTCCTGCAATTTGTTATTAGTCTATCAAATTACTCATTCAGGTGAAGGTAAAACTGTGAAGTTTACACCTCACCAAGTTGTAATCAAGGATTTTAAAAATCCTCAAAATGTCCTTGCTACTAGAACTATTGATTATATTACCAGGTTGTACAAATTTAAGAACTTTGGGTCATCACCTTTTCCTTCAGTTTTTGTTGCTCATAGTGATAACTTGAGCAAACTTTGGCATGGCGATTTGGTCACTTAAATTACCGCTCATTGCAACAACTACGTAAAGACAATATGGTGACTGGTCTTCCGATGGTATCTTGCAAGGATGGTGTTTGTTTCAGTTGTGTACTCGAAAAACATCATCGGGACAGTTTTGACAAACGTGCCTTTTGGCATGCCTCGGTTCCTTTGGAGCTTGTGCATAGTGACTTGTGTGGTCCTCTTCCATCTGTATCATTTTCTGGTTTCAAATATTTCTTAACTTTCATTGATGACTACTCCAGATGCACTTGGGTTTACATCCTAAAACTTAAGAGAGAAGTATTTAACATGTTCTTGGCCTACAAGGCCCTTGTTGAAAAACAATCTAGTCATCAAATTATCAAGTTAAGATCTGGAAATGGAGGAGAATATGTTAACAACAAGTTCACTACTTTCTGCATTGAACAAGGAATCCAACAACAACACATTGTTCCATGTATACCACAGCAAAATGGTGTAGCTAAACGGAAGAACTGCACTTTAAAAGAAATGGCTAATTGTATGATCCAATCTAAGGGACTAAGTCTTCAATATTGGGCTGAGGCCATAAATTGTGCAAATTACATAGTTAATCGCACACCCACTAAAGTTTTACAAGGTATAACACCGGAAGAAGCATGGAGTAAAATTAAACCAGATGTAAGTCACTTTCGTGTGTTTGGCTGTGAAGCATGGGCTCACATTCTAGATGAAAAACGGAAAGCATTGCAGCCTAAAAGTGAAAAGTGCATATTTGTTTGATATTCAGAAGATGTAAAAGGTTATAGACTTCTTCAGCCACATTCTCATGATATAATCATTAGAAGAGATGTTAAATTTGATGAAAATCTCTTTGCCTACGAGCCTAACTTAGCGGGTGTGCCATCTTTGGCCTGTGAGCCTGATTCGGCGATTGTGCCTTCTTCTTCTTCTTCCAACTTCCTTGACAAGTTTTCAACTCTAGTTTCTGATGATGACAGTGAGGATGAAAATCCACCTTCGCCTGCTCATGTTTCTCCAATTGCACCAGCACCAATGCTTCCTTAGTGGGTCCGTTCAACATGTGAAGCAGCTGCTGATCTTACCGGTGATCCTAGAGATCAACGTTGAACACGTTCTTAGTTTTAGTGAGCCTCTTCTCTTTGGGCTCAAGTTTCTGAGAATCATGATCTAGAAAATTTTGTAGAAGTTTTAGGAAATCTAGATTCGGATGCAGCTATGGATGAAGAATATCGTTCCTTAATGGCGAACGATACTTGGGATCTTGTTCCTCTTCCAAAAGGAAGAAAACTTGTCAGATGTAAATGGGTCTACGGAACTAAGTATGCATCAGATGGAAGCCTTGAAAGACTTAAGGAAAGGTTAGTTTCCAAAGGTTTTTCCCAAGTTAAAGGGATTGACTATAATGAAACCTTTGCTCCTGTCGCAAAAATGAATTCCATCCACCCTGTTCTTTCCCTTGCAGCCTTACATAACTGGGAAGTCCATCAAATGGATGTCAAGTTTGCCTTTTTACATGGTGATTTACAGGAGAAATTTTACATGGAACAACCTCTTGGATATGTTCAGGATAACTCTAGCCCTGTATGTCTCCTTAATAAATCCTTATATGGCCTTAAACAAGCTCGTAGAGCTTGGTATGCCAAAATGGATAGCTTTCTACTTGACACTATTTTTTCTAGATGCCATTCTTACCCCAATGTATATACCAAGAAAGTAGGAAACCATCTCATTAGACTTGTTCTTTATGTTGATGATCTTATCCTTACTGGTAGTGACCCTAAACTTATAACCCATGTGAAATCCAGTCTTAAGCAAAATTTTGAAATGTCAGACTTAGGACATTTGCATTATTTTCTTGGTCTCCAAGTCTTGCAAACAAAAGAAGGAATCTTTCTTTCCCAGTCTAAGTATGCTTGTGACCTTCTTCATCGCTTCCACATGGAAGATTGTAAACCAGCCCCCTATCCCTTCCATTCTGGAGTCAAAATTTCTTCCACTTGTACTTCCCCTAAAGTAGATGCCACCTTGTATCATCAGCTTGTTGGTAGTCTTTTATACTTGACTCATTCCTGTCCTGACCTTTCCTTTGCCATTGGTCATGTTTCCCGTTATATGAAAACTCCTCATGAAAGTCACTGGAAAGCAGCAAAAAGAATACTTCGATATATTCGAGGTACAATTCAGTTTGGGATTCATTACAGTACAAGGGGAAACCTTTGTTGGTTGGTTTCACTGATTTAGATTGGTCCGATGATCCCGATGATCGAAAGTCTACTGCGGGTTATGTTTTTAGTTTGGGATATGGACCTATCACTTAGGCTTGTAAGAAACAACAAACTCTTGCTCTTTCTTCAACAGAAGCAAAATATCGAGCCACATTTAATGCCAGTCAGGAAGCTTTATGGCTTCGATAGATCCTTTCAGAGTTTGGATTCGAGCAGCAACAACCTACTCCACTTTGGTGCGACAATCAAAGTGCCATAAAGCTTTCCAAATATCCAGTTCTACATCAGCGCAGCAAACACATTGAGCTAGACATGCACTTCATCAGAAATCTTGTTCATGATCGTTTTATTGAAGTGCTCTATTTCCCTACAGATGATCAAGTTGCAGACATCTTCACCAAGTCTCTTACAGAAGAAAATTTTTCTAAACTTCGGTCTATGTTAGGAGTTGAGGAATGTGTCCTTAAGGGGGGATAGGCTCTAATGCCTCCTGTTAGAATAATCAACCCATAGTTAGCTACCTTAGACATTAAATTAATCATTTTTTGTCTTATTTGCCCAGTTTCATGATTCCACCTTATGCAAGTTGTCATCTACACATCCATAGTGGTAAAACTTGCTAATTTTGACTCATGGAGCACTTGGGAAACCTCAAGTAATCAATTCTACTTTATTCCTGGCCTCCTAAGCGCCCTTCTGCTTTTTCTGCTTTATTGCCTGCTTTTTTAGTGCTTTAAGGCAATTGGGAAAGTTTGACTAGGTGAGGTTAACTAGTTTTTTGTCCTCCACATCCTCCACTCTTTTCCCCTATGAAAAGAATGTATGAGTTGTCCTTCCATTACCTTTTAGCTTGTCCAAGTGCTTTTGCCAATTCGTGAGCTCCTTGACTGTTTTGGAAACTACTTTATGCACCTATGGGGGATTTGCTTAATTTTAGTAAGCCTGCTTTTGACTAGATTCGAATTGCCTCCTCATGCATTAGAATCCCTTATGTAATTATTTATTGCAGCAGCCTATGATGTTACAGGGTTGGCTATTGTACACTGATTTAATACAGTTTAGTGTTCAGCTCCATATTCAGTCTCTTTTGTGAGTGATTTTGCATGTACAATTGATAATTGTTGTCAGTGTAATTGTTCTATCACTGGGTTCAATTTCCACACCTCCTTCCTTCTCCTAATAGTGTCACTTTTGTAAATCCTTCAATCCTATCCCAAGTTGTTCTTAAGGGGGGATGTTAGGATATTTAGACACTTAGGAGTTAGTTAAGGTCAACTTGTGTAATATATCCGTTAGGTAAAAGTGTGTTTCTTCAGTATGCATTAGTATGAATTTGTAAATATTCTAATCTGATGGTCATGATATGTTCTAGACATAGAGTGATCCGACAGTTCAACTTCTCTTAAGATCATACCTACCATTGATCCGTGGCTTAACACCCGATTGGTCTATGATCTTTATTTAAAGAGCATAGAGGTTCCTTGGCTAGTTGATTGATTATGAGAAGCTCATGTAAATTTCTTTCTTTTGCATAATAAATTGCTCCAAATAGCTATTTGGCTAGGGCCATGGACTGTTTCCCTCTCGAGGGCTTTAACCATGTGACAAACATCGGTGTGTTGATCTGTGACCTATTTGTGTGAAGCGGTTGCTGAAGGTGTTCGGTATTTTGGGAGTACCCTGTGTACCCGAACAAATAATAGGAAACATCACATAGACAAGAAAATAGAGAAAGTAATTACTAATTAAAATTTTGGATACACAATTGCACACACGAAGCTTGAGAGAAAAGCAAAAATCAAGGACACATTTTGAATAAAAATAGGAATAATTATAAGGAAAGCAATGATAAAATAAAATTTAGACGTGTAAGAAAATAAAAGTGGAAATTGCATATGCATATGAGAAGGAAATCCATAGAAATGGAATTAAGATGAGTTCAAAATAGAAATAAATAAATAGTATTTTACATAAGAAAATGAAAAAGAGAATCTCAAAAGGCTATAAATAAGAGGAGAGGGATTTTTTCAATATAACTTTTTCTTCCCTAATAATGGATGGAAGAAATATATCAATTGGAGTTTGAAGGTGACTGTGAAGAGTTTGGTTAATTAGTTTTTGAAAGGGGTTGGGAGGATCCTTAGTGAATATACCCATTCTAATCATGCTAAAGGTATTTCCATACAGTCCCTGTTGTAGCTCTGGGGATCCTAGGGAAATAAGAGTACCCTAGGAGTGGAAGGGTGGTCAAGTGGTAGGGTTATCTTCATTGGTAAGCTAATTCGTGGATTGGATTTCTCAAGAATCATGTGTTCATCAATGATGAAACAAATCCCTTAGCCACAATAGAATATCAAGAAATCAATAACATCTTGAACGTCGAATCATGTTCAATGTATTGTTTATTTCATGTTATATATAAATTAGTATTCCTTTGGTGTGTTTGCATTTGTTTAGTATTTTGTAGCATTGCATTCATAATATATATTGAAAAATAATTTCTTGAAGTGTGCGGTGTCATAGTATCCTTTAATCCCCATAATAAAAACATTTCTAAACATAATATAATTGTCATAAACCTACCTTCTGGTGTAAGGTCTTCTCAAATAATTTTACTTATACATTCAAGCATATAGGGAGCATGGTTATTACATGACTATATTGGTATTTTACAGTAATGTACAACCATTTACTTCACATAATATTTCACTCTAATACAACTAATTTATTGGGTTAGATTAATAATGCATTCCCCTACTCATGTTTTAGGGATAAACATAAGATTTAATTTCAAAGACTTATAACATTCCATTCATTAAAATACCCTTATAAAAAAAATTATTCATCTTTGTATAAATTAACCTCATGCTTAATTGAAAATAATATCATAAGTCACCATCTTGTTCTTACCTCACTATACATTAAAATCCTTCGCAACTATTTAACATCATCTAAATATTTTCTTACACTTTATTAATCAATTATAACTTCTATAATACAATTTCACTACTAAACTTTCAATCCCCGTGTACTTTCTTTTATATAGAATGTAATGAAATATTTAATTCCTAACCATTATAACATTATCGATGTGCCTTAAAAATAGTAATGATACTTACAACATTAAAAAATAGAAGAACAAATCTACATATGCAATAATTATGTTGTATTTCAATACATCATTGCATAGATATTTACAAATCTTTATGTGTAATCAAAATAGGGTAGAGTCACTTATCTAGATCATTATGATTATGCGACTAAAGGATATTGTGGACTTGAGTGCAACATTCCACCCAACCAATTGGATCTATGTCTGGCGTATAGTCTTTCCACAGAGAGACAACCCCTGAGTTGGGAAGGAATCAACTAGGGTGAAAAGATACCAAGAATCTTTTCGATGTCATCAAAGGTAAGTTTACAATTTTAGTCATCAATTATTTAAATTTATCTTTTAACACTAATAATTTATTTCTTCCATAGATCATTACAATATCTGGAATATTCTAGGTTTGTTCCTTCAGGGACTCATTTCCCACATGCTTATATATTATTCAACTATATATATTTCCCATAGACATACTTTGAATTTGCAGAAAATAATTATGGGATGACCTTTCCTCACTTTGCTCACACTCATCTTGGATATAATAATATTTATATAACATAAATTGCAAACATAACTTGGTTTCACCCCAATCTCATCCCCTCACAAACAACCAACATATATAGCATAAAATATGCACACAGAATATTGTTTGTACCCTAAGCTCAAAGCTCATAACTGATCTTGGAACACAAAGAATTATAAAACTAGAGTAGAAATTAGGGTTTCATCCTTCATGGATACACCCTTGTGGCCTCAAACCATCATCAATTTATAGATTTAAAATACCTTGAGGGTGGTTTGGGATACATCCTTCATGGTTGCACCATTTGGCCTCAAACTTGTTGGAGTCATTATCCAACTTACACGCTTTATTTGGTCAATTTTGGCCTAATTACCCACTATCCTAAGTTTAATTGACTTAATTCGCATCAGATGAGAACACCATGACATCAACATGAACACATCCACGCCTTCCTTCAATCAAGGAGGCCAACTAATCCTTCTCCTTCAATCGAGGAGGCTAACTGGGATTCCTCCTTCAAACATGGAGTAATTATGGGGTGATCTGAGTGTCATAAGTGCACCTAATTTCTAAATGATTGTTGTTTCACCTAACAATCAGTTAAGCTGAGTTGTAAAGGTTTCTCCATCATGAAATTTTCAATTTTGGGCTAATTGGGATGAACCGGAGTGAGTCAATGCGCCCCCAACCACTTCTGATGACCATCATCACTTTAGTTAACTTCATCAAAGCTAATTGGAGTTAATGATGCGCTACCACCTACTGATTTACATGCAGTGACATGTGTCTGAGTTACATTCAGTTAGGCTCAATCATCTATTGCACTCTGATTTAGTTATGACTCAGTGAGAGTCAGTTATGGCTAGTTTAGTGGTTAACTAAGTGTGCCTAGTGTTGGATAATAGTCAGTTAGGATACACCCATCCATGCAATTCGAATGACCTCCTATTGAATTCGAATTGGCTTGGAATTCATGCATTCTGCATGAAATTGTATTGTATTATTCATTCTATTATTGATTATACAAAGTTGCAACATCCTATTGCAGTACCGTTACATCATTTCATGTCTAAATTGTCTTGATTCTCTTGTGAGTATGTGCTTTGTCTCAATATTGTTGTGACAAAATTAATATGGTATTAGAGCCACAACGGGACGAAGCTATTTCTTCAAGAAAAACATGATTTTTGTCAGATCTAGCATGCAAAATTGAGCAAAAAGCTCAAAATTTTTCCATCACTGCACTAGAAGTCGAAGGTTTACCACTTAATACCCCAAGTAAAGGAATTGATGATCAAGCTTTCTTGATCAATTATGCTGGGTGTGATGAAAACCTAAAATGTGTAGGTTGTCTGACCTTACGGTGATTTTTTGTGTTGATTGTAGGTTTTTATAGGTTCTTCACTGCATTTGCTACAGTAGCTCCATGCCTTCTTCTCTGGATCCTCTTACCTCCTTCAATTACCACCAATAGAAAGAGGATATGGAGATTCAGCTCCGTTCAAAAGGGCTCTACCAGGTCACAATGAATACAGAAACAGAGCCTAATGTTGCTGCAGAGAAGATAAAATATTGGAATAATCTAGATGAGGCTTATGGTTTCTTGTGTTTGTCTATCTCCAAATATCTTCTTTTCCACATCTTAGGATTGAAGACTCTGAAGGAGATTTGGGATCATCTTGCTACCTTGTTTGATAAACAAGATGATATACGGATCTATCATCTTGAGAATGAGTTGATTTCCCTAAATATAGGAAACTTTGAAACTATGAATGAATTTTTCACAAAATTCAAACATTTAGTGCTCCAGTTAAAGCAGTGCAAGGTGGAGAAGGAAAATGATCAACTCATCCTAGCTATCATCTCCAAACTTGGTCTGGACTATTCATTCTTTGTTTCAACATTCCATATTGGGAAGCTAACAACCCCAAATTGGAAAATTCCTTCTCTTGATGCCTTCATCAAAACCCTCACAAACGAGCATGACAAGCTTGTACATATGGGGATCCTCAGATCCTCAAAAGATCAAGCTTTGTTTGCTTCGATGCCAAAATATTCGAAGGGTAAAGTAAAGAAGAAGAATCCAAAGGCTAAATTTGATGCTCCAAATCCTAAAGAAAAGAACCAGCAGCAAGAGGAACCTTCTAGCTCAAAGAAACACAAGAACAAAGGAAACCAAGGAAAATAGAAAGTCAAGTGTTCCTATTGCGGGAAGGGCTTCCACCTTGAACATGCCTACATGAAGAATATGCTTGATGAGATGAATTCTGTCCTTGAGAGAAACAATATCAATATTTTGGAGAGTGTTCGGAAGAGAGATAATCATGATCGGGATACCCAACAAGAAAGAGGACATGCTCTCATGGAAAGCACCTCGAAGCCCAATGATATCCTCATATACTTTGGAGCTTCGAATCACATGATGGAAATCAGAGATTCTTTCTCATCCCTAGACATCGACAAAAGCATTCCCATCCACATGGGAGATGATTCTACCATCATTTTGAAAGGACAAGGTACAATAAATATTGAACATGGCAGTTTTTTCAATGTTCTGTATGTACCCTCCTTGGACTCCAACCTCCTAAGTGTATATAAAATGACTCATACCAGAGTTCCCAAGAGAGTAACATTCAGCCCCAATGATGTATAAATCACTGAGATTGCATCTAAGAAACTTGTTGCAAAAGGTTTAGCAAACCATCATGCAAAATCCTATGAGTTTTCCCATTTTCTGGAGGATGCAAAGCCCACCGCTCTTCTGACTCATGGAAATGAGGTTAGTAGACTATGGAATGAGAAATTTGTTCATTTAAATTTCACGTACTTGCAGCAACTTAAGAAAAAATCTATGGTTGAAGGCCTCCCATCCGTCAAAGATACCGCCAGAGTTTGCAAAGGTTGTATTGTTGGAAAACACCCTGAGCACAAGTTTGATCGGGGAAAGGAAAGTCATGCATCAAGTATCTTGGGGATGATTCATTATGATATTAGTTTAACCATTCCCACCATATCCATTAATGGATCTCGGTATGTACTCACCTTCATATGTGATTTTTCTAGATACACTTGGGTTTTCTTCATCAAGAAAAAATCTGAAGTTTTGGAGAAATTTATTGAATTGAAAGCACTGGTTGAGAATGCCTCTGGGAGAAAGATTAAATCTCTGAGATATGATAATGTAGGGGAATATATCAGTTCTGAATTACTGCAAATATGTTTAGACAGTGGGATCAATATCCAACATTCCATTCCCTACACTCCTCAGCAAAATGGCGTAGCGGAAAGGAAAAACCGCTCTCTCAAGGAGATGACCACATGGATGCTGGAAGCAAAAGTATTTTCTGAAAATTTATGGGATGAGTCCATGAATGTTACTTAAAACATTTAGAATAGAGTACCTCACTCCTTCGTGAAAGTCAACACACCTTTCGAATCCTATTTTGGACACAAGACGGATGTGTCAAATTTTAGGGTGTTTGGGTCCACTGCATGGGCCCAAATTTCGCATGACAAGAGGAAATATTTGCAACCACAAAGTGTTGAATGTTTTTTCATTGGATATCCATAAGAATATAATGGATTTAAGCTTCTGAATATCAGAACCAAAAAAAAAATATTGAAAGAAGTGTCCGATTCGAAGAGCCTCTCCAAGAGGTAGAACTAGTTGAAGAAAAGTCTGTTGAAATTCTCTCATGTTCTGCTGATAATTTGGGTAATGAAAGTCAGAGTGAAGGCTCTGATTTTGAAGATATGATATATGATATCAGTGATAAATATATATCAGTTTCATAATCATATTCTGAAGTGCAAACACATCTCCCAACTTGGGCCAAAAAGATACTCTCTTCCGCTGGGGAAAACATTGGAAATCCTGCTGATCCAAGAAGAACCCGGTCTGATTTTAAAAGAGCAGGTATTGATCTCTATTTCCATGATTCATTGTTGTAAGAGACCTGTTATTTAATGATTGGGTCAGATTCTAATTCCTATTACCATTCTTGGAAATATCCAAGATGGCAAACTGTTATGGACAAAGAGTTTAATTCTCTTCGGAAAAATGCTACTTGGGAGCTAGTTTCTCTTCCACCTGGTAGGAAATTAGTTGAATGCAAGTGGGTGTTTTGTAAAAATGTTGATGCTGATGGAAAAACCTGAAAATATAAGGTAATTCTAGTTTCAAAAGGGTTCTCTCAGGTCCAAGGAGTTGACTATCATGAAACCTTTGTACCAGTGGCAAAGATGGACTCCATCCGCTTAGTTTTGGCCATTGCGGCATCCAAGCACTGGGAGGTGCATCATATGGATGTAAATAGTGCCTTTCTACATGGATACCTTCATGAGGATATATACATCAATAATCCCAAGGGATATATTTCATATCCTTCTTTTTTTGCAAATCGTAGAAGTCATTATATGGGTTGAAACAGACCTCAACATCATGGTATGCCAAGATGGATGCCTTTCTGCTTTCACAAAACTTCCAAAGGTGTAAATTTGATCCAAATGTGTATATACAGAAGTATGATGGTCATTTACTTATCATTGTGTTATATTTTGATGATATTTTGATTACAGGAAGCACACTTGCTTCCATTTCCTTCATAAAAACTGCCCTTCATGATGGATTTGAGATGAGTGATTTGGGGCTCTTGAAGCAATTTCTGGGGCTTGAAATCTCCCAATATTTTGATGGGATAATGGTAAATTAGTATAAATACATTTCATACTTGTTAATTAAGTTTAACATATTTGAATGCAAGGCTTCCCCATTCCTTTCCTCTCAGGGATCAACCTTGAAGAGGGAAAAAACACTCCACCCATGGATTGCACTATCTACCGCCAGATGATTGGTAGCTTTCTTTACTTGACACATCCACGACCTGATATTTGTTACGATGTGAATGTTGTATCAATATACATGCATAAGTCTCATGAACTACATTAGAATGCATCCAAGAGGATCCTTCAGTACATTCAGGGCACAAGATCCTATGACATCCACTATGCTACAGATTATGAGCTACAGTTGGTTGGCTATACAGATTCAGATTAGGAAGGGGATTACATAGATCAGAATTATACTTTCATGTATGCCTTTATGTTTGGTAGTGGCCCCATTTGCTGGTCTAGAAAAATCCAAGCTACCATTGCATTGTCTTCAGCAGAGGCAGAGTATAGGGAAGCAGTGAATGCTTGCATCCAAATTGTTTGGTTACAAGGCATTCTTTTAGAGTTTGGGATTGGTAGTGCTTTGTCCATAGTCATATTTTGTGACAATAAAAGTCCTATTAAGATATCCATAGATCCATTTACCAAGTAGAGGACCAAACATGTTGAGATACACATGCACTACATCGAGGAGTTGGTGCATGACAGGACCGTTGTTCTACAATACTGCCCTACAGATGAGTATATTGCAAATATTTTAACCAAGATATTTAAAGAGAAAAATTTCACTTACCTCTGTTCACTGCTGGGGGTGATTTCATCATGGTGATCAGTTACTTCTTCAGTGTTCAGCTGGAGGGGGGGTTTTGTTCCCACTGGGTTTTCCCTCTTTCCTCACTTAAGATTTTATTTTGAGCATTGTTATAGTTACATTTTTGTATAGGGTGACCTGTGGCCTTTGTTTCTAGGGCCCTATCATTTCATTCATTTTATTTTTACTCCTCCTGAATATAGCTTAAGGGGGGGTGTTCGAGTCATTATCCAACTTACACACTTTATTTGGTCAATTTTGGCCTAATTACCCACTATCCTAAGTTTAATTGACTTACTTGGCATCATATGAGCACACCATGACATCGACATGAGCACACCCATGCCTTCCTTCAATAAAGGAGGCCAACTAATCCTTCTCCTTCAATCGAGGAGGCTAACTGGGCTTCCTCCTTCAAACAGGGAGCAATTATGGGGTGATCTGAGTGTCATAAGTGCACCTAATTGTTACCTGATTGTTGTTTCACCTAAAAATCAGTTAATCTGAGTTGTAAAGGCACCTCCATCATGCAATTGTCTATTTTGGGATGATTGGGATGAGCTGGAGTGAGTCAATGCGCCCCCAACCACTTCTGATGACCAGCATCACTTCAGTTAACTTCATCGGAGCTAATTGGAGTTAATGATGCGCTACCACCTACTGATTTACATGCAATGACATGCTTCTGAGTTACATTCAGTTAGACTCAGTCTTCTATTGCACTCTGATTTAGTTATGACTCGGTGAGAGTCAGTTATGGCTAGTTTAGTGGTTAACTAAGTGTGCCTAGAGTTGGCTAACAATAAGTTAAGCTACACCCATCCACGCAATTCGAATGACCTCCTAGTGAATTCAAATTGGCTTGGAATTCATGCATTCTGCATGGCATTGTATCGTATTATTCATTCTATTATTGATTATACAGAGCTACAACCTCCTATTGCAGTACCGTTACATCATTTCATGTCTAAATTGTCTTGAATTTCTTGTGAGTATGTGCTTTGTCTCAAGATTGATGTGACAGAATTAATAAAACCAACATTATATTATAAAATTTTGTAATCCTAATATGGGAGTTCATTTTTATGGCTATGCTCTCCATGGATCTAAACCACATCAATTATAAAATATATTTTAGTAATTCGTAATGGATTAGAGCCCTTCCATCTAGCTCATACATGACCATAGATGAGCAACCTAGATTAAAATACATGCAAGCATATGATTATGTAAATAAAATCAACCTTGAATCTGTGTCCTCAAGAGGAGAAATTACCATCAAGCATATTACCTAGACAAGGTAGAATTTTATATGGGTCTTGGGGATGTGAATTTTTCATAGTGGAACCCTCCCCATAGTTTAGCAATCAATTAAAACATAACAAAAATTCTCAATTTCATGGGCCTCTCATTAAAAATATGTGCCCTCATATTGTGCAAGAAATCGATTTAAAAAAACACAATTTGACATACCCAATAGCTACTCTCTTATCAAAGTCGTGTCCTCCTCCTTTCCATCCACAAAAAATTTCCTACAGTGAACCCAACAAGGGATGATCTCCCAACTCAACAAAAAAATCCAAAGGATCAAGGATTAGCTATTTAAAAAGGCCTCCCATGATCAAACTAGGAAAGGAGGACTCCACACCATCATGTGTACACATCTAGCAAATAAATTTATAATAACAAGTAGACAAAATAAAAAATCAAGAGAGAGTGGGATGCACCTTTCTCATAAATCTTTGGCACACCCAAAAATCATAGAGAGAACCCCCACATTAAGAACTTCTAGGATTTTCTCTAAGACCAAAGCTTAAAGAAAAACCCTAACTTGTTGAAGTAGAAAACACTTGCTTGTTATTATTAGTTAGCACTTACTTTTGTGTATACACACACATAGAGAATAGAATAACTTCCATTATCTTGTTTTCATTTATAATTGTTAACAATGACCTTAATCATTTAAAAAAAAAATAGTTGTTTATCAAAACTAGCACAACCACTTAAATTGTGGCAGGTGAAGACCAATAGGTCACACGTTCAATGCCACTAACCAGTTACTTGTTGTAATTTATATTATCGTTTTCACAGGTGAGATACATCTTGAGTCAAATTGATATGGAAACCTGTGCAAAAAAATTTGTACTCTACGTACTTTTCGGACTTCTAAGCCAAGTCCATCATCAAGAGATGAGAAGAGATGGGAGGCACCATCCTTCATAAAGGAGTAATGACTGTTGGTTGTTGGATCGCGAGGGAGTTCAAGAGTCAAAACTCATTATTTATTAATTTTCAGATGAGATATTTCCAAAGATCACTAAGAACTAAACCATCATCTCTATTAAAATTATTCAGGTGCTTTTCAATTTCCACCGCCTCTCAGATGCGTCTCTTATTGTAATGGTCTTCGGTGGCTATGAACTTGGAATTTTCAACGCAAGTATAATGGCTACTCTTGACGGAGTGTTCAGCCACTGCTGAGCTTTTTATTCTCTTGTGCATTATGCCCAAACAGTGTTCCTTCAATCTTACCTTTATGGAGCGACTAGTCTCACCAATGTATAGTTTTCCACAAGACTAGGGAATCAAGTAGACCCCATTTCTTAGCTTTGAATCCAGTGTACTTGGTGGATTCAAAGCTAAGAAAGTGGGTCTACTCGATTCCCTGTTATTGTGGAAAACTATACATTGGTGAGACCGGTCGCTCCATAAAGGTAATATTGAAAGAACACTATTCGGACACATTGCACAATAGAATAAAAATCTCAGTCGTGGTTGAACACTCCGTCAACAGTTACCATTATATTTGCATTGAAAATTCCAGGGTCATAGGCACTGAAGACCATTACAATAAGAGACACATCCGAGAGGCAGTGGAAATTGAAAAGCGCCCGAATAATTTTAATAGAGATGATGGTTTAGTTCTCTATGATCTTTGGAAACCTCTCATCCGAAAATTAAGAAATAATGAGTTTTGACTCTTGAACTCCCGGGTGATCCAACATCCAACAATCATTACTCCGTTATGAAGGATGGTACCTCCCATGTCTTCTCATCTCCGGATGATGGACTCAACTTAGAAGTCCAAAACGTATGTAGAGTACAGAAAAATTCACATAGGTTTCCATATCAATTTGAATCAAGACAGTTACTTGTTCTTTCCTTATTCTAGTTAAATGAGTTATCTCTGACAAACTGCGAGTTATCCATGCATTAGCTACTAATCATTATTTTTATATTCTTTAATTTTATTATATATATATATATATAACAAAATTAAATTATTTATTTACTGTGTCCTATATGCACAACTTTCATAGTCTGCTTTCCATAAGTATTTTTAATTACTTAAAGTAGTTATTAATGTCCTATTGTTCCATAAAATACTTAGTAGTGTAATTATTAGTAATTTAATAGGAAACTTAAGTTATTTCCATGTAGGAGTTGGATCTTTCCTCATGGAATCCTTTGCCAAGGCTAAGATATCAGTGTCATTTGGACAAACTCTTAAAACTTAGTAGCACTTAATACTAGTTGGTTTCATGCTAATAGTAAGATCATACTAGTTTGTTTCTACCTTGCGACCACTAGCGGTTTCTTCGACGTCCCTATATAAGACTACTCGTTAGAGTAACTTTATACAACACTTATAAACTTAAGTGCTTGTCTTAGTGAACATCACTGCTCACTTCTTGTTAAGTGCTTGTAGCACTAATATGAAACCCATCATCAACTCATGGCTTCCAAGCCATTGAAGTTCTTCCCCTAGTGGATTCCATTCCCTTATCGTTTAGTCGTGTTTTCTTTAGTCTCCTAAGTGTTCAAAATTTAAAATGCATCTTAGGAATTCACAACCATACTTACCGAGTTTACTGGCAGGGCCTTGGTCTTGAGCTCCTCAACAATAATTGGTACACTATTACATTTGTATATACCAAAATATAGAGGTAATAAGAGGTATATTACATCACCCCCTTAAGAATAACACCACCCCCTCTATGTTTGTACCTTTCAAAACTCTATTTTCGTCTTTCAATTGTCTTTACAATTTACACTTTCCAACTTTCTTTGCTTTCTTTGGCACCTTTGTTTGGATGTCTTTGTTTCTTCTAGCAACCTATACTTTACAAGAAATACAAATTCTTTCTATAATTTCAGCATACAACATATACATATACATAATTATTCAAAATCAAGAGGAACATATATCATAATTTCCATTGCAACATCTTGTTGCTGCCCTTTTATAACAACTCACTTCCTAAGTTCGGTTGACTTACAAATATTTACTTTGCAATATTCCTACACCTGCAATATATGTCAATCATACATGATATATATAAATCATGGTCTAACATAAAATATACACAAAGATATTTTCATGGGACATAGCCTTTCCATACATTCTATCACATTTTTATTTTCATGGTGTCTAAGACATTCTCATCCCTACCTCCTGTTATCACTCGGATTTTATCCTTGGTTGTAGGAGGATAAGTCCAAGGTAACCACAAAACCAATCTTTAGGACAAAATATGGCTTCTTTCCTACCAAAGAGGGATCTCCCAATAAATACACACAAAGGCCCAAAATATCTTTAAAGAAACAATGTTAATGATTGTATGGCTGAAACAAGTGACTAACATTGGGCATGGACTCGAAAATCACAAGTCAAATGATAATGCTTTGCAAATTTTTTTTTTTACAGTAAAGTTTAAATTGATAGGATTTCATTGAATTCATATAGTTAGAATTAGAACATGTAATTGCCACATAGAGTACCTTTTCCTTACCTATTCAGATCTACATTAACACTTCATTTCCTTTAAATTCTAGTAGGTTATATCCTCTTGAAGTTGCACATATAGTGTTGACACCTCTTAAGTTTGTACGATCCCAAATTGGCATAATTAAGTAAGAATCCTATTTTGGAAGCCTTGAATTGGTCATCATACAAGTGACCCACCACTTTTTGGCCTCTGTGCAATCAATCATGGTGGATATGTGGATTTTTCTTTCTCTATATTCATCTCTCTTTTGTCATAGTAAACAATCTTGGGAAATTTTCCTAGCTTATAATAACCCAATCGATCATGGTGGATATGTGGATTTTTCTTTCTCTATATTCATCTCTCTTTCATCATAGTAAACAATCTTGGGAAATTCTCCTAGCTTATAATAACCCAATCGATCATGGTGGATATGTGGATTTTTCTTTCTCTATATTCATCTCTCTTTCGTCATAGTAAACAATCTTGGGAAATTCTCCTAGCTTATGATAACCCAATCGATCATGGTGGATATGTGGATTTTTCTTTCTCTATATTCATCTCTCTTTCGTCATAGTAAACAATCTTGGGAAATTCTCCTAGCTTATAATAACCCAAGCTCTGCTCCTCTTGTTCCAATATTCTTTTGTTTTTTTTTCTCCTCATCAAACTCCAAACTCCTCCATGTGCCTGAGAGGGAGTAATAGGGGTGGATTGAGCTTGAGACCAATCCATTCCAAGCCTTTTCTTTCAAGGGTTCCTTTATACCAGTGGGCCCTAAATAAATCAACTTTCAAATTACCTAGAGAGTGTGGTTCCTTTGTCTTCAGTTCACCAGATAACCCATTCCATATATATGTATTTTCCTTCCTATCCTCCGCTTAGATTCCTTTCAGAATCTAATCATAGTGAGCTATGGATTCTCTTTGTTTCTCTTTCATAATAGGGACAAGCGCTGGATTAGTAGTTAAATATTTGTGGCTCTGAACTATTGCGTCAAAATGAGGGGCTTCAACTCTAATACATAAGCTGGTCATCCATTCCTCTGCATGGTATAGGTCTAAATCTTGAGCTTTGTCAACTTCATAGGCCAACCATGAACACGACGCTCTTAATCATGCATCCCCCATGCAATGGTTTGGGGACCACTTATATGGTTGAGTCATAATGAAAATATGCATAAATATAGTTCAATTAATAAATATTTTTCTTCGTCTAAACTATCTTGGCATGCTTCAATAAAATTATTCAGAGTGGTGATGCTACATGGGAGCTTATTCCTAAGTCAATATAACTAGAATTTACACCATCTCTCTTTTAGACACATTGCATTAACTTTTGATGGGGCTCTGCAACCAATAATTTCTTCAAAGAGTTGATTACTCTTGCTCAAAACACCTTCTAAATCTTCAATCATTTGACTCTTCTTTTCTACATCTCCCTTATTTCTCTTATTTTTTTGTTGAAGTTCTATGTTCTTTTTATCCAATTTCCCTTGGAGACTGACTGCATATTGATACTTTAATATCTATATATTTTCTTTTAGCACAAAGACCTCATTGGACAGTGCTTCCTTGTCATTTTGCAAGAGATCCATTAAGGACCACGACAAAGATTTCGATTGTTCCAACTCTTCCCTGACTTGTGTTAACTCCTTTATTGCATTATGTAGTTGAACCTTTTCTGCTACTTCCTTTTCTCCCCTGGGTTCACTTCAATTAAAACTAGGCATTATATTCAATCCCAATCAGTCACCGTGGTCTCAACAGAATGTAGGGTTGATGCACAAGTTTATCACCCAAAAAAGGGAAGAAGAAAAATGAGGGAAAGATTCAAAATATTCAAGAAATTGATATACTTTAAACTTTGTATCAAGGCCTTATCTGTAATTTCTGATGCTTAATTCTCCAGCACTTCACAATCGACAACTACTTCTGATCTCATCAAGTCATTTTTCATGATCTTCCCTCTTCATAAATCATAGTTATTGTACATACTCGTTTTGGTTTGGAGGGTGGTTTTATAGGTTGATTGCATCTAAGAGGTGCATTCTACAGCCTAGTAAGAGATAGATGTGTAACTCCTTTCTTGCTCATCCTATAGTTGATACCTCATCTTTTATAAAAATTAATAAAATATTATTAAAAATAACACCTATGCTTACATTAAATTTAAATTATTTAGAATTGCATATATATAAAAAAACAACATAAATTAAATAACCTAAAACCATAAACATTGGATTACACATTTTATCAACATTTTTACTCTAAAAAAGATTTACACCTAGAAAGATTTGATCCCTCTCAACCCTTGGTAAATCCTCTTTTACTTGATTGACATAAATCTACGCTAATTAGTTAATAGATATGATTAAAAGAAGAATATGTACCTTTCTTTGTTGACTTACTAAACTTGAATTGTGGGAAATATTTTGATGTGTGTGTACGCGATCTGACCGGATGTTGTCGAATTAGTTATCAGAGTTTGGAATTGATGTGTTGTAGGCGGCAAGTACAATGGTTGCGGTTGGCGGAGTCACTTGATGTAGTTTGGAAGTATGATATCTTGTTATTTTAATAGATTGTGTTGATACATTTGGCAGGCTCATTTGATAATCTGCCAGGCTTGCTTAATAAACTGGCACGCTTGCTTGATAAGTTTGGCAAGCTCATTTGATAATTTGGTAGGATCTCTTGATAATATGGCATGCCCATATGATAATTTGGAAAACTCTCTCTATGTAGTGCATTCCCGAGTCATGGTATTTATAGGGAAGTCTTAGAAGTGCTTCAATTTGAATTTTTCACTTACGAGGTTTTTTTCTTTTTTCTTATAAGTTTTTTTTTCCCTTTTTTCTTTTTTTTTTAAATTTTATTTTTAATGATGTTTTGTTTAGCTGCTTTGGAGGATATTAGTATTCTTGATTACCAAGAGATGTTTCTTGTAAATATCTTCGGTGAATTCTTTCTTAGAAAGTGGCTTTTTTATAACTTTAGTCAATGACAACTTACCATCAATGGTGTTTGAGCTTCATTAATTGTCTTTATTTAGTGTTTGAGCTTAGTAATATGTTTCAATCTGATATGGCCCTAGCAACCTTGTCATTAGCTTTCCCTTAAATTTCTGAAACCTTGAGTCATATAAGAGAGACCAATCTCCCTCAATGAAATTTTTTGTCTTGAAATGCTTGCCATTCCACTTCTTCCTTTATTGTTGTATTATCTCAGTGTGTGAGAGAACCTATTGTTTGTGCATTTAAATGTTTAATTCTATATTGGTTTTCACTAACATATCTAAATTGAGAGTAGGAGCGGTTCTTAGTGTGTTTATCTCAAACTCAATAAACAGCATTACCTTCTTTCCAAAAACTAGCTCATAGGGTGTAAACCATGTAGTGGTTTTCCATGCGGTATTAGAGGCCCAAATGGCTTCATTCAATCTGTCTTCCTAATCCATTCTATGTAGATGGACTATCTTTGTGAATATTTTCTCAAGATCCCTATTTGTGACTTCTACCTGTTGATTTTCCTGTGGGTGATAGGAAGAGGATTGTCTATACTTAATTTTGTTTCTGCTCAGGAGTTCTTATATGGGATTGGAGGTGGATTGTTTCCCCTGATCAGAGACTATTTCTTGAAGAACAATAAACATTGTGAATATTTGTTATGTGAAGAATTTAGCGACGGTGTTCTCATTTATCGCAGCCAATTCCTTAACTTCGACCCATTTGATAAGATATTCAGTGCATACAAGAATATAACTTTTCTGATTGGATGGTGGATTTATTGGACCTACAAAGTCAAAATCCAATTTGTCAAAAGGATCTAATGATACTTGGGGCTGGAGTGGCATCTCGTCCCTTCTTGTAGGTTTCCCTATCTATTGGAAATCATCACATCTTGAGATGTATTCTTCAACATCCTTACTTAGTGTAGGCCAATAATAACCGGTCTATAGTATCTTGTAAGTTGTTGTCTTTACTTCATAGTGGCCCCCACATGGTTCATTATGGTAAACATGGATTATATCATTCACTTCATATTCTATATGCATATTCTTTGGATCTATTTTTTCCCTATTTTGAACAAATATCCATGAATACAAGTGTAGGTGGCACTCATTCTAATGATCTTACATCTCTGTTTGTAGTCAAAGTGTCGTGGGAATCTCCTAGTTACTAAGAAATTTGCTATATCAACATACCAGGCACTTTCAACTAAGATTGAAAATAAGTGCTCATCTGAGAAGGCAGAGTCAATGAGTTGTTTGTCTGCAACATGTGTTAATCTTGATAGAAAATATGCAACTACATTAAGTTTTCCTGCTTTGTGTAAAATTGTGATGTCAAATCCTTGTAATAATAAAAGCCATTGAATAATTATAGCACTAGTGTTAAGTTTTTTCATCAAGTACTCAATTATTGAGTGGTTAGCATGTACATATACTAGATAGCCACTAATATAGTGATTGAATTTATTAATGGAGTAGATCAAGACCAATAATTATTTCTCCATCATTGTGTAATTAAGCTTGAACCCAACCAAATTTTTCTTAGTATAGTAAATTGCATAAGGGGTTTTGTTTTCTAATTTTCCCAAGATTGCTCCAATTTCCTTATCTAAGGAATTTGAGTGGATATGAAATGGGATGGTCTAGTTTGGCCCTTGAATTAGTAGAGCTGATATTTTCTTTCCCTTTACTTGTTCAAATGATTCCATAAATTGTTTTGTCCATACAAATTATGTGTCCTTGGTTAGTAATGTGGACACGGGGGTTGCTACCTTATGCAATCCTTCTATGAATATTTTGTTGTATCTTGTTTGGCCAAGGAAGATTCACAAATCCCAATGTTTAACTAGAGGAGGTAAATTTTGAATAATTTCAAATTTAGCTTGATTAACTTGAATTCCTTGAGTAGAAATATGATGTCATAATACTATTCTCTCATTCATCAACATCTCACACTTTTCATTGTGGAGGCATGTGCTCGTTTCTATGCATTTCTATAGGATATAATTAAGGTTATATAATTCCTCTTGAAATACTTCCCCATAAGGTGTAAAATCATCCATGTACATTTTCATGTTATCATGGACAAAGTCTACAAATATGCCTAGGGAATCTCATTGGAATATTGTAGGGGCATCACATAGCGCAAATGTAAGGACTTTATAGGTGAACATACCCCAAGGAAACATGAAAGTCATTTTGTCTTGGTCCTCAGGGTGTATATGAATCTGGTTGTATCCACTAAAACCATCAAAAAATGAGAAGAATTTATTTCTAGCTAGAGTGTCCAGTACTTGATCAATGAATGGTAGGGGGCAATGGTCATTTTTCTTTCCTTATTGATTTCTCTATAATCCAAACATATTCTCCATTTTCCTCCTTTATTTGGTACTATCACCAAAGGGGATACCCACTCGTTATCAGATATATGATAAATAAAACGAGGGTCCTTTATGTAGATATGGTGTTTTCATATGTCCGAGTGTATATCTTTCATGTCAGTGTATCTCTACAAAAACGATGCACTACAGTTTGTAAGAAATTTAATTAGTTTTTTCTCTTGGTATTCCTCGAAGTTCTTGTTGATATTCAAAGTTTTTCTAGGAAGGTCCTCTACTATTTTAACACTAGTGGGATTTTGTTCCACAGAGAAGACTTTGTGCCACATTATATATGTATCTTTAGGATCACCCATCATGTTCTCTTATTCAACTGCTGCAAAAATATATTCAAGGATGTCAGTGTTAGGATAAAAATTATGTACAAAATTTTCCAAATTTGTATCTTCATATTCATCTCTAAGTGTTAAAGTTGTGTTTATGTTGAGTAGTGGGAAATATTTAGAATCACAACTGTCATACTCTTCTATGAAAAAAGGATCTTCCATGTTAATACATGGTTTTTTAGGGGGGCATATGGTAATTTTCTTTTTGGACTTCCCATTAGTGATAGTCCTATCCCCTATCCTGCAAGCAATATATGTGTCAGTTGTTGATATCCAGGGTATTCCAAGGATAAGAGGATAACCACTCAATTTTGTTTTGACTTATAGGGCCACAAAGTCTATGGGATATCCCATTAATCAATGTTGATAAAGAAATCCTCTAATATCCCTTCTAGATGCATAGTGGAGGAATTTTCCAATTGCGGGACTATGGGAATTTTCCTCAATGAGAGTTGTGGGTTTAAGGAATTCATTGTGTCTATGATCATTACATTGATTGTTGCACCTAAATCCATTAGTGTGTTTTGAATGAGATTTCCCTTGATATGAACATCAACTATAGGGATACCTGAGTTTGAAAACTTAGGGTTAACAATCTTCCCCAACATCAAGCCTGCAAGTTGCCCTATAACATTAATTGTGGATCGATCCTTATTTTTCCTTCTAGGGATTGTAATGCAAGTGTATTTAATGAATTTTTTGCAAATTGATACTTCCTTAATGGATTTTAGTAGTGGAATTTTGATATTTCAAAATTTTTAATTCATTGGTGATGGCATTGTCTGTTTGATCCTTAATTATAGCTTTCAATCTTTCAGGAAATGGGGAGTTTTGTAATGATTGGGGTTAAGGATTTTTACTAATGCACTCTCCTTCTATCCAAGTTATATCATTACTGTTACATAGAAAGTATTCCTATGGATTGGGGTGGACCATAAAATACATGATGACACCAGAAATCAACTCTAATCCCAAATATGCCATACAATGTAAATGCCAACAACAAAAATAAATGTACATACCTCAACTGGAAGTTCGAAGAATTCCTCCATTGAGCTTTTGGTCCAACATTATTATATCATGATTTGCCACACCTTATGCACCATGCTTTGATGGCATTCCCTTGTACCTATGAAGACTCAATATATACCTCTTACTCAATGTATTCCCAATGCTTCAGTATAACCCTAAAAAATTTTGTTTTGAAGATACATGTGGGTAAATAGTTATGCAACCCGCATATACACAACTTGCACCATTATAGCCCGCATACATCAGTTTTTGTGCTCAAAATTAAAAATATTTTTTATTTTCCATTCCAAGTCATGAGGGTTGTGATCCTTCACCTTCCATATGCTAGAAAATTATCTGATCCAACCCTCCATTTCCCATTTGAGGGCTATATATTCAGCCATTGTGAAGAATTGGAGAGGAGGAAACTTTGAGAGCAAGGAAACTATAGAAAAATTGTGCCATTTCCATATACTTGAGTCTTCATCCCTTTATCCTTGTTGATTGAACTCCTTGTGTTCATATCCCAATCTCTTCATTGTCTTTGTGAGCTTGCATTTGGTATGGAGGATTAAAGTGGTAGAGCGCCATGGGTAATTTATTTTAAGTATTTAACCTCACAAATATCTCTTTCCTTTCCAGGTTGGTCATTGATTGGAGGGAAAGGGAACATGATGATGTTGACATGGTGGTGCATGGTGATCTACCTACCTAACAAGCCTCGCAAAGGTGTAGGATTTACAAATTTTGGAATCTTGGGAGTATGAGGGAACAACCAATATTATGACAAATGCTCATCAACTATTGGGATATCGACACAGAGGCATTCAATATAGATGAGATGCCACTTAAAATTGAGGTGGAAGATATATATTTCATTGATGGATTATCCCGTTGAGGGAAGGTAGTCAATATTAGGGCTCATGGGGTTGATGGGGGCATGAGTATAAATGAGTACATTTCCATATATTTCCTTCCCAACACTTAGAATGTGGGGAGTCAATTCCCCATCTGTGTGATCCAGAGCCTAAGCCTCAAGGTGATGATCCTAGTCTTGGATAGGATATCGGGTTTGGAATCATTACATTAGGCATAAAGACCTCTTATGTTCTATACAATGGAATGTATGAGAGCCACCATTTATGATTGGAGCACTTCCTTGCTGGGAAACATGAAGCATGAGGTAACGAAATGTAAACTTGGTTGGGCCAAGAACTTTGGGTTCGCCAACATACTATGCAGTTTATGCAGTTTAGTCCCAAAGTTGAGGTCCCTCCTCATAGTCTACCACATGATATATCCTATACTTTCTAGACTGAGGTGATACAGAGGTTAGGGGGTGTCAAAAATCCTTTTCCAATTATAGATGATTTCTTCCAATGGTGGAGGTGGAAAGTGATCTACATAAATGACTACCCCTATCAGGGGATGGAATTCTAGAGACATAGGGGCATACAACTACCAATAGGGTCCACATTTTGGGACATATGCAAGATCAAATTTTTGTTTTGAAATATTCATTTTTTTGTATTTTTTATTTAAGGAAAGAAAAAACATATTTTTGGTGGTGTCATGTACTGACATTAGATTCATTATTCATAGACATAGGTCCACGAAAACCAAAGGGTTATCCATGAAACCGAAGCAGAGGCCAAGGAGATGACATAATCAATGGAGATGTCGAGTAGACACTACAAAATATTTAGAGAAACATAGCATGTTTGACCCATAGGATTGCTATGGTACAGGTTAAGGACCTCCCCAAGGCTATGTAGAAACACATGGTTCGAGGTACCCTATCTTTGGTTTAGACTATTCAGGAATTTAGAGAACACTATAGTTTTTTTCTATGATCATCATCTAGGATAATAAGCATACATTCCATGAGTCTATTTTGTACCGGTCGTGTATATTTTGAGGGCTAGAAGACTAGTTTTTTACAATGACACCATATTATTGGAAATTTTATTCGGGAATAAAACTTATGGCTATTGGTTTAATAAACGTGCATGTGTATAAATATGAATGTGAATGTGTATGTGAATGATTATTTCTTAGTTATGTGACAAATTCCAATCTAAAATATAATTTGCATATGAATCATCAACGTGTTTATAACGTCTAGGTATATGAATGTATGTAATGAAATCAAAATTTTGTTCTAACAATGTTACCCTTAAGAACCTTCTGAGCAGTGTAGGATCTATAATATTGTACTGACCCTTCAACTGTGAATCCATGCGGACCTCTAAAGACCAAATACCATTTGAAATGGCATCCTGTAATATCTCAATAACAACACTATGCTCAGCCACATTGTTCGAGGATGGATGAAGGCATACTCCCCCTGAAGACACAAGTTGACCCTCGAGTGTATAAATGAGCCAAGATGTAGAAGATAAGTTCTATGCTTCCACGAATCCTAAGTAGTTCGAGGACTTCGTTGACATCTGCAAACCGATAGGAAGAATTCCAACAAACCAATGATGCAACAATAAAAACCAAAAAACTATGCAAAACTATACAATAATATGCAAGGTACCAGCCCAACCTAGAGGCTTAGGCATAGTAATTGTTAAGGAAGATCCCATTTTTGGGATCTTTCAGAACATTCCATTTGTAATATTCCAACTCGTAAGCCCTTTCTCTAGGACATGCCTCATGATGTAAGGACCATGAAACATAGGATTAAATTTGTGTGCCCCCAATGGTTCATTTGCTTGATCATACAAGATGACCAAGTCACCCTCATTACATTGACGGGGGAAGAAAAACTTATCATATTGGTCCTTGACATTATGTTTATTTACTTTTATTTCCATGGCAACATCTTGATGCTGCTCATCAAGCTACCCGAGGTGGACTAATAATTTTCTATCTTAGAGGTTTCAAGAAGGAACTATGGGAATATAATAAACCCACTTCATAACATAGGATAACATATTTAATCATTTTTTATTAATTTCCTACCCACTAGCCTAGATAGTTGGAATCCACTTGCACTACATAGTCAAGACTTTCCATATATACCCTAGGAATGCTTTAATCCTGATTCTAGGTTGATCTTGTCCACCTTATTGACTGCCAAAATTAGTAACTGTGCTTTCCTGTAGATTCTGTCTTTTACTGCTTTATTCTAGCTTTTCTATGGATAAGGTAAAGCTAGTCAACTAGGAAACTTCTATCTTTTGTTTCCAACCCATCCTCCATTATTTTCTCTCCATATTCCAATATTAGTGAGTATTTCCATCACTTATCATCACTCACTCATGATTTAGCTAATTCGTGAAGTTTTTGATATATTAGGAAAGCGCTTTATCGACCTATAGGGGTTTATCATATTTAGTAAGTCCGGTTTATGAACTAGCAATGAGGTGTCTTCCATCAACTCGAATATCCTTTATAAGGATGTATTACCAGTGTAATAATATCAATTATCATTTATTGATCATTCATTAATGTGTGTTCATTAATTCCTCGTCTTTCCCTTATTCTAATTCTCTGCAATTCCCAGTGAGGTTAATTGTGTGCTTAGATTCTTAGTTTTTTTATAGAATTATTTCTACCATCAAGGATTTATAATTCTAACACGGTATCAAAGCTTTGGGAGTTCATCAATTAATTCTGCTTTTCATAATTGCAGGTTTATTTGCACACGCAACAACTTCTATATGGATTCTATGCCAACTACCAACTTCTATCTCCTTTCAAATATGTTGATTGGAAGCCAAAGATGAGCGCATACTTTGAGAGGCAATGTCTCTTTGATGTATCCATTGGTGCTTTGAGAGAACCTGAGTTTTATGAAGAGAAGATTGATTGGATAAATAATTGTGATAGAGATTATGGAATTATGTATTTGGGAATGTCTCCAAATATACATAATCTCATAGATTCCAATGAGTGTCCATTTGAGCTTTGGAACAATTTGGACAAATATTTTGGTATGCGGGAAGATGAAGATGAAGCATGGAGCGAACCCAACATATTATCATGTGCTCTCTCTCAATATGTCTCGGCTTCTACATTCTCTGATGAAATTATTCATGATGAAGAAGTCTCTCATACATTTCCTATTTATACTACCCTCTTTGATTCGAATGCTTCCTTCTTCAATCAAAAAACAAATATTTAAGAGCCATATTTTTCTGTATCTCTTGAAGTTGAAGATCATTATTCATCTTCATGTGATGTTGACGATGAAAAAGAAGTGACTAATGGAGTTTCTATTGATATTGATGATGTCTCACTCACACATTCATTGTTCTTCGTGTCTTCTATCATATATTTTGAGATCTATGTGCTATATCCTTCACACTTTGTGCATACCTCTCTCATTGATGGTATGCAACTCAGCGATTTCTTGGATGTTTTGTTAGCCAAATCAAGTCCTTTTAGTGTCTTTCCACTTACCATACTTGATCTCATGCACTCTTGCAACTCCTCATTTGTTCTTGGCATCAATACTCAAAGCCTCCTTGAATATTTTGAACATATCCTTCCTTCCTCCTTTCATACTTCTACTACAGAGGATTCATTATCAGTGTATTCCCATTAGTATAATGATGTGATAATATGTGTTCTTTTGTATTTTTTGGAAGCTATATCAACCCGCAGAGTCTTTTCATTCACACTCTTTGATCTTATGGCTTCTCTATCTTCCTACATGATCACTTGCACACATCCTCTCTATGTAAATGAAGTTGGTTAGCTCATACATTTTCTTGGACTCTTATTTCACCTATCAGGAGCTGATTTCATCTCTATTGGTTCGAATTTCAAGTTATTACATCATCTTGTATCTGATTACATTTCTCAAGAGCTTTCACATCATTGGATCTCAGTTGTTATACATGGTCCCATTTGCCATCCTGTAGTTGTTCTTGATCCAGGTGAGCAGATTTATCTTCTTCCCAAGAAGAAGATTCCTCCAGACATCAACATTTAGTTTGGAGCAGCATCAACAACAGTTCATCATTTTTGTTTTTCCTTTCATGTTCTTTATAGAGTGAGGATTTTCCCCATGCGGTTTTTCCTCGTTCCTCAGTACTTTGGACATAATAATTGTTAAAGGGTTACCATAGCATTATTGTTGGGCCCTATATAAGTCTATATTTCTGATTATTTCATACATAAACATAATAAAGACAGACTTAAAGGGGGGTGTGGGAATATAATAAACCCTCTTCATAACTTAGGCTAAAATATTTAATCAATTTTGATTAATTTCCTACCCACTATCCTAGATAGTTGGCATCCACTTGCACTAAATAGGAAACACTTTCCATATATACCCCATGAACGCTTTAATCCTGATTCTGGGTTGATCCTGTCTGTAATACTCCAAAATTTCATAAAAAATTAAAAATTTTCTTATGACAATAAATGTTTACAATCATCACTTAAGAGGGAAATTTAACTATTAACAGTTAACATATTAAGGTCTAAACTAGAACTAAAACTAATTCCTTTATTAAATTTTGTTTCTGCATATTTAATTATTTGCTTTCATAATTCAAATTAAAGATTTATTTAGCAGGTGATGATCTGAAGTAACATGAGTTGAAACATCTGTTTGTTTACTATGTACTAAAGTTTGTTTTATTGTTTGTAAACATGAAGGAACTTCAGTTCATGTCTGAGGCTTACTTAGCTTTTTAGCTAATGCAGTGAAGTGATGCTTCTTGTACGGGTCTTTTTACATGTAAGATGTTTTGTAAACTAGTTTCAGGATCGAGATTATTTATCTCAACTAGCATAAATAAAATGCTAATATAATTATTTAGTTTACAACTTTGAGCAAAAAGGAGGTATCGTCAATATGTATCTTTTCCATTTATTGAAATTACTAAGTTGTTACTCAAAGTTGATATATTTAGTTTTCCTGTAAAATTTATTCTTATTTATTTACCTATAATTGTGAGTACTTGGAAATCCAAGCACCAGATAGAAAATAGATATTTTCTTCCTAGTTTTAACTATAACTGATACATCATATATATATATTTTATTTCTTTTTGATGTTAGATTAAAACAACCCTACATGCATTCCAGAGAATGATAAGTTCTGCAACTAGATCTTACCTTACAATTTTACGTGTTATCAAGATAGATCATATGTACTTGTATCAAGGTATAATCCTAAGCAATTATTTCGTAAACTTGGATATAAAGAAATGACTATTATAAGATATTATCAGCTTTGTGCATATTAAGTTCTATTAAAACCTCGATATTTACCAAGTGTAAGTAAAACGACTCCATGATAAGGTTATAAGTAAAGTAATATTGCTTTGTTTTAAAGGTGGAAAGCCATTACCTATAGAACAATTATAAAACCAAACCTTTGCACATACTACTACTAATTACATGGTCTTCGTTATATAGTTATAGATCCTCACTAAGAAAAGTATATAACTATGATGCCTTTACATTTTATGCTAAGCATTTTATGATAAAAGGATATCTAGTGATTTTCGAATGGAATCATAACATAGGTTAAGTTTACCTCTTGTTTGCAGGCTACACCAGGGGCTCTCGAAACTATAGAGTAAAAACCGATAGTATTAAAAATTGAAGTGGAGTCCACGTGGTCGTTGGTGAATGGATAGGGTTTTTACTTGGGTAAACTACACGATAAAGATCTCCAAAACCCTAAAATCTCACATTGACCCTATCTTTTTGCTGTGGAGAGTTACCGCTGGCTCATGGTCTCATGGCCATGGATGCTATTGCTTTGTTTCTGAGGGTGACAGACTGTAATACTAATGTCTAGCTCGGTGTTTATTATAGTTTGTGTAATAGCCAAGTTAATACCTCCAGTTGGTAGTAGTGGTTCCTGGTTTTTTTAAAACTCATAGCTTACCTTGTGATCTTTGCATGACAGTGAGAAGTTTTTGTTCATATTTTACTATGACTTCTTACCACGTCGAGGTTCTAGGCATTTCTTCTACTCAGATATTAGGGTAAGAAGTCTTCTTCAGTTTAGGGTTTACTATGCAAAAATTGGTACAATAATTTGCGGCCAAGGCTGAATTTCTCCAGGTAATCTCATTATTTCCTTGTTTGCATTTGCCATAATTTCAAATGCTAGTTTTTTTTTATACAAAAAAACTTATCATTTCTTCAATGGGTGTACAGGCCTGTCTACAAGAGGAGTTTCCAGACCGTGAGCTAGAAGACTTCGGCAAGAGGGGTCTCCACATTCCTTCATAAGCCGAGTAAGCCTCAGTCCTTGCCTGAGGTTTCCTCTGCGATGGTGTGTGGGGTTATGGGAGATATGGTTTCACCAAGTTCGAACTCGTGGGTACATTGTAAAATACTTGTTTGAGAAGGTCGTATGGCCATGGATTGTTATTACTTACAGTTATTTGGACAGGGTGTAGACTATTTTGCAAACAAAATTGTAAAGGCCACTGGCCGTAAATTGATTTACAGTAAATACTTTTGGGACAGGCCATTAGGCTGTGACTTCGTTGGAAACTACTGAGATTTTATTTTTAAAATAAGTTAGGGTTTTTAATTCGTAGGCTTGTTTAAAATTGATAGCCGAAAGGATCGACTAGTGGGTTGTTAAGACTGATAATGAATATAGATAGTTTGGTTTTGAAAAAGAAACTGAGTTGTTTTTATACATTTTGTAGTCTTTCGGGAATTTTGGTATTCGATTCTAAGTTGTTTATATTGATTAAATTTGTATTTTATTTAAACATTAATACATGATTTCCTTTTTATGAAAAACTTAGTAGAAGAAATGTAATTATACTTGGTTGTAGGGTTCAACCCCATGACCTGGTCTAAATTGTTATTGTTATACATTAGTTTTAATTTAAGTTTTTAGGTTATAATTATAACTCTGTATAATTTTAATAAAATTCTACTCTGCTTCATTTATCTTTTTTTTGTTGTTGTTGCACTATATAATTAATAAACAATATAATACTGTCTTCTGTGAAATTCTTATTTAGTATAAGGCATTTATGATATAGGTATTGTAATTGTAAAAATGAAGAATTTTTCTTAATGAGATTATGGGTAAAACTGCAAAAACCCTATTCTGGAAAAGAGGAGGAAAACAAGGTCCTGGTTGACAATTTCCCTAAATTTAGGGTTTGTGTTTTTATTTTAATTTAAAACATTGAATTATTATTGTTTAACTATAATGTGTTTATTATTTGATGTTTATTTACAATATAAATGAAAATTTCTTAGATGTTAATGCCAAACCTAAGTGATTACTATACTTCATTTTTACTGTTTATTAGCTATTCCTGCTTATGCTATTTTCCTATTCCTATAATATTTAGTAACTATTGTTACAACTGATTTTACCACACATGGTGGATCACACCTTTATGGCATTCCCTGTCCCTTTGCAGAATCTTTAGACCCCATGGACCATTTTTGTACATTTGATGTTTCCAGGATCATCCCTAAAAACATGCATTATTTGCTATACATGACTTTTAAACCTATTCTCGCGTACATACACGGATATGACCCTCAAACCCACATACATCAGGATGTGTGCAAAAGGCCAAATAGTTTTGGAGTTTTCCTTGATGTGGATCCGAGTCACTTGTCTCTTGGCCTTTCATATGCCTTGAGATCGCTCGGATTTGACCTTCTATTACCCCATTGAAGCACTATATAAGGAACCCTTTGGATACATTGAAAAGAGGAGGAATTGAAGAGCAAGAGAACTATAGTCCATTATTGTCAGTGCTTATACTTGAGTCTACATCCCTTTGTCCCTTGGAGCACTTTGTGTTCCTCCCAAGCTTGCCTTTGCTTGTGAGCTTGCTATTGAGAGATGGAGGATTGAAGTGGTGGAGGCCCAGGTGGAGGACTCAGTTTCTCCGATTCACAGACATGCCGACAGAGGTTGTCACTATTGTAATCTCTGATTTATATTAATATAAATATCTTTTCCTATCCAATAATGTGTATTTAAATGAGTATTGAATCCATAGATGCTTTTAAATGCTTATATGTTATTGATTATATATGCTAGAGTAGGTCTAACACAATTATATAGCATGCTTTTTTTGTTTGTTGAATGTTGAGAGAGCAAATTGCTAATACAAGCAAGAGTGGAAAAGCTCAATGGGGATCTACATCAACCGTCCAGAATAAGGTATGTCTTGAGATCCTTTAGTGTTAGATGTTTGGTTTCTATTGAATATAGGAAAGGATTGATTTCTGCGGTTACTCTGTCTATTGTGGTACCCCAAGCCATAGGAAGTTTTCTCCGTAACAGAATTGACGACCATACTGGGGAGTTCTTAGTCATTTCCTTTGGGGGTTTTTATCAGCATTCAATGTTCTTGAATTGCTCTGATTTCTCTGTTTCTGAGTCGGGTCTGGGGGCATGTTTTCTTGGTAGTGTCTGATAGGATTAAATTTTGTCTCAGCTTGTCTGTTTACCTTATTTTTTATCTCTTTTTCTTCCTGTACACGAGTTTTGTCTTCACAATCGCATGTACATGCGGTTTTTACTGGTATATCCGCATATATACGCGGGTTTTCTGCACACAGTCATATATGCCCTGAGTTTTTCCTTTGTGAGAAATATTAAGTGTTGCTGGGTGAGTTTTGATGATTGCTAAGTCTCCTTGGATGCTTCTAGAGTCTATATACACCTCTGTTTCTGACCAAAGACGCTTTTTAGTTTGAACTTTTTAAGAATGTTCTTGTCATTGCATTTTCTATTTTTTGTTTTGGGAATAGTGCATTAGGTCTCTTTTACTTTAGTGCTCTGCGTGGGTACTGTTTGATAGTGCTTGCAGAGTCTAGGGGTGGTAGAGTCATTCTTTTGCTTTATTATCTCATTTTAATTCAAGAAATACAAAAATATTTGCTTTTTGCATCATTATGCATTATTGCATTTTTCATTTTGCATGGTACTTGCACTAGGTTTGCTTGGAGAAGTATTAGTTAAGTTTTCATATAGGAATGATTGCATTTTCATTTGAAGGAAATTTTTTCATTTCACGTAGTAGCATACCATGTTTTTCATTCGACACGGTGCATTTGCATTGATTGTTAGGTGTGCATTTTACTTCTTGTTGCGTCATAACACCATTAGTTGCACGATCATTTGCCCTTTTGAGTAATAAGACAAATAAAATCAACACGTAATAAAATGAATTACACTCTTTTCTTTTATAGGGTGCATCAACAAGATTAGGTTTTAGGGTCTTGGAATAGTTCATTATGAGTAAATTCTCCAAGACCACTTAACAAAACATGTATGTGTCTGTCCAGGTGAGAGTGTGAAATTCCTTGGTATAATTAGTGTTTCTCGGGATCCTCCTCTTACAAGGGAGTTAAGCACGAGGCAGTTTGAGCGGTTAATGACTGAGATAACCCTTGGTCATAACTGAGTAGCACCGAAGATATTTCCAGGATTGCATTCGTATCTGGGGGCTCTTTCGGGAGTTTCGGGCTTTGCTACCCTGCCCATATAGTCAATCCCACCTGCGACTGTCTGCCTGAGCATTGATTATATTGAGGTGACCTTAGTTCCTTACCTAGGTTATTGAGGGGGTACTTCTTAGAGGTTATTCTGTAGGTGTCCTGGTCAGGTAGGGGTCGGACAACACAGTTGCTATATGCGTTGAAGCTGAGGGCCACTATAATTGGTTACGAACCTCCACTTGTTGTGTATGGGAGTCTCAAGCCTCTCCTAGGCGATACATACCTACTTCACTCAGGAGCTCACATATCCTATCCTTGTTTTCTTGTGTTTTGGCTTTACATTGTATAGGTGTATGCTCTGTGCACGCTAGTTTGCCTAAGGTTTGCGTAATTAGAAAGAGTCTTTTTCATTTTTTGAGTCATTATGGATTTGGGTGCAGCACTTCACTATTCTAGTAATTTAGCAAGACTTCCACCTTCCACATCTCCTCCTCCATTGGGAGAGAGAAACAGACAATACGAATAGACTACTTCTCACATTGATTCACACACAATAGGAGATCATGAGGATGAGATTCCTGAGATGTCTTCTCCACCTCAAGAGGTTGGGGAGGAAGATCCTACTCTTGTATATGATCCTTCACCAGAAATACCTTCACATTTTGGTTATAATCCCTCATTCACAGGTTGCCGATATTGGTTTTCGGGCGATGAGACTCATCATGTACCCACAAGCACTAGTCATGTTCATTATGGCATGCCTGATATCCATGCACATGATCTGGCACATCATACTGAGTTAGAAATTTAACCTAGCACTACGCCTGGGGGCATTGTTATTCCTTTCCATGTGGAGAGATTTGGGAGTACTAATCACATTACACCTTCCATCCCAGTGGTGGAAGCTACCTTACATGTCCATCCTAGACCTAGTGTTAGTAGTCATATGCAGATACCAGAACCAAGATGAGTGACCATAGGGAATACCACTTACATCCCTTCACATGTCCCTTCCTCCTCAATTCCTACTCCTTCGAATGCATTTTTGACAACCCTTCCTCCCCCTCATTCATGTGGTCCTTCGAGTCAAAATGTTGCTACTAGTCATGTTCGTACTGCGACTGCTCGTACAGTAGTATCTCAGAGTTGAGTACCTCCAATTGTTTTTGGATTGTCTTACGGTCCATTGCAAGGAGTTCCCCATATTCCTAATTATGGAGCTTCTCATGGGACATCCCATGGGACATCTTATGGAGCTTCTCATGGAAAATCTTATGGACCGCGGTATGGACATAGCTATCAACCCTATGGGTACGGGTATCAACAACTCGCTTACTCCTCTAATTATGGCTTTGTAGCGCCACATAGTCAAGGTACACCACATCATAATGCTTCCATGCAACCATACACGAGTCAAATGGGAGGAGTATATTATGGACAAGGCCATGGTATTTACAATAGTCAGTCTGATATGAACCAAAACTATCAGGGAGCGTGGCATAGACCGACTCAACCTAGGCTCCATTTCCTCGCAACGTTAAATTTACCTTACTTGTCGAGACTAATAAATGATCCGGTATCTCATGACCCGGCTTGGCCGACTGTCCCTAACAAGCTTCCCTCGGACATTCCCAAATTTGAGGGCAAAGCAGGAGAAGATCCTAGTGAACATGTCACTACTTTTCACCTTTCGTGCTCTTCCAATTTCTTACACGATGACTCAATCCATTTAAGACTATTTCAATGAGCCCTCAATGGGCCTGCAACGAAATGGTACATAGAGTTACCGAGGGGGGCATTCGTTTTGTTCGATGACCTTTCTATGACTTTCCTCAATCACTTCCAGCTACTCGTGCGTTACGACGTTGGGACAGAACTCTTGTCGACATTTCGACAAGACAAAGCCACACATATCTCGGACCATATCCAAGAGTGGCATAGACAGAAGAGGTTGATTAAAGCTTTCATATCACCGGAGTTTCTCCTTGAGTGGTTCCTTAAATCATTTATACCTTACATCATGAAGGATGTTTCTACATCCGGAGTCTAGAACAAGGAACAAGCAATTTTTAGGGTACAGGAATTGGATTTGATTTATTCTCAATCCGGATTGTTATATGAGATCATACCTAACGCTACGCGTTCTAGTTTCAATCCCAAGATCAAACCTCGACCACATGCCGATGGCATTGTGGGTTGTACAAGTACCAAACCTGGGGATTCGGTTGTGAAACAAGTGAGTCAATTGTCTATTAATCAATCCGCTTTGGGACAAGCCACAGCTTCGTCTCAACCCACCCAAACGGCGAGTGTACTTTTTGTGCAATCGTCGGACCAAAAGGGCAACCAGCAGCCCAGAAGGAATAAGAAAAAGGGTAAAAGCAATTGTAAGGGTGGGAATAAGAGTGAAAATGCCAATTTTAATGACAAGAATGACCACAATGCTGGGGGGAAAAGCAGTCTAAACGTAAGGTTAAGTTTCCTTGCAAATTGTGTAAGGATGACCACCTCACTCACTTGGGCCCTCATATGGAAGACGCCTTAAGGTTCATAGCACAGGGCCCAGTTGTGCTAACCAATCCTTTACCCCATAATAAAAATATGAACTCGAGGACCCATGATCCTCATTGTGTGTCGGGTGGAGATCAAAATCCACTGGAAGCTAGTACTTGTCATGGTTGCATCAACATGGTGCATGCTACTAAGCTTGTGACCTATGCGAAAGACTATGGTTCGTCACAACCAGACCTTGGGAAGGAACCCACTCCAACCGAGCGCCCTTTGCATATTGAAAACCCTATGGATAAACCTAATATTGCACCTCTCATTCCTAAGGGAGTCCTAAAGCATTTGAGACACAATCCTAATGCCCGAGCCGCCCAGAACTATTCTATTGTCGAGGATTTGGACCAAACTCCTTGTGCGATGTCTGTGCTTGAAGTACTTCAGAGTTGTCCTTCACAAAGGAAAGCTTTTCTTTCTGCTCTTGGGGTGAATGGTGATAGCTCTTCTTCCGTCATCAAATTTGAAACCATGGGACTACAACCTTGCTTTCCTTACTATGTGTCTCTCTTGATTCATGTAGAGTGTCTTAACATGACCATCAAACACACTGTGATTGATGAAGGCACTTCTACTTCCATGATGTCTTTGTCATGCTGGAAGGGTTTGGGTTCTCCCTAGTTGTCTCAATCTGATAACATGTTGACTTCCTTTGATGGTAGATCATTTTGGCTGCATGAAATTATTCCTTCTCTTAATGTCCATTTGGGAGGCAAGACTGTCGTGATCGAAGTCGATGTGGTTGATGCGCCCCTTGATTACAATCTTTTACTGGGTCGGAATTGGATGTATAGCATGCAAGCCGTAGCCTCTTCTCTATTTCGAGTAGTATGCTTTCCATTTAATGGGAATATTGTTATGATTGATCAGACATCATTCAAAAATATGAGTGTTAATGCATCATTGGGAGCTTCTATCCCGATTATCGATCATTCTCAGCCGACAACTGGGAGTGTGGGTGTAGGTATGTATCCATCCCTTATGGGGACCTTAGTTGTCCTGCACCCATTCTTATGATCGGATCTAGTTTCAGTGGGGATTCATCATCATTTAATTTGGTGTCTTTTCACACTACCCATATGGAATATCCTTGGATTCTTCCTTCACCGAGTCCTTCAAATGGACCTATCGAAATGGACATGTCGTTGCCTGCAGCAATGATAGCATATGAAGCAAATATTGATTGTGTTGCAGAGCCTAGTCCTTCCTCTTCGTGGATGGAGGAGGAGGACCCGTATGTGTTTCCTGCATGGGCAGTTGAGTCATCTAATGCACATGACTGCCTTGATGATGTTTTTCCATCAGATGAAGCCATTATTGAGGCCATGTCATGGGTTGAGCTACCTTGGGAAGAGTTACATCATAGATCCTATTTTCTTCCTGAGCTTGACCGTTTGGAGCGTGAGGACTTTAGGGAGATTCTTAGTGAGAAGATTGGTAGGCACATGGTTCCATTGAGCTCTCTTTGTCAGATTGTTGATGGGAACATGGAGAATATATCACCTACTATTCCTATCAATATCTCTCGCGATCCTGGCAAGATTGAGAATGTCTACATTGGGGCAGACTGTTCCCTTGATGAGATCGAGGAGTATACCGAGCTGTTCAAAGAGTTTCGTGGCATATTTTCTTGGTCATACAAGGAAATGCCAGGTATCGATCCTCGTATTGTCGAACATGAAATTAAGACCTATCTGAATGCAAAGCCCATTCGACAATGTTTATGTGCAGTGAATCCTATAAAGCACTCGCTATTAAGGCTGAGATAGAGAAGTTGTCAAAATCTGGTTTTATCTATCCCATTCCCTTGATGGAGTGGGTTTCAAACCCTTTTCTAGTTCATAATAAGTAGGGAATGATCCATATTTTCACTAATTTCCATGATTTAAATGGTGCTTGTCCTAAGGATAATTTTCCCACACCATTTATTGATCAAATTTTGGATGAGTGTGCGGGAAGCGAGGTATTTTCCTTTATGGATGGATTTTTTGGATATAATCAGATTCATATCAAACCTGAGTATCAACACAAAACTGCATTTATTTGTCCTTGGGGTACATTTTCATATCGGAAGATGCCTTTCGGTTTAAAAAATGCCAGAGCCACATTTCAGTGGGATATGACCTTGATTTTTCACGATCTCAAATCGATTATTGAAGTCTTTTTGGATGAACTTGCTGCTCATTCTCGGATGAGAGTGCGTCATCCATACCATTTGAGATTAGTATTCGAAAGATGCTGCCATTACCTAGTTAGGTTAAATCCTCATAAGTGCATCTTTTGCGTGAAGTCTGGTTGCTTTCTAGGGTTCATTGTTTCCAAGGAGGGTATAAGAGTTGATCCCTTAAAGGTTGAGGCAATACTTCAATTTTCTCCCCCATAGAAGATGAGGAGCTGCATGAGCATGTCATATATTATTTGATCTGGAACCTTATAGATGCGGAAATCCATTATTCCCATGTGGAGAAACTTGCCTTAGCTACCGTTCATGCGGTTCAGAGATTGAGACATTACATTCTCCTTCGCCAGACCTTGGTAATAGCTCATGTCAATCCATTTCAGTTCATCCTCAGTAGAAGGATGATCAGGGGAAACTATAATAAGTGGATTGTTATTTTGCAGGAATTCAATCTCGAGTTTGTTTCAGCAAAATCGAAGAAATCATCGATTTTTGCGGAGCTCATTTCTGATTTTCCAAGTGAGGAGAAGGAGGAGGTTTATGAGGATACATTTGTCGATGAGCATATATTCCTTAACTCAACTTTGGATCCCTGGTATTGGGATATCATAATATATTTACAAACGTTGAAGGTCCCTACTCACCTTTCACGGGATAAGCGACGATGATTACGTCACGTATCTAAGAACTACATTATAGTGGATAACACTTTGTACCGCCGTGGGGTAGATTCCATTTTACGTCGTTGTTTAACCCATAAAGAAGCTGAGGTTGTGCTGAATGATTACCACGGAGGGGCATATGGTGGTCATTTATCTGTGCTTTCTATAGCCCAAAAAATCTTGAGAGCGGGATATTTTTGGCCGTCGATCTTCAAAGATTGTGTCAATGCGGTCAAGAAGTGTCACCCTTGCCAGGTGTTTGCATGCAATATGCACTCACATCCTACTCCGTTACATCCGATTATCACTTCCGGTCCCTTCACCAAGTGGGGGCTTGACTTCATGGATTGCAACCCAGCTTCAGCTGGGGGGCATCATCATATTATAGTGGTTGTTGATTATTTCATGAAATGGGATGCAACTATGCTCACGATTAAATTCAATGGTGAGACAGATGCGCGTTTCATATTCAACCAAATTATTAGTCGGTTCGGCATTCCAAAAGAGCTTGTCACTGACCATGGTAGGCACTTTCAGAATAGAATGATGGAAGAGTTGGCCTCGAAGTTAGGGTATAATCAGGAACACTCCTCTTCTTATTACCCTTAGGCAAATGGACAATTTGAAGGAGTGAACAAATCACTTAAGTACATTCTCCAACGAACCATCGCACAAATCAAGACGAATTGGCATATCATGTTATATCCTTATTTGTGGGCCTATAGGACAGCAGTTAAGACTGCCATCGATTTTTCTCCATATCAGCTTGTACATGGAGTGGAGTTTGTCTTGCCGGTTGAATGCAAAATCCCTTCATTGAAGCTAGCTATATAGATTTTACCAGACACTTCCACATTGGAGGAACGTTTGGTCCACTTAGAGCAGCTTGATGAGCAGCACCGGGATGCCTTAGTGGCTCTAGAAGTAAATAAGCGTCGCGTTAAGGTCCAATATGATAAGTCTGTTTGTCCGAGGAGGTTTAGTGAAGGTGATTTGGTCCTTTTGTGGGATCAAGCTAAAGAACCCTTAGGGGCAGGGAAGTTTAATCCCATGTGGCATGGTCCTTACATAGTCAAACATGTGTTAGAGAAGGGTGCCTATGAGCTAGTGGATTATGAAGGGACTACCTTGGAGGAGCCTAGAAATGGGCTCTATCTTAAAAAATACTATGCATGATCTTCAGCCAGGGCTGATTATTGTATATTATTATATAGTTTTTTGCATAGTTAAGTTTTCTTATGGTGATCGGCTTTGTTGATTAGCTTTCTTTTTTATGGCAGATGTCAATGGAGTCTTCCGATTACATGAGATTTGGTGCTAGCCACCACACTCAACACTCAGCCTCTGCTGCTTGGGTGATTTATACTCCTATGGGTCAAGTATTATCTTCAGGAGGCGTATGTTTATAGCCTTCTTCGAACAATGTTGCTGAGTATAGTGTCGTTATCGAGCTATTGTAGGATGCCATTTCACATGGTGTTCTCTCTCTTGAGGTACATCTTGATTCGCAGTTAGTAATGCCACAACTTAATGGCTTGTATCATATTAGGGATCCGACATTATTACGAAGATTCTTACGTGGGAGATTAGAACGACAATTTGACAACATAACATACATACATGTTTCAAGAATTTTTAATCAAGTTGCTGACTCATATGCTAACTATGTGTTAGATTGGCATTTGTTTCATAGACCATAAGCATATCACAAACATACATTTTTACACACATGTAAATAAATAAAATCGATCATCATAAAAGAATTCATTAAACATCCAAAATGTGATGTCATAATACATAAGTGTCATAATACAAAAATGGGGCTTTCGAGCCACCAAAATATAATACATTGTAGTACAAAAATGAAGCACTCTCATGTCTCTAAGCCTATGGAGGAGGAGGGGGGTTCTGATCATGGTAGCACACCACGGATCTAGCTAGTCATTGGAATAACTGAACCCATGCTCGTGATACACCAACCACCTGACGCTACATGGCCTCAGGAAAGTCCTCGACTTATGCCATGGGTACCTTATGTGTCAAGCATACAAAGTTTGTGTAGATGCTTTGGAGCATCCACTCCACATCCACACCCATGATGTCATCTCCTTTTCCCCTCCATTGATGATGAGGGAAATTGTCAAGCCACTGTGGTCCAACATCTACATACACATGACAGATCGTCACTATGTGTCGTCACACCAAAACATGTCTTTTGAGTCAATATATCAAAAAACAAAAAAAAAATTAATAATTCAAAAAAATTTAAAAAGAGGGTTTGGGATTCGTTACCTATATCACCGTATGCTGCTCCTGGTGGTAGGGGCATGTCCAGCTCTCCCCGAAAATCTATTCCTGCATAGGGATAATCATCGATGGAAACAATCTGCCGCCACCACCATGGAAAGAAGTCAGCTGGGTAGGGGTTAGACACCCTACCTCTTCCCAGTCTACACATAGCATTTTCCCAACGTCGTTGGGCTGTATCTCGAACCCCATGAGGAGGAATGTCAAATCTAGGGCTTAGCCCCGGTACATGCTCAAAGAAGAACATGCTCAGTATGCTATCGAAACCGAAGTTTCGCACCTTACCCATCTTGCAGTCACTAAGTTGCTGCTTCATGTTACTCAATAGTGTAGTTCTCCAGTCATACATTGTGGGTCTCATGCACTCCACTACATAGAAAATCAATGGCTGTGAGGCCTGGTGGAGTGATACTATACCAGCTATCCTATCGAGTGCCAATAGTATGGCCTTCAATCCTAATACCTGGATGGATTTTTTCAGGATTTGACTCCCAACCTTTTTCATGTCCAGAAAATAGTATACTGCAATGTACTCATCAATGGTGAGGCCACCTCCAAGCCCGCAAGAGCATAGGTTCACCACCTCTCCCCGTCGGGACAATCCAGTAATGAAATATATGTCTTCCACCTCTATAGTGAGGGACATCCCATCGATATGAAAGGACTATAAGTCTGGATCCCAGTAGTCCACTAGCATATACAGGAGTCTTAGTTTGGCCATCAGGCTGCCCAGACACCAAAACTTATATATCCCATATGCATGTAGAGCTTGTTGAGCCATTAAATCACCTTGAACAACCTCTTCTACATCTCCATGTTCCCTCTCCCTCCATTATAGAACTATCCTACACATTAAAAGTATTTTTTGGTCAAGATTTACCTTAAAAAACCTTAATCCCAGCTGCATACGTGACTATTTGCAAAACATCCACATATGTACACGGTTTTGGGAGGTTTTTCCGCATATAGCCAGCCCTATACGCGAAAAAAGACTCGATATCTGCGTGGGCTAAAACGACCATTTTAGACTGGCCTAAAAATCAAAATTGACCATGGAAATTGAAAAAAATTGCATGAAACTGGAAGAGGAGGACATGATAAGTTACCTGGAACAAACGGTGTCGAATTTCGTCAGACGAAGCTCCCGGAATTCGCATTGGAATTTTTGAGCTCAAATGGGTAAAAATTTCAAATGATATGTAATTCTTGAATTTTTTACTATTTATAGAAAAATTTTGAAATTTTGTACCCCCTTTCTATAGTTTTGAACTATTTTTGACCATTTTGGACTAATTTGATGATGTAGGAGTCCATTTTGAGCATCGTTTCGACCATGGTTTTGACCCATTCGTGCCACTTTCAGGTATTATGTCTAAATTGGCATACAGGTTAGATTTCACATCCGTTTGCACTTTGAATGACCTTATGACCATTTCATTATAACCTTAGGTACAAACCCATTTTATCTTGTCACGGAACCTTCTTGTTGTTTTAAGAAGTGACATGATGTGAATGGTAGAGCTTGACCATACATGGGTGCCCTAGTTAGCTCCTTTGTTGCATTTGGTGCCCATGCCGACATTTTTTCCCTTAGGGTGTGGGAGTCCTTTGTATAGTATCACCATGTATTTGTGTAAGAGCCTCATACTCCTCTTGATCTTTTTGCTTCAGATCATTTATTTTGGGATAGGAATCTAGAGTCATTTTTGAGTGCCTTGAAACTTGCAGTCATCAGTGGCAGGTTCTCTCGCCATCGACAGTTTTGGGAATACATCAATGTCCCCTGATTGATGGATCCTCTCAAGTGTTTGACCTCAACACATTTATTCACACTTGTTAGTTTGGAATCTAGTACCCCTATTCGAATTTTCATTATCGGTGGGTGATCTCGCGTCTGTTAATGGTATACATCAATGACTAGTAATCAGACGATGGACTACTATGTTCAACCTTGACATATCTATTCACATAGTAGGACATTTACTCGTAGTGGATTGTGTAGAAGACCTTCCATATTGGTGGCATTTCGTATATGCTACCTCCTTGATCATGCCAGTGTTCATGAGATTTCAGCTCTCATGATTTGATTCTAGTGTATGTCAGATATTTCCAGCCATTATGGAGATATTGATCCATTATATATCTTCATCTTTCATGGAGATCATGATCCTTTGTATATCTTCATCATGTATATTCTGATGTATCTATATTGTATGTGGTGATGACCACACATTTCATGTTTTGTATCATGCCAATTCTTGGCCATTACACTCTTATATATCATGGACTGCTATATTTACTTCAGTTATGTGCAGAGTTTGATTATTGGATTATACTGTTGGATGGTTGGTTCTTCCACCTGGTTCTTCATCCCTCCACTTATGGGAGGGACTTATAATGTATTTCTGCCATCGTATCACCCCTTTGACATCACACATTAGGGGGCATCTGTTATAGCTGATTTTACCACACATGGTGGATCACACCTTTATGGCCTTCCCTATTGCTCTACAGATTCTTTAGACCCCATGGACCATTTTTGTACCTTTGATGTTTCCAGGATCATCCCTAAAAACATGCATTATTTTCTAGACATGAATTTTAAACCTATTCTCGCGTATATACGCGGATATGACCCTCATACCCGCGTACATAGGGATGTGTGCAAAAGGCCAAATAGTTTTGGAGTTTTCCTTGATGTGGATTCGATTCACTTGTCTCTTGGCCTTCCATATGCCTTGAGATCGCTCGGATTTGACCTTCCATTACCCCATTGAAGCACTATATAAGGAACCCTTTGGATACATTGAAAAGATGAGGAATTGAAGAGCAAGAGAACTATAGTCCATTGTTGCCGAAGCTTACACTTGGGTCTGCATCCCTTTGTCCCTTGGAGCACTTTGTGTTCTTCTTAATATTTCCTTTGCTTGTGAGCTTGCTATCGAGAGATGGAGGATTGAAGTGGTGGAGGCCCAAGTGGAGGACTCAGTTTCTCCGATTCGCAGACGTGCCGACAAAGGTTGTCACTATTGTAATCTTTGATTTAGATTAATAGAAATATTTTTTCCTATCCAATAATGTGTATTTAAATGAGTATTGAATTCAGGGATGCTTTTAAATGCTTATATGTTATTGATTATATATTCTAGAGTAAGTCTAACACAATTATATAGCATGCTTGTCTTGTTTGCTGAATGTTGAGAGAGCAAATTGCTAATACAAGTGAGAGTGGGAAAGCTCAACGGGGATCTACATCAACCGTCCGGAATAAGGTATCTTTCGAGATCCTTTAGTGTTAGATGTGTGGTTTCTCTTTTGTATAGGAAAGTATTGATTTCTGCAGTTACTCTGTCTATTGTGGTACCCCAAGCCATAGGAAGTTTTATCCATAACAACTATGTATATTTATAATGTATTAAACTTATAAATAATAATTATTACTATATTAAAGGAGCACCATTACACAGACTGTGTACTGGTTTTTAAAATAACTTTCTTGAAGATAGTTTTGTTTATGTTTAAAGTAAATGTATCCTAACTAAGGAAACTTCTGAAATAGATAATATTTCTTCTAATTAATCCTATAAATAATCTGTAGAAAGTAAATAAACATAATCCTACATTCTTGATCTGATTTATCCATCAGAATTTAAGCTCACATACTGTACTAGAGTACTACCTTCTTGAAGGTGTGGAAAAATACAGTTAGGTATTTTATTGATCAATAAAATTTAAATTAACCCTAATCATTCATTCTAATCCATATCTAAATCCAGAATTCATCTATCTTTCAACAGTAAAACATTTTCTTGAAGAAATTTTAATAATAGATGAAACAGACATATAAATATATTATTTCCTACATTCATTCATTCTTGTTCCTAAGCTTGCATAGAGAAATTAGATAAACATGTAGAACCTGCAAATATAGCAGAGGAGACTGTTATCACTCAAAATGTACCCAAGGTTATGGAAGGTAATCTCAAGGTAACAACAAAAACCACTTCAAAAAGAAACTCGCTTTTCTTTCTAGAGAGGGATCTCTCACATATAAATTTAACAATGCCAGATATATAAAATCAGTATTTAAATCAAGTAGATGGTTGAAACATCACATATACCATTGGGAAATGGAGTCAAATAGATAAATATGAACAAATCTTCATATACAAAATCCCAACAAAGGTAAGATAATCACTTAGTCACAGTCATTCATTGATTTTCGGGTGAATAAGAAAGAAACATGAACAATCCATCAATATAAAGCATCACAGGATGAATTTTATATCGAATTTAGAAGAAATGTTTATGGAATATCTGAAACAATAGCCATAGCATAACACATATCAATTCTGAACTATTAAATACTATGTTCAGATATGAAGAAAACAAAATGGAAGGTAAGCACTTTAGAAGACAATCACATGAAAGAAGGCACAGACTGTAACATTAAATGAAATGGGAATCTTTGGAGATTAACTAGCATTCGGCTCTGTTATTTACTCAAAAATGATAAGTTCTCAAAATACACATCAATCAAACATATGGGTTCCAACCCCCAATACATCAAGTAAATTCAAATATATACACAAATAACTTCTTCCCAAGAAGATCAATAATTGAATAATCTGTTAATCAAAGTTTTTTGTAACTATATCCCTAACAACTAGGAATAAAACTATATGCTTCGATTCTAATAATAGATTGTTTAATTATAATCAACTTGGTAACAACAGGGACTGAATAAGTAGCTCCACGACGCGCGACACCTGTTTTCAAGGATGAAGAATATACTTGGTCTTCCCGAATATTTCCACGGTCCTCCATTGTTCTGCACTTGGCGTGTCATATTTTGTCATTTCTCTGATAAATACTTCCAGATCCACATAGGCCTCATAAGATACTGTGGGCAATCCTCCTCTAACGATCAAAAACTTTTGCAATATTTCGAAATCCTCTGTCAATTTCTCTACTATGATTTTTCCAGTCAGTCCTTTTACCAAGTATTCAAACTTGGGATGGTCCATGTGGTTTTGTACTAACAGACTATGATAATGTTCCTGAGAAAATAATCTTCCCTCGTCATCCCAGAAAGAAGGGAGGTTGTCCTCAAATAACTGTTTAAAATCATGCCTGAAATCATTTATCTGTGAAGACATTGCATTTGCTTTATCCTGCACCACCTTCATGAGCTGATGTTTGTTAATAAATTTCTTCGACCATAGTACAATATCTACTCTGTCCTTAATTTCAATTTCCTGCAACTTTTGATATGTTAGAGAATTCAAAAAATTTAAAGCATTCTTAGCTGTGTTTAAAGGCTTCTTCTCCATGGTCTCGTTCAACAACTTTAGTCTTTGAGTAGCTAAATTGACTAATGCACTTTGATCATCAATAAAATTTAGATAGTGCCTAAACTTAGTAACTTCCATAGATAATGCATCCCAAATTATATGCTTAGCTCCTTGTAGAGGAGCTTTTCCTGTACTTCTTTCCTTCAACTCATTAAACTTTTTCTGCAATTGGCTTTTATCATTTAATATTTTATTCTTATTTTCAATGATCCTAGAGAAATTTTGATTTAATCTTCTCATTTTCTTTCTTCAATTCCTTGATCTCCACATCCTTCAAACTTACCTGTGACATAGGCACTAATAGATCATCAGCAGAAAATTCACTTAAAGGTTTTTCAATATTCACAAGAGATAAATCTATATTAGCAGGAGTCTGGCTCATCAGCTCTTCCATAATTTCCTTTTCATCGCTCTGATCCTTTTTTAACTTTGAAATCTGGGTCATCAATTCAGCTCTTTCCATTTCCCATCTGCTTTTTTCCTCCTGTAGTTTCAATGCTTTGCCTTTGTAGTCCATCATTTCTTGGTAAACTTTATCTTTTTCTTCTTGCAATATAAATAACTCTAGGGACTGAGCGTGTTCAGCATTTGGGATTTAAGCTTCTTTTTCAATACCTGGATGGTATTGTCTTTTCTTCTAAAATATTTTTGGTGGCTTGTGCATTTCCTGGTTCACTTCCCAAGATTATAACATCTCCCTGTAATTTTTTAATTTGGATCAAATTTGCTTTATTTTCTACTTTTTCATGCTTCAATTGGACTTCTATTTTATCTACAAGGGCTTGCAATTTGTTAACTTTCATAATAGCATGTAATAAATCTAAATAAATAATATCTCCCATCTGCTTATGGATTTGTATCTTGTCGGGGAAACTAATTTTATCTAACCTTACTTCCATCTCAAATATTTTTTTATCACTAACCATAGCAAACTTCAAGGTGTTCCTCTCCACATCTCGAGTAGAAATCAATGATGTCTTTTGATTGACTAGACTTCTAACTCGAGGAAGTAGATTTTTGGTTTCCTCTTATGAATGCATCTATTTTTTAGCATAACCTGACATGAACTCTGCTCTGGATTTGAAACCTGAACTGGGCTCTGCACTACCTTCTCCTCCAAAGGAATACTAATGCATTTGTACTGACTTCTTTGGGAACAAAACTATTTTCTTTGAATCTTCTGAAATTATTTCTCCTGAAACTTGATCATCCTAAGAATGTGTTTTAATCTTTTTATATGAACTGTTCTCATCCACATCGATACTCTCAATCTCAGAAAGACTTCTCTTATTCAAAATGCTAGGATTATCAGGTGCTTGAACTACTACAGTCAACTCATTGCTCCTGCTTTCATCAATTCCTGAACTTTTTTCAAAACAAGACAAATTGGCTATTTCCTCTAAACCTTCAACAACCCAATGATCGAATGGTTTGTTTTTATTTGATTGCTTCCTCTGAGAAATTATATGATGTGGATCATAATTGATTCTTTGTTCTTTCTAGAAATCCATAATTTCTAATAAATTTTCTTCAACCATCAGGGCACTTTTGTTTTTGAAAATAAATGGACCAACTTTAAGAGGAAATTTAATATTAGAAGACTTCTTGAATGCTCCAAAATGCTCCTCTTCTGCACATAATCTCTGCCTCATGAACTCAAGTGCAAATATTCTTGGAGTCAGAAAAATAGGTAACTTGTATGGTTCCCCAGTGAACCCATACACCCTCAAAACGGTAAAATCTTCATATAAGAAACAGTCTCCTATTCTGTCTTCTAAGGATGACTGCAGCATGAGTTTCATTTCTTCTAACACCCTTGGTAACACTTCATCAAACAACAACTTGTACATCTCGGCCATAATGGTATTTACAAACTCAAACATATTGATTTGTTTTGGAAGATATGGAGAGAAAATGGTGGACAAGAATTGTAATTCTGATACATTTGAACACAGCAACATGTTCAATAAGTATGACTGATATTTGAAAAACCTGACCTTGGGAAACTTGACTAACTGAACATGGATAACTTCAGCCAAATACTTATCCAAACTGAAACGATGGACTAAATGGGACTCAGGATTAATCAAACTCATTCTCAATAAAAAATCTAAAACAACTTCGCTGATATGAATATCATCATCTAAACCTAAAATTTGACAGACCAAGAACATAACCAACTGTACATCTTTGTCATCTAACTTTGGTTTCATAATTTTTATACATTTCAATTAAAAATGGTTCATTTAAGGACTCACAATTATCAAGGAAACTATCAGGTAAATTCAGTATTCCGCGAACAGTTTTCACATCAACCCTACAAAGTATTTTGGATGTAGTCTGACTCATGACCACTCTTTTTGAAGGAGAATAACTGTTCATGCACCATTCAACAAATTCTAGAAATGTTAAATTTTGCTCAATAGCAAAATAATATGAAAAGGAACTGCAAATATTCAAAATATCATTTCCCTGCAAGACATTGCCACAACCGCTCCTTAGAGACTGATACATTTCCAATTGATAAAACCGGGTCACTACATTCCTTTCCCTATCGACAAAAAATTCTTCCCTCTCATCTAGAACTCTGCGTAAAACTCCTAATCCCTGTTCCCTTTCCATAATGAACAATGGCGATAATTCTTTGAACGAAGCTTAAGTGTTTTAAGGCTTACCTGTGACTGTGACTGTAGATACGTAAGGTTGACTTCAGAAAGATGGCGGACTGTCTCCTTTGCTTGTCCACAACATGCAAATAAATTGATTTTTTTAAAACCAAGTCAACTTTACCTTTATATGATGGTCTATTCCGAAGCCTTCATTAAGCAGTTTTTCCTTAACTACTTTTCTCTGCAGAATTCACTTCGAGTCGCCACGTGGAACATGGTTTACATTCCGCTACCACCTTTCCATTTTAACCATCTCACAACTTTACTCTATGGAAACAATAATGACTGTCAATGAGTTTTCACTTTTCACATAAGCCGTTGGATTGAGATCGGTTGTGTAAATTCCACTAGCCTTCCTTTTCTTTTCATGCATGCATCTTTATTCAGCGGACTATTTCTCTGCTGTAGATTTCGTTTGCTTCATTCCATCACCGTTGATCTTCAATATTAGTTAACCACATCCGCTTCTACTTATCTCCTGTGCATCTTTATCTAGCGGATCTATTTTAAGCTGTAGATCTTCACCTCAATCGCTTTACACCATTGGATTGCGTGCCAAACTAACCGTTATGCGCAATTTAATAATAGAATCAAACTATTAAACTTAGCTAAGTTTATGTATCCTTTTATTACTCCTCCATCATATTTCTTCCTCAGCTATTCAAAATAGAGGTGCTAACAACTAGCTCCAACTGGGGATGATATCCTCCCTGTGAGGTATCAAAGAACTCATAGACCAAGTGCTTGTCTCTAATATTTGTATCCAAATTTCCAAACTTTTTACTTGTTATCTGATATATTTATTCTAAAGAAAAATGGTTTACCTCCTAAATATTAGGGCCTTCACTCCGGGCTTCAAAATTATTCGGCTCACCATCTGTACTGCTTTCAAGAAAACAAATATTTACAAACTATGGTACAACTTTACATTCCACCTTAGGGCAGGTAATGCTTCAAAAATATTCCATTGACAGGGTTACTCTCCAAAGAAACCCCATTCGTATATTCCAAAAGAAATGCATTTTCCCCTCTGTGACCTGCAATAACATAAGGACCTACCCACATGTGATCAAATTTTCCATGTTTATCTTCTTTAGGAGCATCTCATTTTAACACCAGGTCATCAATCTGGAACTGTTCTTCTTTCACCCTTCTATCAAAAGTATTTTTCATTTTTTCCTGGTGTGTCTGCACTTTATCATAGGCTTTATTCCTTTGCTCTTATAACTCAATGATTTAGTTTATCCTTCTCTACATGTGGTTTGGCTCTTCTTGTTGCTCCTGAAAATATCTCATAACTGGAACACCCAAAGATGCTGGAAAAATAACTTCGGTCCCATATACTAATTGGAATGGAGACATTTCAATTGCTCTTTTAGTACTAATCCTGTCAACCCATAAAGCATATTTAAGTTTGGTATGCCAAGATCTCTTATTATCTTCTAACAACTTCTTGATAATCCATACCAGTCTCTTATTTGAAGACTCGACCAACCCATTTCCTTGTGGATAATAAGCAGTTGAATGATTTAAGCTGATATGATATTTATGACAAAAATTAATCATCTTTTTGGATTTAAAGGCTACTACATTATCAGTCACTATTTTTCTGGGGCACCTAAACCTAGCCAATATATTTTCTTCAAGAAAATCCATAATTACTATCTCAGTTTCTCTCCTAGTGGGAATTGCTTCGATCCATTTTGTGAAATAATCTGTGGCCGTTAAAATCTATTTATGCTGTCCTGAAGAATTTGGGTTTATTTCTCCAATGAAATCCAAACCCCACTGCTAAAAAGAAGATTCTACTATTATTGGATTAAGAAGAAGGGGAATTACCTTTATTTTACCGTAAAAAATCTGGCATTGATGACATATGCTAGTTTCTTTGTACACATCTGAAAAACAATGTCAGCCAATAGTAACCTGCTCTCAAGATTTTATTTGCCTTCACCTTCCAAGAATGATGTCCTCCACAATATCCTTTATGAAATTCTTTTACTGTATGATGGGCTTCATTTTCTAAAAGGAAATTGAGTAACACACCTCCAGGATCCTTCCAATAAAGATATCAATTTATAATACAAAACTTAGCAGCTTTCAACTTCACCGATCTTGCTCTTGATTTACTCAATCCTGCTGGTGCTTGTAAATTTTGAAGAACGTGAACAATATCAGAGTACCATGGAGATGCAACAAATTCAATCATTACTTCTACCCCTCTATCTAACTGATGAGACTGACTAGATAAGAAATTGAGCTGTAAAGAATCACAATTTGAATTTGTCATCATTTTTGCCAATCCCTGCCCTTTAACCAACTTGGTAGGTTTAATCTCTATGTCATACTCCAGTAATGTCGCTATCCATTTCTCCGTTCTTCCTTTTGGGTCAGGTTGTGTGAGAATCCCTTTTACTGCAGCGATTGGAGCATGAGCAATTATATGTGAGTGAAGAATATACATCGTCAAAATCTTTCAATGCTTTAACCAAATCATATGCCTGCTTCTCCATGATATCATATTTTAATTCTCCATCCCTCAACATCTTACTGAAAAAATGCTATGGGTTGCTCCATGTTCTCATCATTCTTCTGTAACAAAACTGCAACAATAGTATGTTCTGAAGCATAAGAAAATAATACAAAATCTTTAGTGAAATATGGACTCACCAACACTAGTGTCTCTGAAATAGCTTGTTTTATTTCCTTAAAAGATATCCTGGCTTCTGCTATCCATTTTATCTCATGACCCTTTTTCAACATATTTGTAATATTCATTAATATTTCAACAAAACTGGGCATGAACCTTCTTAAAAAATTTACTTGTCCCAAGAATGATTGTATTTCTTTTTTACTTCTTGGTTCTCCTACCTTCAAGATTGCACTGACTATATCAGGATCGATCTTTATTCCATCTTTAGAGATGATGTGGCCCAACAATTTTACTTCTTTAAGCGTGAAATTTGATTTCTTTGGATTCAATGATATACCAAATTTCCTGCACTTCATGAATTTTTTTTCCAAATGATGAATATGCTCTCTATCAGACCTTGAATAAACTGTGATTTCATCCATGTAAATTACCACAAATTTGCCAATTTCTCCCGCAAAAGCAATATCCATGGCATGCTAGAAAGTAGCCCCTGCATTCATCAAACCAAAAGGAATCTTTGCGTACATAAAAGTTCCCCATGGTGTAGTAAAGGAAGTCTTCTCTTGATCTTCAGGTAGTACCTTAATCTGATTGTAACCAGAAAAACCATCCATCATTAAAATTCATTCTGCTCTGACCACTTTCTGCAATATATGATCCATCTTCGGCAAAGGATAATTATCTTTCATAGAGACCTTGTTCAAATTCCTGAATTCTATGCAAAGCCTTATTTCTCCGTTCTTCTTTCTAACAAGAACTAAATTAGCAACCCATCTTGAGAATCTTAAAGTAACGATAATTTTGGCATCAAATATATTTTTAATTTCCTTCTCAATAATTGGTAGCAGCTTTGGATTTATTCTTCTGAGCTTTTTTCTGAAAGGTTTTTCTCCAGGTTTGATGGGAATAGTGTGTTGTATTATTGAAGTATCATATTCCTTAAGTTCTTCATAACTCCAGGCAAATACATCTGTATACCTTTTCATCAAGTTCACATATTCTTATTTTTCCTTCGCAGGCAAATTTTTAGACAGTTTCACAAGCTTTGGATTTTCTTTAGTACCAATATTCCTATCTTCAACGGCATTATCAGCAAGCTTCACTTTAGGATCTTTAGCAACATCATTATGATCAAATAGTTTTTCTAAAGAGATCAAACCTCTTGGTATAAAATTATTTTTCAATTGAATGATATCTTTTCCTCCTAAAGTTCCCTTCAATTTTTTAGTACCATTCTTTTCTTCTTCGCTTGCTTCAGCATCTTGGAAATTCTCACAGTTATCATTTTCAGCATCAATATGAGTATTTACAAATTCTCCTAACAATTCTAAAAACATTTTTATCTGCATATCATACTCAAACACCAGTGAATATTTAGAATTATCAGGTATATATGGTCTATTTACAATGTCCACTTGATATTCTTTTTTACCAGCACTTGGGGTTTTGAATTTTCCAGCAGCTATTGCCAAAGAATCAGCTATTGTATTCTCATATCTAGGAACCACCTTAATTGTATGCTCTGTAAAAAAGTTACCAATCATATCCCATACTTCATTTCTATAAGCTCTCATCCGGGGATGTCTGGTTTGATAACTATCATTCACCTGATTTATCACCAGCTCTAAAACTCACAAAACTCTTATCCTCTTTGCTCCCAGATCTTTCAATGCATGAAACCCAAGTAACAAAGCTTCATATTCAGCTACATTGTTTGTGCATTCAAATGTTAACTTATATGATAAAGCTTTAAAATCCCTGATAGGAGAAATTATGTACACACCAGCACCAGTGCCAACCTTTGCCACAGATCCATCAAAATACATAGTCCACAAACCATCTCTTTTTTGTTTCTCTTCCAAATCATTTTGTTCTATAATTCCTTCCTTTTTATTTTCTTCAGATTTCATTTGCAATGTGGACTCCAAATCACATGGGACAATATCATTAAAGAAAATAGAAGAACCCAAATCAGTATCGACAGCATATATATGATGAATTTCGGGTCTATCTTAACTACTTACTACATAAGGAGTTCTTCTCTCACTATACAACCTCCTACTCCCATCTTGGACAAGAATAGTGGCATATGACATGCCCATTTGTAAACTACCCTTCAACTTTGAAGTCCAAGACCTTGATAACAACACCCCAAATTTTGGTGGAATGTCTGCCACTACCACATCCATTACTATTGTTTTAGATGGCAATTTATTCAAAGTTACTACCATATCCTTAATTAAACCAAGACACTTCACCCTCCTGGAATCAAAAGAATACAAATCTTTATAAGGTCTTGTCACTTTCAATCCCAAAATTTCAACTACTCCCTTTGGCATTACATTATGTGATGCACCTGAATCTAACATTGCATTATGTACCACCATATCATGCACATTTAAACTCAAATAAAAAGGAGGAACTTATTCATTATCTATACTTTCAACTTTTGGCCCAAATGAAATAGTAGGATTGTCATCTATCAACTCCAAAATATCAAACTGAAATTCTCCTTGACCTCTAACCATCTTTGTTATGGTATCTTTGTACTCATTATTTCTCAACAACTCATTAAAAGGAACAGATATTTTCAGCTTGGAAAGTTCATTGTGCAAATTAAAATTAGAATTAACTTTTTCTACATCTATTGGTGCTACTTGTTTCATTCCTTTTGTTTTTTGTATTTCGTTCTCAACTTCTTTATTTACAACAAACTCGTTTTGTATTTCCTTTCCTTTTTTCTGTATTTAATGAACTGGTGGAAGGCTGATTTGGATTTAGCCTCCCTTTATTTATAACAACTTCTATGTTTCTCAATCTAATATTCCTCTGTACATCATCCATAGCATGCATATAACCCATCTGATACTGGTCTGACTTCCTTTCAAATTATTCATTTCCATCTTCCTGTACAAACATGTTATGTTCTTCTTCAGTAAGATATATTTCTGAATCTAATTCCCCAAAAAGATGAATTTCATTCTCAGTAGGATCTTCTTCATCAGCAACATAATTCTCACGGAATGGTGTTGAATCCGCTGCTCTTCTTGATTCCTTGGATTTCTCATATCTCTTTGCCTATTTTGTAAAGGCATAGGAGGATTTGGTCTTCTGAAATTCAGATTTCTGATTTGAGGATCAGTTTGTTCTCTATTGAATAATCTATTGTCTACAGTCAATCTATCCATCAACTTCTCCATTGTCTTCAACATCATTTCAAATTTAATATCAGTAGCAGAAGAAGAAGTAGAAGGCATATTTTCTTCTTTTGTTTTCCTCCTATCAAGATCTCTTTGTTTCATTTTCCCACTTGCCATCATATTTGCTTCCACTTCTAAGGCATCTGTGAACATAGCAGAAAGACTTGCTGATTTTCTCTCCCTCAATGAAAAATCAAATTCATTATCAAAATCCCCAACATAATGAAGTTTAGCAGCAGCCGCAGAAGGTTTTATATCTTCTCGAATGGAATTATAAACCCTCATAAATTTGCTTGAAAATTCATGAACAGATTCAAAACCTCCTTTCTTGAGACTATTATATTGGGACAAAAGCTGTAAAGGATTCTGTTTGTCATCCCATATTTCTAATAATGCATTCTGGAAAGCTTGAAAAGTCAATATAGATGCAGCTGGCAAATCTTTAAACCATTTCTTCGCTTCCCTTGATAAAATTTGAGCAAACAACTACATTTTAACATCCATATAATCGACTTCCTCCAAGTCAACAAAATATTCAAATTTAGCTACATGCTGCTTGGCTGTTATGTCTCCTTCTCCATCAAATAAAGAAATTTTTTGAGAATAATTTTGGGGTAGATCATGCAATACAGCTGGTAAATGTAGAGGAGCAAATCTGGCTGCCATTGGTCTAGGTGGAATTTGAGGGACTGATGAATTTTGGATATTGTGAATACTAGGTGCTTCTTCAACTTTTGGAGACCGTTGAAGATCTCTCCAAAGGGAATTAAGCAAATAAGATTCTAATCTTCGAGGGTTAAACTCAACATTTTCAAGATTAGACTCAGATTTAGATTTCAACAAACCTTTTTCAATATCAATTTCCCATTTTTTATCAAAGATGCTATGAAAATTTTGAGAAGATGATGCACCAAACAGAGAAGCTATCAACCAAGGAGCTGCTACCACCTCCCAAGTGGGAGACAATGTGGTTGCAGAAAGTGGAGTACCATATTATTCACACATCCCTTGGTCCAACAACCTTCTCGAGAAAATACATCGTTCCATTTTCCCACGGAAGGTCATGTTGACAATACAACCCGTTTGGATTTTGGTCCCAGTGCTCCATTTTGGGAGACACCTATAGGAAAGGCCATTTCCTCATTTGGCACCCATGTAAACTCTTCTGAAGATGAAGAAGAACGCAAGCAATACTGTGCTTCCATTCTCCATGCACAGGAGATTGAAAAGCAGATCGATGACCTATTAGGCTTGACACCAGCACGTTCCACATCTCTTCCTATGGGATATTATTCACTGGCCGATTCTATGAGACCCATTGAACCAATTATAGATCGCCCAATAAAAACCCACAACCCAGGTCATATTACCACCCCTATCACCTCTCATGTTATGTCTATGCCTAATATTCCCAGGTCTTCTGCACCTGAGATTCAATCTTCAATTCATGTTTCATCTACACCTTCTAGTGACGAGGGGCAACCCCCGGCATGACCTACATTATCTGACACCGGAATTATTCCTAGTCAAGGAAAGACCTCTAACATAGAACCATATACAGTTTATGTCCCTCTCACCCATACTAATGTGGTTAATTCCCTATCCAGTTTAGGTCAACCCTTCGGGGCTCAACCTGTAACCATTCAATCTTCTGGAGGTTATGGTTATAAAATACCTGTAGGTAATCATCCACCCAATCCTACAGGAATTCCTTGTGCTGGAATTCCATACCCTAGTAACACTTTTGCGCCATGGGGGCAACCCAACTGGTCTTACATGCTAGCTATGGGGGGGATACCTATACATACTGCAGGAGGTGGTGGAGGACCGCCTTATGGAGGTCCTCCCCCTGGGGGGCCTAATGGCCCCGAAGGATCTAGAAACTTTCCTCCTTATGGTCCTGGTGGCCCTAGTGGTCCTGGGGGACCTGGTGGCTTTTCTCCTTCTGGCCCTCCTCCTAGTGATTCCGGTGGCTCTAGAGGTTTACCTCCCCTTGGTGGCCCTAAAGGTTCTGGTGGTCCACCTCCTGGTGGTCCTAGTGTTCCTGGTGGTCCCGGTGGCCCTGGAGTTCCTCTTCCTGGAAGCCCTAGTGGTCCTAGTGGTCCTAATCCCAGAAATCAACCCCCTGCGGGCGGATCTTCCAATAGTTCTTCGTCACAGCAACCTGTTTATCAGTCTACTTATGGTCCTACTGGTAATTATATGCCATATCAATATTACCAGTATGTGCATCCCAACCGACAATTACCTTTCCTAAAAATGTTGGACTTACCTTATTTGTCCAAGTTGATTAATGACTCCATTCGACACAATCCCTCGTGGCCACCCATTCTGGTAAAGTTACCATCGGATATTCCGAAATTCGATGGGAAGCAGGGAAACGATCTGAAGAACCATGTTATGACATTCCAATTATGGTGTTCTTCCAAATACCTCATTGATGACTCCATTTGATTGCGACTCTTTCAGCAAAATTTGACCGGTACGGCCGTAAAGTGGTACATTTAACTCCCACAACATTCGTCTGAGGATTTTGGCTCATTGGCAACCGTGTTTCTTACACACTTTCAGCTCCCTATTCATTATGAAATGGGTACTGATCTTTTAACCTCTCCACGATAGAACACCTCCACCCACATATCTGATCATATTCATAAGTGGAGAAGGCGAAGAAGGCTTATTAAGGCCCCTATTCCAGATCAGTTACTAGCTGATTGGTTCACCTAATCCTTGTTGCCTCCTATTGCTCGAGATGTGGCTATGGGTGGTGTCATCACCGAAGAGCAGGATATTAGTCAGGCTCAATACCTAGACTTGGTTTATTCCCAGTCGGGAACTCTTTATGACCTGATTCCTCAAGCTCCTCGCCCCAGCACCGATCTTGCCAAGCCACTAGTAGAAGTACCTGTTGATGGGATTGTTGGTTCAATCCAGTCCCTGTCTGCAGTGAAACCTGCCAAGCAAACCCAAACTAGCCCCCATACTCCTTCGACTCCTAAGGTTTCCACCGAGGTCAATTCTATTCAAAGTACTAAAACCTCGATTAATAAAAATAAAGGTAGAAATCAAAATAAAAAACCTGGAAACTAGCCGAAGACTCCATGACCAACCAATGGTGATAACGAGAAAGAGAAAAGAAAAGTGAAATATCCCTGTCTGCTTTGCGGTGGTGACCATTTTTCAAAGGAGTGTCCTCGTCGAGACAAAATCTCCCAAATTTTGAAGTCCAATCCCATACCTGCACTACTTACGGATCCTTTTCCCTCTCAACAACAACTGATAGACCACATGTCTAATCAGGGTAATTCTAGTTCGTCAGAAGAAATTCATATGATGTCCTTAGATACCATCCATTTGCAAACTCAAATTCATAATTATGATAAACCTGGGGATAAAAATGAAGATCATCTGTCTTCAGGGAAAGCCTCTTCTACTAGTTCTCTTGAGTCCTTGTCTATTGTCCCCTTTTCTATCGAGAAGCCTACTCTCGACATGATTTTGCGCCCACCTAAGAGTACTCTTTGGAAGGCAGTATTTAATCCCAATGCCCAAGCTGCTCAATTTTATAATGTGGTTGAAGATCTCGCTCAGGCACCTTGTGCAATGTCTACCCTAGAAGTTCTCCAAAGTTGCCCTACACAACGCAAAAACCTCTTGACTGCATTAGGAGCTTTAGACTTGGATAACACCAACTTGATTCATTTCAATGTTGAGAACTATAAACCTAGGTTACCACATAAAATTTCTTTTCAAGTCATTACGAAAGTGGTTGGAAAGAAATTTTTTCGAACAATCCTAGATGAAGGAGCTTCAATTTCCGTTTTGTCTTTGTCTTGTTGGAAAGCTCTTGGCTCTCCCAAGATTGTGACGTCACCTACGACCCTTAAGGCCTTTGATGGACGGGGTTTCCAACCCCATGGTCTCATATCAGCCCTCGCGGTCGAGCTGGGGGGAAAAACCATTTCCATCCAAGTAGAAGTGCTAGATGCCCCTTTAGATTACAATATCCTTCTAGGAGGAAATTGGTTCTATGCTATGACTTCTATTGCTTCAACAATATTTTGAACCGTCCAATTTCCACATCTAGGAAGAATCATTACTATTGACCAGGTTTATTTTTGTACGCTGAATGTTACTACCTCCATGTCTAATAGAATCCCCATGTTAGGCCAGTCACCTCCTCCTTACCAGTTGATTGGGGTAGGCGTGTTGAAGGATTCATCCCTCATGGGAGTTTTTCCATCCACTCCTCCTAGCACAGATTTCGCGTCAGTCCATATGATCACCTCATTTGATTGTGAGCCTGGGGGGAACATGTTGTTGAGTCTACCTCGTTAAGTCCTCATGAAGCTATGTATGGCGTCATTCAAACCTCTTTCGATGATCACACTGATGACCTTCATCTAGTGGCTTCGAATCCCTACCATTTACCGTATTGGTTAGAACCTTCTCTTCCCACTCTAGATTATCTCTCTGAGACTTTTCCTTCCGATGACTCCATTATTGAGATCATGAACACGAATGAATCCATTTGGGAGGATCACCATCATAGATCCATGTTCCTCCCCAACACCAGTTCGGTTAACCATGATTTTGCATCCTTGTTTCCTACTGATATTGTCAACATACCCCAAAGTCCTATATTGTTGCAAAATATAGATTCTGAAGGAAACCTTTGCAACATTACGTAGAAAAACCTGATTGACATATCAGCCAAGCCTGATACTATCGAGCTTGTTCATGTTGGGCAGAACTACTCCACAGATGAATCTGAAGCCTATAAGGCACTTTTTAAAGAATTTTGTGATATTTTTTCCTGGTCCTACGAAGAGATGTCAGGGATTGACCCATCCATAGTGGTCCACGAGATTAAAACCTATCCCTCAACCAAACCTGTCAAGCAAAAACTTAGGCAAGTCCATCCTCGGAAGGCCACAACTATAAAGGCTTAAATTGAGAAGCTTCTGAAAGCTAGGTTTATTTATCCTGTACCCCTGACAGAATGGGTATCGAACGTTGTCCCTGTCAATAAAAAACAGGGCACCATTAGAGTCTATATCGACTTTAGGGATCTCAATAAAGATTGTCCCAAGGACAACTTTCCTACCCCACACATCGATCAGATTATCGACAACTGTGCTGGAAGTGTCATCTTTTCATTTATGGATGGCTTCTCCAGCTATAATCAGATTGATATATTACCCTCTGATCAACATAAGATGGCATTCATTTTCCCATGGGGAACCTTTGCATATAAGAAGTTACCGTTTGTCTTGAAAAATGTTGGAGCTACGTTCCAGCGTGCGATGTCATATGCGTTTCATGATGTCAAACACATTGTTGAACCGTACCTTGATGACCTCCCTGCTCATTCACAGTGATGGGAGGACCACCCTGGTCATCTTAGAGAGATATTCTTGAGATGTCGTCATTATAATATACGGCTCAACCTGCATAAATGTGTTTTTTGCTTTGAGACGGGATGCTTGCTAGGATTTGTGGTATCCAAAGATGGCATCCAGATAGATCCTTTAAAAATTACTGCCATTCTTGATCTACCAGTCCCAACTAATCTCCTTAAACTCCAAATTTTGCAGGGGAAGGCAAAATTTCTCTGCCGTTTCGTTTGCAATTTCGCAGAGAAAACACACAGTTATATGCGTCTCCTTAAGAATAACACCCCATTCTTCTAGGATGACCAGGCCCAATGCACCTTTGATAATCTTAAGCACGCTCTGACTCATTCACCCGTGATACACCCCCCTGATTATTCAAAGGAATTTCTCTTATATATTGCTTCCTCTGCTACTACCATCGCTATGGTCTTAGTGCAGGACAATCTCCACGGTCAGGAGCACGTGATTTATTATGCCAGTAAGAATCTCTTGGATTCTGAAAATTGTTATTCACGTGTGGAAAAGTTAGCATTGGCCACAGTCATTGTTGTACAAAAGTTTCGTCATTACATTCTGCCCCGCACTACCACCGTATTGGCAGACCAAAACCCGATGTACTACATCCTGACTCATGAAGTGCTCGGGGGAAAGTACTCCCGTTGGATCGTTATCCTTCAGGAGTTCGATCTGGAGTTTGCCAAGGCTACATCAAAGAAATCCTTGGTCTTTGCAGAGCTTATGTGTGATCTTCCCTGTGCTTCAACAGTATCTGAGCCCAGTGATTCATTTTTGGATGAATTCCTGTTCATGATAAGCACTATTGATCCTTGGTATGGAGATTTGCTGTTATATCTCCAGACGCAACATTTTCAGCCACATTTATCTCGTGATGATCGTCGCCATATCCATCACCATGCAAAATACTATCTCATCCTAAATGATACTTTGTATAGACGTGGGATTGACTCTATTCTCCGGCGATGCCTCACTCATGAGGAGGTTGAACATGTGTTGAATGATTGCCACTCTGGAGCATGTGGCGGTCATTTATCTGGGATGGCTACAGCCCAGAAAATCCTTTGCACTGGCTGTTTCTGGCCTTCTACCTTCAAATATTGTCATGAGGCTATTCAGAAATGCCCACCTTTTCAACACTTCTATCCTAAAAAGCGCACCCATCCCACTCCGCTCCACCCTGTCATTGCCATTGGCCCATTCGCCAAATGGGATATTGACTTCATGCATTGTAAGCCTACCTAAGCCAGGGGGCATGGTTACATCATCGTAGCCGTTGATTATTTCACTAAATGGGTTGAGTCCATGCCTACATATGTAGAATATCGTAAGACTGCCGCTCTCTTCTTGTTCAATCATATCATAGCTAGATTTGGAGTTCCACAGTCCATCGTTACTGATCACGGATCCCATTTCTATAATTAGATGATGGAGGAAATGAGTGCTAAGCTAGGGTTTCGCAATGAAAACTCTACGCCATATTATCCAGAAGCTAATGGTCAAGTAGAGGCCATTAACAAAATTTTAAAAACTATGCTTGGTCGGATGGTTGGAGACCATAAATCCAACTGGAACCACATTCTTTTCTCTGCTCTTTGGGCTTATCGAACTTCTATGAAAATAGCTACTGGTTTCACACCATTTCAGCTTTTCTATGGACTTGAATCCATCTTACTAATCCAATGTCAGATTCCATCTTTATTACTTGCCTTCGAACTTCTCCCAAACACTTCCACAGAGGAAGAAATATTTTTGTACTTGAGTAACCTTGACGAGACTCGCAGAGATGCTGCCTTGGCTAATGAGGCACATAAGAAATGTGTTAAGGTGCAGTATGATAAATCCATCCAACCTCGTGTCTTCAATGAGGGTGACCTAGTCTTGACCTATGACCAGAGATATGAAAAACTAGGGAAGGGCAAGTTCGAGTCCATGTGGTATGGACCTTTCGTTATTTCTAAGGTGTTAGAGAAAGGAGCTTACGAGCTCGTTGATTACGATGGAATCCCTTTAGGAAAACCTTGCAATGGGTTGTACCTGAAAAGGTACTATGCCTAGGTTTTCTTGGATAGTATCTTGTATATATGTATATTGATTGAATTTCAGTGTGATTCTAGTATTTTCAAGATGGTTTTCAGTTTTGGTGTCTGCATATGTTTATAGCATGTTTTGTTCATGCATATGGCTTTCTACAGCTTCGTTGGCGGTGCTTGCCGCCACACCTTGAATCTTGCCTCGGCTGCTTGGGTCCTCTATTCCCCAGCTGAAGATTTGGTCAGTTCAGGAGTGGTTTGTATAGGTACTGCTACTAATAACATCGCCGAATATGAAGTAGTCATCGGTCTTCTGACTGAAGCTACCTCCCAGGATGTTCGTGATCTAGTAGTCTTGATGGACTCATAGCTCGTGGTTCGCCATTTGAACCAAATATACACCATTAGGAACTCGGTACTCCTCCACCTCTTTCAGAGAGTGCATTTGTTAGAAAGATCATTCGAAACTATTACTTATAGGCATATCCCTAGGGAACATAATGTAGTCGCTGACTCATTGGCTAACTACATCCTAGACTAGCATATTGCCCATTCATGACAGTAAATCAAACATGGTCCATTGTAAATACACATTTAGAGACATGTAAAACTCATAGAAAACACATTTACCATTTGAAACATATAAACACCATGTAAAATTCTGTATATATATATATATATATATATATATATATATGAAAAGTTTACAAAAAATAGGTCCCGAGACCTCCTCTAAAGCACGTAGGCTTTCAGGAAAAATCATCATACAAAATCCTGAAGCTATCAGCTTTCAATACATATCTCATACACTAGTGGTGCTCGTGATAGCACATCACTGCTAGAGCTACCCTACGTAGCAGCCTACTGAATCGGCCCAGTACTCCCGCTGTAGATCTCTGATATCTCATCGAGAGGTCATCTATGTCAGCATCTGGGATATCTAGAGTTAACCTCTCTAGGTTCTCCTCCATCTCCTCAGTGATATCATCACCCTGTGGTACAAAGAGGGCTCCAGCTTGCCTATCGAATGGAGATGCTCCTCCAAATCTCGCTGCTCCAACATCTGCATGAGAATATACAGGTCTCGTCACTTAACATAAAAAAATATAAAACATAAAAATGTTTCATCCATTTTAGGGTTTCTTGCTTCTTACCGATATCGCCCCACTGGCTGCCAGGTGGGAGTGGTAGGTCAGGATCTCCAGTGAATTCCGTTCCTATGTAAGCATAGTCCTCAACCATGAGGATCTGATCTCGGAGCCATCTGAAGAATGGACCACTAAACTTCACCCTTCCCCTACTAGCTCCTGTGCAAGCCATGACTTGGACCCACCTTAGCATACGGGGGTCCTGTGCTCTCAGACTCCATAAGGTTACCTGAGGCCTCATCTGTGGAACCCATTTGAAGAAGAATCAGGCTAAGATGGAACCAAAGTTGAACTGCTTCAACTCTCCTTGCCGACACTTAGTCAGTTGATCCTTGAAGATTGGAAGCATTGCTTCCACCCAGTTGAACACCATGGGTGCCATGGCCTCTATGGCATACAACATGTGTGCTGTGGAGGCCTGGTGCACACCCTGAATACCAGCCACCCTCTGCATGGTAAATAGTACAGTCCGTAAATCCCTATCCATCACTACCTTGATGGGGATCTTCTTCCCCGATGTACCTGTCCCTGGTGCACAGTGTCAATCTATAAGCTCTCTGGTAGTAATGTCCCCTCCATGGGAACCTGTCAGTGAGATGGTGGCACCCCATATCAAGAGACCAGTCAGGAAGTAGATATCCTCTACCTCCACTATAAGTATATGTGCCCCCACCTTGAAATACTACTGCTCTGGATTCCACATTTTCAGTATGTGTTCCAGTAACCGTTCATGCAACACCATGCTTGGGGTCCGAAAGAAATTCAGGAGCCCACAGTCCCGTAGTGCAGCAATACAACCCTCATTTCTCTTAGCAGCGTCATTCTCATTGTCATGCGTTCTTTCTTTCCATATCAACATGTTTTGAGCAACCTAGACCTGCCAAAAACAATAATGGTATGCATTAATATCATCCTTAAATCATTGAAAATCAAAAGAATGAAGTTATATTGCCCATACTATTAGTTTAAGTTATCCACGGTCAGCACCTCCTATGCACCATTGGAGATAGGCGGTGGCGCCGCCTATCCACTATGTTATTGGCGCGGTTCTCGGGTGGTACCGCGTATCCCGCAAGGGGTAGCCACGGTGCCTGCATTTTGAGTTTTAAGGCTTGCCATATGGGCCAAAAACCCCACCAAATCTCAAAATAAATGCTATGAAATGAAAGATAAGGGCTTTAGCTATTACCTACAACTGACAATGCTGAAAACGGACAGTGGAAACTCCCAGTATCAGCTATGGAAGATCTGGCTAAGAAAATGCTCCAAGTGCTCTTTGCTAGAGGTAAATAGTGAAATGATTTGATTTTTTACTATTTACTTGACTTATATAGGAAATTTTGGATCTCACTTGCTATAGTTTTGATGTAAAATCATGTTTTAGTCAAAATTTATCTGTCGTAATCCCTAATGCTAGTTTTGAATGCATTTAACACTTGTTCCTGAGACTATTGCAGGATAGGAGAACTCTAGCAAAAATCTTTGAAAGTTTGTTTATGGATTTTTCGCAATTTCATAAAATGGAAAAGGTCAATGAGCGTTTATTACGACACTTTGATCACGCTCCCTAAACCTAGTATCAAATGTCCGAGTCCGTTTCTGAATATTTCCAGGCTCGTAAAATTTGACATTGTGTAAAGAAACATCATGGAGTCTTCTTTTCACATCTTTTTTCAGACTCCTTAAACATGAAAAGATCATCGAGTCCGTTTCCGAATCTTTCCAGGCTCGTAAAAAGTGACATTGTGTAAAGAAACCTCATGGAGTACTCTTTAAACTCTTTTTAGGCTCCTTAAATATGAAAAGATTGTTGATTACTTGTCTCCTTCATACTCGTAAAAGTATTTGAAGAGTCGTCCTTCTGACGGTAGATTATCTCTTTTTCGATTCGAATAGGACTATTTACAAAAAAGGAACACTCCAGCCAATCATGACTGGAAGAGTTCTCTAAGGTATGATTTTATACTTTTTCGATCCTTAGAGACTAAATCATACGAAAAAGGACCCTTTGGAGTTTTCTTCAGTATTTGTTTAGACTCTCTAAACATGAACAATACCGAGTTTCCTTTTGGTGGACTCATTAAAATTAAGCATTGAAAGACCTGTTTGGGGAACAAACCCCTCCTCTCTCAGGTTCGTAAAACATATGAGTCTAGACTTGTCTTCTGACAAGCTATATCGAGTGTTTGTTACCCTCTTTGAACTCGTAAAACCGAAAAGAGGCACCCATCAATCATGATGGGAGAAATGGGAAGGGAATCATTTTGTAAATAATGGCAGTTGTTTGTTGTTACCTTTAAACATGGAACTTTTCTGCACAATCATGTCAGTCAATTGGGTATTTAGATGATCTCCATGACGATCCACTTTCATGAGTCATGTCAGTCCTTTGAGTCTTTCAAAAGAATGCATTGTCCACTGTCGCATTGTGTGTCTGTCTTGTTCAGTCATGCTGCCAATTCTTTTTGTCGTGCCGCTTGATGTTCAAAGGGGATTTGAATAAGTTTTACCTCTGTAGTATGCAAAGTCTTTGTGTCAGTATCTTTGACTCAGTCATATGATTACTACATTCACATCATTCGAGAACTATGTTCCGAGTTTTGTGTCGTCAATGTGGGACTCATCATGGCCCTCCTTCGACGAGACTATTCCAGTCGACATCAGCTCATTATCTGGGAAATAGTCTTAGAAACAAGATTTAGTACCTTGAGATCTGTATGCCTTAATGACAGATTCTCTCACTCTCGACATAGGTTCACATCATTGACCTTTGATCGACAGAGTCGACTGGGTGTTCGACATCAGGATATCTGTTCACACTCAGTAGATTGTACTAGAGTACCTTGGGAATCATTCACATTAATGGTGATATCCCTCGCACTTGTTAACAGTTCACATCATTGGCTAGTAATCAAGTGGTTTCCACCGTGTTCAACTTCAGATAATTTTAATCACATGGATAGAATCATACTTTGTGGAAGACGAGACAAAGACCCTAGGTGTTAGTTTAAAGCACTCATTGCTTTTCCCCAGGCTGCGATGGAGTTTTTGTATATCTAGCATGGATTCACATTTGTATGGTCAAGGCTATGCTCAAATTTACGTTTGTATGACATAGATCTATGTTGTATATCTCTTAGCTATGTCCAAGTTTGATTCCTCTATCACATGGATCTACACTGTATTCTAGTAGCCATGCTTGTTTATTCCTCTCATGGATCTGCCTTGTATTGGTCTGTAGCCATGAGTTTGGTTACTTGTGTCTATGAGTCAACATACTAATGTACTACAGATGCCTACTTGACAACTTGCTCCGATCGAGCCTACATTTTAATCTCATGGAGACGACTTGTTCTCTCAAATCTCTCATTTATCGTATCCCTCTAAGACTCGTGCTTTAGGGGGCATCCTGTTATACCAAAATCTTGTCACCATCATGTGATAAGATATTTGACATACCTACTTCCCCTAAATCCCAGCTTCTGGAGTGGAAACCCATACTAAATTTCAATCTTTCATACAAATTCCCAGCACCACACTTACCTTGTTATCCAAAAGCGGTACCCTTGTTTGCACTACCCATCCCCTGTTGCCCACAAGCGGTGCCACCGCTTATGGCCTTTGGTCCATAAGCGGTTATTACCAAAACCGCTTTGTTATTGAAAGAGAAATGTGGTACACTGGGTAAAAAGGGAAAAAGAGAAGTTTCTTGAGGCTTCTAGATGATAAGCCTCGTGTCCTACCTTATCCCTACTATTGTGGGTTAGTTGAGCTCGAGATCCCTCATCCTAGGATCTTAGAGGCCACCTCACCCACTAATCTCTCAACCATCCTTATCCATCTAGCCTTATAAATACAATCTTATGGCCATGGTTGAGGGGGAGAACTTTTAACGTATTGTTATGATGTTGGATTGATCACTTGGTCCATATCATTGGAGAGCATAGAGAGAGCTAGAGTCGAAGCTTATGGGGATGAGAATGCTTGGTTTCATGGAGATGCATGTCAACACTAAGGCTTGGTTGTAAACTTCTTCATATTTCTTTAATGCAAGTTGATTTCTGTCCCACATATATTCTTGTTGTTCGATTTCACATGTATGTTGTTAGACTCCCTTAGTCACTAACATAGATTAGTAGATTATATTCTGGTGGTTTCGATATATTTGCGTGTTGAAGCTTATTGTAGGTACACATGGTAACGATCAAAGCATTACATTCCAGGTATCTACGACATCTAGGGAGAGTCTTCAACCTATGTCCTTTGTTTGTTCTGGATCTGAACCATTCAGACCAGTGGAACACCTTGTTGTCCGCAGGAGGTGAAATATTCCAGCTAACACATTGTTGTATCATGAATTTTCGGTGCTTCTGCTTCTTCAGGTTCTCTAGCAGGTCTCTTTTTGGATTTGTTGTAAGCTGTGTCTTCATCAAATGTCACATCCATGCTGATGTCAATCTTCTTGTATCCTGGGAAATAGATTCTGTAAGCCTTCAAGCTTTCAGAGTATCCCACAAATATACCCTTCTTTCCTGAAGGATCTAATTTTTTCTCTTCTCTTTTGGAATGTGTATGTACACAAGACAGCCGAATATTCTGAGATGGTTGACTTCTGGTTTCTTTCCAGAGAAGACTTCTTCAAGAGTCTTGTTCTCGAGTACTCTATGTGGAGTGTGGTTTTGTACATACACTGTTGTTCTGCCACCTTCCACCTAAAGATGCATAGGAATATCTTGATCATGAAGCATTGCTCTTACAGCTTCCATGATAGTTCTATTCTTCCTTTCTGCAATCCCATTCTGTTGTGGATTATAAGGAGTGGACAACTCCCTCTTAATCCCTGAGTCTTTACATAGCTATTTGAATTCATTCGAAGTGAATTCTCCGCCATTATCTGATCAAAAGGTCTTGATCTTCTTTTTAGTGTGATTCTCGATCAAGGCTTTGAATTCCTTGAACTTGCTGAATACTTCGTCTTTGTTCTTCATGAAGTAAACCCATGTCTTCCTAGAAAAGTCATCAATGAAAGAAACATAGTATACATACTCGCTTAGTGAGCTTGATGACATAGGACCACATACATTGGAGTGGATGATTTCCAAGATTCCTTTTACTTTGATTTCGTTACTTGGAAATGTCTTCTTTGTGTTCTTTCCTTTCACACATCCTTTGTAGACCCCATCATGTTTTGCTTGTATTTCTGGAAGACCTTCAACAACTTTTCCTATAAGAGGTAGTGCTCTGTAATGCACATGTGAAATCCTTCTATGCCAAATTTCATTTGGCTCTACTGTTTCATGGACCAAGGCTTGTTCTGAATGGCCCTTCAATTTGTACAAACCTCCTTCTTGTTCACCAATCACTATTGCATCATCAATAGTCTTTCCTTTTGGCCACATGATGACTTGACCATATATGAATCCAACCCTCATTCCTTTTGCATCTAATGCCGATATGGAGAGGAGGTTCTTCTTGAGTCCTGGCACAAATAATACTTCCTTCATAGTCACATACTTTCCAAAGTCTAGCTTATAGGAAGATTCCCTACTACCCTTTATTGGATATTGGTAGTCATCTCCTAGCTTCACCTTGTGAGGTGATTCATGTTCTGAAAATATCACAAAGGATTCCTTGAGTCCAGTCATATGTTTGGAAGCCCCACTATCTATAATCCAATCATTGCTTCCATGAGTAATGTTTTATGTGAGAGCAGAAATCAAAACATATTCATACTCCCTTGAAGAATCTTCACTTTCATATCTGGTTCTCTTTGATGAAGGTTCATCATCCTCTATAGCATGAGCATGATGTCTTCTTTTGTTTCCCTTCTTCTTTTGAGAGCTACTTTTGTTCTTAGGAAAATCTCTAGAAAAGTGTCATTTTTCATCACATGTATAGAAAATGAACTTAGACTTATCTCTAGGCTTTCTAGAGTTATTCCTTTGATGAGAGTACTTACTTCTGTGATGGATGGATCTGGGTTTCTTGGATTGTACTCTGAGAGCTTGATCTTCACTTCCCATATTCTCTTCTCGAGCTGCTATCTGAGCTTCTTCTTGAGAACATTCTTCCCACGGTCTGTTGAACTTGACTAACTTCTTTCTAGCACAGATCCCTTGAATGAAGGAGTCCCATGTCCTAGGGAGACCATTCAAGGTGGTCATCACAATTTCTGCATTCTCCACTGCTTCATATACTGCTTCTAATTGTTATTTGATCTAATAAACCCTTGTGAAGTAAGACTGGATGGTCTCTTCATTCTGGATCTTCACATTCTTTAGTTGATTCCTCGAAGTCATTTTCCGGTTTATGTTCTTCCCTTCAAAAAATTTGGTTAGGGCATCAAACATAGCTTTAGGTGTCTTGCGAGAGGACACCTGTGGGATAAGGTGATCCTTGATAGAATCAACAATGATTCTCTTTTCCATAACCAACTTCTTCTTATGCAAGGCCTTAGCCTCATCTCCCTCTGGAACTGGAACCTCCTCATTGATGTAGGAGTCCAACTCATTCTCTTCCAAGACCAGGGAGATCCTATACTTCTAGGCTCAGAAGTTATCAGCTCCCTCAAGATTTTCATCAAGATTGGTATGATGAGACATCTTAAATGAGAACCTCAAATGGAAATACAAAGGATTTATATCTTACCAGGTCAAGATGTCGGATCTGGATTTGGAGCTGAAATCCTGCAGTACTGGTTCAGGAGAAAATTAGGGTTTTTCTTTTTTTGAGTTCTATCCAACCAAATGCTTTGAAATTGATCCCTAACTTCTATTTTTGGGAGGAGATCAATCCAGGCCTAGGCTCACTGAAAAATTCCTCTTCTGTGAAAAGACCTAATTTTCGACAGCAGTGTCGGGGCCAAAACTGAAAAAACTCATAATTGGATTCCGTTTCGACAGAAATATGCGCCCTAAGGAGGAGATTTATTCCACCTTAATTTTGCTGAAAATCTGTGGAGGAAGATCCACAAACTAGGAAGCCCTAGTTCCCGCAGTCGCATAGTGTCTTCTTCTCAGGTTAGCTATGATACCATGTTAGTTTTTCAACATTAAGCTAGCATTATTAGGAACTTTAGCTGAGAGAATAACAAGCATAGCAATCAAACACAAGAGATAATGTACACAGTGTTTTTCCTCGGGGAAACCATAAATGGAGAAAACCCTGCAACTTCCTTAGAGATAGAATCAACACCCAAATAAAAAAGCTCAAAATAGTAAACTTGATCTCTCGACAGTAGTAACCTTCTTCTTATCTATCCCCAATGTCTTCTCCTTCCTCAACTATGCGCTACACTTGAGTGTGTATGAGATGTGTTAAATAGAGAAGTCACTTCTCTATTTATACTGCTTCCTGGCATTACTAAAACCCTACTAGGGCTGACTTCACTAGGTGAGTCTAATAACCCTAGTGCCCCGTAACTGCGAGGACTTTAACCCTTAGACAATAGGAGGGTTACCAACAATGACTTGACATTACTTGTTTACATTATAGATCCTCCCGATTGGAACAACAAGGCATGACATCATGACTCAATTACATTACAAACACATCCCGGAATAAACATCGGGTTACAAGACATAAGATACATAAATGAATACATCCTGAAGTTACAAATATATCAACATCCTTCCCTAGGGACCCCCGAGATGAAATGGGGTTACAGGAAGAAATACCTTTATCACGATCAGGGTGTATATATTCTCTAAGGGGCCAACAACCCCATTCACACACTAATTAACCAAACTCTCGATAGTCACCTTTGAATTCACTTCGACATTATTTCATCCATTTAATATTAGGGCTAGCATTGTGTGTGTGCCCAAACCTTGTTCATTTATTTATATCCCTTTTTAAGATTCTTTTGTTTTTCTTTATAATGAAAAATCATATTTATTTCTTTCTATTTTGTCTCCTAGTTTTGTGTGTGCATTTGTGTTTCCAATTAGATATTACTTTCTCTATTTTATTTTGTATATGATTTTTGCCAAAATGGTACACTTTCCTTGATTTTTGATTTTGTCTCCTAGTTTTGTATGTGCATTTGTGTTTCCAATTAGAGATTACTTTCTCTATTTTATTTTGTATATGATTTTTGCCATAATGGTACACTTTCCTTTATTTTATTTCCAACTCATTAATTTATTATTTAGTTAAATATTTCCAAGTTTATAGTTTAATAATTACATTTGTTTATCATGGTGATATCAAGGCTACCATGACCATATTCATGCCCTTCAAATATCCCGTATTCATGGTGGGGAGTTAGTACGATGGCTGAGACCATGTTAACTTAGTTCGATCTATGTTGTCGAGAGACTCATGGTTACTAAGGAATAAGGCCAACACCTAATTGCACGCCCCTCAGTTAATACTCGTGAGTGACCGAGTCTGTGACCCACCCTCACGGCAACATGCCTCTTGCAAGTAAAAGCCTCTCTCACTTTTCAACTTGCTGCATGGAAAATTGGTGCTAATCATATTGATACTTTCTTCCATATAGCCCCATCATCCTTTTGTGGATCAATTAGAAATAATGATCATGTGCTTGCACACATGAAACCCATGTGCATTAATTGTACTATACAATTAATCGAAATATCAATTCAATAAATTATATCACCTGATATCATATCTATACTCAATATGGAATTCATGCGGCATTAACACCACCTTGTATCATTGCGCATTTGGGCCCCTATCACACTGGAAAATTGTCAAATCATATACCAATATATTGCAAGTAACGAAAATTACTTATATCTTTCATTCATGCATTATAAAATCAATAATACCGCATCATATAAATCTATCTTCAAAAATCCATTCATTCATGAGTAACCATTGTGACAGAACAATCAGTATATATATA
>LPNX011199949.1:98784-305604 GCA_001517045.1 Pseudotsuga menziesii
AAAACAAGGCACTACAATGGTGCATCATATAAATGTTTTTATAAAATTCCATTTATCTGTGAGTAACCAAATGGATCATCATAATCAAAGCATATATATGTGGTGTTTCATATTATAAAATTTAACTGGTTCATTTGTGATAAAGTGCCCTCAAACAATAATATAGTTTAGTGATAAAAGAGTCTAACAAAATCGGGCACTACATACACCCCCTCTTCAAGAAACTTTGTCCCGAAGTTTTCAAAACAAGTAAGGAAATTGATGGTACATTTCAGATGCATCCTCCCAAGTACCTGAGATGGAACTATAGCTATCCCACTAGACTTTTACCTAGTCGACTAAAAAACGCCGAAGCTGTCAAGTTCATCAGTTCAGTATACAGATCGGTTCGGCCATCAAGATCCCATCGTCCGATATCTACAAGTTACTCAAATTTATAACATGAGAGGGATCTAAAATATATGGCATAAAACAAAAACATGAAAAACATTATGCGTACGGCTCAATGATTATGGCAATGCAAGACGATTGGAAATCGGTCCCAACTTCTCGAGTATCACAAATGGTCCTACAAATCGTGGTGATAATTCAGCTCCTTTCCCGAATTTAATTGAGCTCTTTTATGGCCCGACCTATAGAAATACTTTATCACCTACTTCATAACTCTAATCGATTCTATGTGCATATGCATAGCTCTTTTGTCTATCCCACGTGCACGAATACTTGTCATTTGTTCTTCCATGTCTTGAATCAATTCTGGTCCTACAAGGACTCTATCTTCTAGATGGTCCCAACTCAACAGGGTTCTACACGGTCTCCCATATAAAAATTCAAACAGTGCCATCTTGGTAGATCTTTGATAACTATTGGTGTAAGAAAACTCAACCAATGGTAGATATTCTTCCCAACTCTTCTGTTGATCCATCACATACATATGTAACATGTCCTCCAAGATCTGGTTCACCCTTTCTGTCTGGCCATCTGTCTCAGGGTGATATGCTATATGAAAATTTAGTTGTGTCCCCAAAGCTTCTTGGAAACTTGTCCAAAATATTCCAATAAACACTGACCCTCTATCTGAAATTATCTTGCGGGGTACACCGTGTAACCTCACAACTTCATTTATAAATACTTTTGTGATCTCTGGTGCTTGATAGGAATTCTTTACAAGTACAAAATGCGCACTCTTTGTTAAAGTATCTACGACCACAAAAATAGAGTCATGTCTTCTTGATGTCATTGGTAACCCAACTATGAAATCCATTGATATAACTTCCCATTTTGACTCTGGGATTACATGTGGTTGTAGTTATCCCACTTGATGCCTATGATTAGCCTTGAGCAATTGACATTCTAGGAACCTTACCACAAAGCTAACCACATCTTTCTTCATTCCACTCCAATAATATAACGGTTTTAAATATACATACATCTTCTTCACCCCAGGATGAGCCATATACAAAGCCCAATGAGCCTCTAACAAGATCAAATATTGAACTTCTTAATTGGGCGGTAAATAAATTCTCTTGTTATATCGCAATAGTCCATATTCCTCAAACACATACCCTTCATACTTTGGGCTCTTCAATACGTCATTTTCTAACTCGGTTTTAACCTCTCTATACCACTCATCTTCCAATTGTAATTTCAATATCTTTTCCCATATATTTTTCTTTAAGGGCACTATGTAAAAGATACAGGGCCTTCGACTTAGAGCATCCGCTGCCTTATTCATCATCCCCTTGATGTATGATATTTCAAAATCATATTCGCTCATTAATTCATACCACCTCCTCTGCCTAGCATTCAGGTCACTTTGGGTAAAAATATATTGTAACCCATGGTGATCTATCTTTAACTCAAATTTCCCTCATACCAAATAATGTCTCCATAAACGCAAAGCATAAACTACAATAGTAAGATCTAAATCATTTGTTGCATATTTCTCCCCATGAGATCTAAGTTTCCTTGAAGAATAAGCTATCACCCTACCTTCTTGCATAAAAATACCTCCTAGACCTTCTTTCGATGCATCTGTACACACTAAGAAATCTTGATCCATATCTGGTACCTTAAGAACTGGAGATGTCATCAACAACTTCTTAAGCTTTGCGAATGCCTCCTCACATCGTTTTGTCCATAAGAACTTATTGTCCTTCTTTTGTAACTCCGTAATTGGCCTTGCAATTTTTGAGAATCCTTCTACAAATCTTCTATAATACCTTGCTAATCCCATAAAACTACAAACCTCATGCACACTTGTCGGTGCTATCCATTCAAGAATGGCCTCAGTCTTTGTGGGATCCACCGCTATTCCATCCCCATTTATAACATGTCCTAAATAATGAATCTCTTACTGGAAGAAGGAACACTTTGATAGTTTAGCGTATAGCTTGCGCTCTCTCAAACATTGCAACACAAGTCTCAAATGCTCTTCATTATTTTCTTACGTCCTTGAGTAAATAAGGATATCATCTAAAAACACTTGCACAAATTTATCCAAGTACTCTCTGAATACATTGTTCTTCAAGTTCATGAAAACTCCAGATGCATTCCTCAACCTAAATGGTACTATGACAAACTCGAAATTCCCATATCATGTCTTAAATGCAGTATTTGCTACGTATTCTTCTCTAATTATTAGTTCATGATATCTCAACCTTAGATCTATTTTTGAAAATATCGTTTCCCCTTTCATCTGATCAAATAGATCATCAATTCTTAGCAAGGGATATTGATTCCTTATTGTTGCTTTATTCAATTGACGATAGTCAATGCAAAGTCTCCATGAACCATCCTTCTTCTTCACGAATATCAATGGTTTTCCCCAAGGTGATATACTAGGGAGAATGAAACCTAAATATAAAATCCCTTGGAGTTTTATATGCAATTCGTGTAACTCTGGTGTCATCATATGATAGGGTATTCTAGATATAGGTTCGGTTCCTGTCTTAAGTTCGATAATGAACTCAAGCTCCCTCTTAGTTATTAATCCTGGTAATTCTTTAGGGAATACATCAGAGAACTGAGACACTATGGGATGTTGACTTACATCAGTAATGTCCTTATTTTTATTAATTATTACCACTGCATACAACTCACATCCCTTATGCATTCTCTTCTTTAATTGCAATGCTGAAATAAACCTTAATGATACACTTCTTTCAGTCCCTACTATGATTCTCTATGTCCAAAATCATCTATAAACATTAGCTTCTTCTTCTTACAATCTAAAATAGCTGAATAGCTTTCTAACCAGTCCATCCCTAAGATAACATCATTTGATCCTAATGTCATAGCATAAACGGATACTCTTGTAACACACACGCCCAAGTCTACTTCACAATCCTTGACCAATTCTCCTTCTCTTTGAGTAATACCTGATGCCATTTCAACTACATCGAAATCATATTTCTTGGTTTCCATCACCTTACATCTAGACAATGCTTCATAAGAAATAAAATTTTCAGTCACTCCCGGGTCTACTAAAAGGGAGAATTTCATACCATTTATTTTATGTGTTGTCTCTAGCACGGTGGACTGATATTTAGCCTAGAGGTTGTTGACTATGGCATGAATTCGGTGTGCCTTTCCCAAGTCTCCAACTGTATTCTATCTCTTTCCCTGACTAGAATCTTTCTTGGCTTTTGAACAATCTCTCTATAAATGAGGTTCTCCACAAGTCCAACACCCCCCTTTTGGGGCCTGCCTCTAGACACTCGATTGAGTAAAATTAGATCCACTATTATACTAGGGGAATTGCACTACTAGATTTCCACTATGATGTTTTGATTGCACTGTTGGTGGCCTATATGGTGGTATATGTCCACCGGGTGCATGTATCCAACTCCCTGTCGTGGGACTTGTATATGAATATCGACGTTCGCTCATTGGTCTCGAAGCACTAGCTAATTGCACTCTAGGTTTCTGTACCACTGATCCTGATACCACTGCTCCTAATTATCAAGGTGGTTGAGACTTCCCACCTCTGACAAGCTCTTCCTCATCTATGATATCTTTTTTCATTGCTTCGTGCAAGGTACGTGGCATTAAAATACGTACTTTTTCCTTGGTGTTGAAGTTAAGTCCATACACAAATTTATTAACTCGCAACTTATCTGTACTTAAATGTGGAGCATATCACAATACTTCCATGAATTTAGATTCATACTCTAGGACTGATCGACCTCCTTGTCTCAAGGAATTGAATACATTCAACTTCCTTTCAATAAACGCTTCAGATAGGTAACGTTCACGAAAACACTCTTCAAATATTTCCCAAGAGACCTCTATTATTTAAATTCCAAGCTGCGACAACAACCTCTTCCACCATAGCAATGCACTTACCTTATGTTGCAATATATCCATACGCACTTTCATGTTTGAAGTATAATCGCGCAATGGAAAGCACATGGACATGTTCTCAATCCATGCCTCGACTGCAATGCCATCAGGCGCGCCCCAAAATTTTGGAAATTTCACTTTCTCAAGTTCTCTTTGAGCACTTTCCTTTGGTGGTTGTTTCTATCCTTCTGTAGGTGCTGAGGCATATCTATTCTCTCGGTATAGCCGACTAATTAACGCATTAGACATCCGATGGAATGAATGCATCATATTCATTACTTCACCTGCAAGTATATGGGTTGGTTCTTCCACTGATGGTGGAGAACGTGGAGGCGAAGGCTGCAAAGGAGGTGGTGCACTATGCCCCCTAGCCCCTCTACCTCTCCTTCCTCTTCTTCCAAACACTACATAGTAAATACAATAAAAATAACTTGAAGAACAATGAGCCCAAGGTCCTAGAGTTAGAACCATGCTCTGATACCATGTGTAACACCCCATTAACCCAAGGTCTAGCAACAAGGAAAATACACACACATTTGTTTTTGTTTTCTTATGATTTATAATTTATTGCCATATGATCTATAATCAAAATGTAGTATAATATTTTTCAAATCAACATTCCTTGACAAAGTTGCAACTTCAACTTTTGATAGTTCCTCCTCTTCCTTTCTAGGGTTTTAACAAATACAGCTAAATAAAGCTTCCACATAAACAATACTTGTTATTTTTCACAAGGCCTTATGCTTAATAAACTTCCTTTGTTTTGTTTACTAATAAATAACATAAATGACTTGAAGCTTTTCTTAATTTCACACCATCCAAATAAATCCAAATACTAAAAATAAATTTTCAAAATAAACCCCCTTTTAAATATGATGTCCACTTATCCTTTGATAACAGCTTCTATAAACACCTTTCACAACTTAAAAATTAACTTTCCGAAATAACGTGGACATAAAAAAAAACTCTCCTATAAAAAATTTCATATCCTTTTTTTATAATGGTATCTCCTTTATTAAAACTTATTTCCTTAATTTTTTAAAAATGACTTGTCCATGCATTAACTTACATTTTTTTTTTCATAATAACACATATTTCACACATATTTCTCATGATTTGATAATAAAGGAAGGTGAATTCTCTTCACGTTTCCGGATTGGTCTGGTTTTATTCACTATAACGCATCATCCTAAAACAAAGATTCAACCCACCCAAAAGGAGCATTGAGAAAGTGGAAGTGAACATCATTCTGGGTGAGAGTCACTCACCACTCAACTCGAAGGCCACAACATCAAGTTTCATATTGGATTGGAGAGCAGTGAAAGTGAATTCTTATTTCTTGGAGAATAGTCAATCTGTCATCTAAATATTTCTACAGTTTACATCTATCCAGAGGTAGGTTTTATCATTTTGTAGTTGTTATTGATTTTTGTTCTATTTTTCATTGTTCAATTGTTGTTGTATTGCAAAACGTGTGATGAATTGTTGTAAAGTCAAAAGGAACTTTTATGGTGTTTATGTGGTGTTGATGCTCTCTTTCTCATTCCATTTTCTGCAGGCTGTAACACCTAAATTGGGTGAATATAGTTTCTTTGTAGGTATATTCATAGACTTCAAAGGAAATGACAAAAAAAAGAATGAAATAAGAGAGAGATGTTTATTTTTAAATCAATATGACCATCAATAGTTAATGTTGATCATTTATATGCATATTCCATGTATTGCAATTTCCTATTGCCATCAAAGAATGTAATATGAAGTTACAAGGGTCAATTTGAGGTTTCATCATATCAAATATGCATCAACAACCTTGAATCTGTGTAAGGATGATTCTTCTATCTACAACGAGTTCCCCAAATAGGCTATGGGACACTATCAAACAAAGCAATCTATAAGGAAAATATAATCACACATAGGAGGGCGTTATCCAACACTCGCCCAACAGAGTCTAGAGATCATCATAAAAAAACCAGAATACAAATGATTATACAACTCTGAAAAGATAAATTTAGCAATACAATCGTATACAAAGTGTCTTTTCCCCAACAAAACAAAAGTACAAGGTATTCACTATTATTCATTAATTTAATAACCATGCCAAGATCTCTTGTAAGTACCATCAGCATTAATGTCTATCAGTGACCATTTAGCAGTGTCATATTAAATCATATATCTATAATAAAATGCAAATACCAATTCATTGATCTTTAATAAACGCATTGCAACAACGAACTTATAATAATAAATTGACAATGCATAAAAACCCGATTTTCTTTGTGCAGATTCATGCCAAGTTCTTTCTGAGAATGTTGCACCATGACCTTCATCGGGTTCCCACGAATGTTGATCAATTCCCAATCATAAGAGATCCACCGGTTGACCTCCCTACCATTCCAATGGGTACTCTCCTTCCCCAAGGACCCCCAAGCTGAAATGGGGTTGTAGGAAGAAATACCTTTAGCACGATTAGGGTGTGTATATTCTCTAAGGGGCCTCCCAACCCTGTTCACACACTGATTAACCAAACTCTCCACAGTCACATTCAAATTCACTTCGACATTATTTCATCCATCCAATATTAGGGCTAGCATTGTGTTTGTGCCCAAACCTTTTCCATTTATTTATATCCCATTTTGAGATTCTTTTGTTTTTCTTTATAATGAAAAATCATATTTATTTATTTCTATTCTGAATTCATTTTTATTCCATTTCAATGGAATTCCTTTCATATGCATATATGCAATTTCTCTTTTTTCTTTTCTTAACATTTCTAAATACTGATTTAGAATTTCTTCCCTTTATTTTTCTAATTTCTCTTTTTCTTTTCTTAACCTTTCTAAATGTTGATTTAGAATTTTATTTCCTTAATTGTTCCTAAATTTCATTTACATGTTTCCTTGATTTTTTCTTTTGTCTCCTAGTTTTGTGTGTGCATTTGTGTTTCCAATTAGAGATTACTTTCTCTATTTTATTTTGTATAAGATTTTTTCCATAATGGTACATTTTCCTTTAATTTATTTCCAACTCATGAATTTATTATTTAGTTAAATATTTCCAACTTTATAGTTTAATAATTACATTTTTTTATCATGGTGATATCAAGGGTGCCATGACCATATTCATGTCCTTCAAATATCCCGTTTTCCGTGGTGGGGAGTTAGTATGATGGCGGAGACCATGTTAACTCAATCCAATCTACGTTTTGGAGAGACTCATGCTTACTGAGGAATAAGGCCAACACCTCATTGCGTGCCTTTTAGTTAATCCTCGTGAGTGTTCGAGTCGGTGTCCTACCATCACAGCAACATGCCTCTTGCAAGTAAAATCCTCTCTCACTTTTCAACCAGCCGCATGGAAAATAGGTGCTAATCATGTTGATACTTTCTTCCATACAACCCCATCATCCTTTTTGTGGATCTATTCAAAGTGCATTAATTGTACTATACAATTAATCGAAATATCAATTCAATAAATTATATCACCTGCTATCTTATCTATACTCAATATGGAATTCATGCGGCATTAACACCACCTTGTATCATTGCACGTTTGGGGCCCTATCAAATTGGAAAATTGTCAAAGCATCTACCAATATATTGTAAGTAACTAAAATTACTTATATCTTTCATTCATGAATTATAAAATCAATAATATCGCATCATATAAATCTATCTTCAAAAATCCATTCATTCATGAGTAACCAATGTGACATAACAATATATATATNGTGCATCATATAATTATTTTTATAAAATTCCATTTATCCGTGAGTAAGCAAATGCATCATCGTAATCAAACCATATATATATATATATATATATATGTTGTTTCATATTATAAAATTTAACCAAGTCATTTTTTTATAAAATGCCCTCAAACAATAATATAGTTTAGTAATAAAAGAGTTTAACAAAATGGTGCACTACATACACCCCCTCTTCAAGAAACTTCATCCTGAAGTTTTCAAAACAAGTAAGGAAATTAATGGTGCATTTCAGATGCATCCTCCTAAGTAGCTGAGTTGGAACTATAGCTATCCCATTGGACTTTTACCTGGTAGACTAAGTGACTCCGAAGTTGTCAAGTTCATCGGTCAAAGCATCTACCAATATATTGTAAGTAACAAAAACTACTTATATCTTTCATTCATGCATTATAAAATCAATAATATCGCATCATATAAAAAACAAGTCTGACAAAACAAGGCACTACAATGGTGCATCATATAAATATAGTTATAAAATTCCATTTATCCATGAGTAACCAAATGCATCATCATAATCAAAGCATATATATTTTGTGTTTGAAATTATAAAATTTAACTGGATCATTTGTGAAAAAATACCCTAAAACAATAATATAGTTTAGTAATAAAAGAGTCTAAGAAAATGGGACACTACAAATTGGCATGTAGTATTAATCTCTTCACTTGGACTAGTTCATGGTCCATTTGTAAAGAAATAGGTAACTCCTGGTGCTCTTGATGACTATGCCCAATTTCTATAATATAAATGTAAATATGTTGATGTATAGTAATTACCATGGAGTTTTAATCCCTTTACTTGGACTAGATCATGGTCTATTTGTAAAGAAGTAGGTAACTCTGGATCATGAAGACTATGCTCGATTTCCTAGGACTCATATAAACATCTAATGGAGGAACATGAGTAGGGATAGGGTTTATACTAGTAGGGGTCATAGTATATGGTCCGTCGCCAACACTAGGTGCACAATTAGGGGTGCTAGAAATGATACCAACAATAAAGGAATCAATAGCGCATGCATCAAGAACATAGGCTCCAACAATAGATGCATATTTACTAATCCCAACACCTCGAGAATCCATTCTCATGAAGGAATGTAAAAGGACGCCTCTATGTTAAGAACTTAGATTCATAAAAAATGGTGTATTCATTCAAGAAATTGATCAAATCTAATTTCAAAAATACATACGTCGAACTGCTATATTCTTGAAATCAAGAATTTTATTATTTGATCACTTTTTCGAGTGAATTCATTCACCATCAAGACCTTAAGTTCAACAACTCATTCATTAACCTATTTTATAAGAGAACCAATGGGGTTAGTATTATTAAAGAAGTACAAATTATCACAATCATGATGAGAAAATGTAGGATCCTACAAAGAATCAAAACACATAACATTGATAAACAACAATAAACATTAAATTAGGACATCAATAAACAATGGTCATAAATAACATACAAATGGATGTATAATATGATTTCACTTGGTTGTGGTCAATTCCTTTTCCATAATCATGTTGTAACATAAACAACAATATGTTAACTATATAAAACATGCATATATTAAAATAGTGATATATGTTTTTATTTCCTTTCTTTCCCATTCTGTAAATTGCATTTTAAGACAATCATTAGATAAAAAACTTGGCTATATAATAAGATAATATTTACATTCAGGCCATGTGATTACAATAGAAAATAGAGAAAAAAATATATTATGCTTCAAACAAAAAAAATGAAGAAAGAGACTCAAATCGTCCTAGTCAAGGAAACAAGAATGTGTGCATTCCTACTCGACATATGTTTTCTCTTTCTCATCATTGTGCAATACATCATAACCGTCCTAGTCAAGAAAACAAAAAAGCGTACATTCCTACTTGACATCATTTTCTCTTTCTCATCATCGTCCAATACATCATAACTAAATAAACAACAAAATATAGGCATAACCATATATTAATAATTACAGGCGACAATAATTTATTTAAAAAATAAAACACCATGCACAAAAAACTAAAATGTGTAATTTATTATTTTCATATAAAGTAGTAACTTTATCACATTCCTAAAAATCATCATTAAAGCATACACATGCATCTTCCCTAGAGGCACACCTATGGTTCACTTTGCCACAAACATTTCTTTTACAAGCCTCTTCTAGTTGTACTTGATAGGGAAGTAAGTGTCAAGGAGGCTAGTAATAATTATATCAATACACTTGATAGATCTATATTTAATGACGAGAAGATGGGATAAAACATAATAAACATCATAATACGAATGATTTGCGTAATAAAATTTGTGGAAATTCATTCATGATGGCTCTACAAATTTCTTCTTCTTCTTCTTTGCAAATATTGTTTGATACAAAAAAATATCATTTTCAATCAGCAATATATAGAAAAATGGTATGTTAATTATATAAAAATAATTGAGATAAAACTATTGAAAACATTATTCAGTAAATAATGAATATAAATGGTAAATCACAATTACTTGATTCGTTAATTTTATTCAAATTTTAATTGATCAACAACTCTTTCCCTAAAGCTATTGGTTTTATTACACAAATGACAACATTATTTCCATCACACTCCTCAAAAGAAAATATGATAGTTTTTTCATGCTTATAGGATGTTAATTGTTTATAAACTCGATCATATTTCCTGAATGTTTTGGCCTTCGATATATATATATATATATCCTTTATGTTGGTGATTTTCTTTCATTTTGTTATAATTTACACAAATTCCATATCCGTGCATACTCAATAGATACTGAGTTAAGCATAACCAATGTTATATGTTGGACCAACAAAGTACAACAATTCAACTTCCTAGTTGTATGGATCATTTACACCATCTCTTGAAAAGAGCCCCATCCCATGTAAACTATATGGATCAATTTGATATGTTCTCCCACTGATACAAAAATTGATATCCAACTTAGGAAGTGGGTTTGGTTCCTAGTTCTTCACATAATGCATGTATCTCAATGGGACTATCTTGTCTCCTTTAGTCTTATTGTCATAAGAGAACATCCCTACTTCAACAAGAAACAAATCCAAACATTTTTTAGTTTTTCTTCTCACATTACCACATTTTGTGGTTCTTGAGGTATTGCTTGAAGTTTTCTATTCTCCTTTTTATTTAGAAAAACCATTTTTATCTAAATCAATATCCAACAATTGTCTATTTGCTTATCCCTATAATTAACATTGAATACAACATTCAAGTTTCAATCATATGAATTAACATGTATTTGGATAGTTACTTAGACTATTCATACATGTCATTCCCAAAAATAGATGTAAATTCATAGTTGATTTGAAGACTTACATTGTATTGACTCGTATCTTGTGTGAAAAGTACTAACAAACATTGTATTCCCTTGCTACACAATACCAAGCTACTAGTACACCACTAACAATCTAGAGGGCATGTTTTTCTCTTATTTACATGGAGCCTTTCACCCGGAATGGATAGAAATAGGAATGCATAAAAGATTACAAATTCAAGGATATATTTAAATCACTCAAGGCCAAGTACATCATGAAGAGAAAGGAAACAACAAGGTTGATTTCCATCTCCAACATGGGTTGTTATAGAAGTTGGATAAAAGGTGAGAGATCAAAACTAATAATATATCTCATACCTCGAAAGTTGGAGTTTAATTTTAGGTTTGAGAAACATTACACAACTTGCAACTACTTATATGTGTCTTGGTATAGAATGTAAGAAGAGGTGGATAGGTTCATTCAAGGATGCATACTTTAATGTAGCAATAAACCCATAAACTAAGATAAAGGTTTGTACAACCCCTTATGGTACATGCTAATACATGGAAGAGTAGCTCATGGGTCAAGCTAGAATAGAGTCTCTAGCAATGACTAGGGAAAATCAATTTTAAGATACATCTAAATGAGGTGAAAGTTATCTTGTCCTTTGATATTTTTAGCTTCTCAACCAACTAGGAGTACATTTATATTTGTAATGAGCCTTGAATTATATTTTTCTTAGAGCCAATAATAGTTTAGATGCTTTTATTACAATGGGTAATGTACCAAAATTCATTTCCCCTTAAATTTTTGTAATAATTAATAGTTGTTTCCCCTTAAAAATATTATGCACTAGAACCTAAAATATGGCCAACCAAAACTTCCAACATGGTATAGTGTGATTTTCATTCTTGGTGGATCTTGACTAATATTAAGGCATGTTCAATCATACAAACTAATATTGTTGAAATCATATATTTTTTACTTTGAGATAAAAGTTGTAGTTTTGACACATAGTCAGTCGACTAGGGTTCACCTACAAATCTGTCGACACCCTTCGACGTGATCTCCCTAAACATCGTCCCGGATAGGTTTTACCCTATCCATGCAACACCTGTGAAGCATGTGCAGTCTCACTTGAGATGCTTAAGGGAGGTTTGTAGGAACCACATTTTTCGTAGAAGGAAGAGGACTTTCACATGGTTCTTATTCTATCATGATTTCATTTAGAGATCCAAGGTTTAAGAGCATCAATCAAAACATTCACTTATCATCATTAGTTTTTGGCATCACATCGACAGGATTCAGATTAACCTAAGAAATACATCAACATGTATTAACCCAGTAATCACTGCAATACTTCACATCATTCAAATTTAGACAGGAAAATTCATAGATCGCACCATTACAGATTCAACACAGGAAGAGATAGGAATTCCATCATCAATATTTGTCTTATATTAGCTTCAAATATCAGAAAAAATTCCTTGGTCTAAATCCTCAGACCAAAACACATTCATACACATATCAATCAATCACAAAACAAACTATCCTCTGGTGATACCATTCAAGATCACCATCAATGATAATATCTGATCCCAATTAAGATCCCCCCCCCCCATTTCTACATCATACTTCTAAGTATATTTATAGGCTTGCACCATTACAAAAAAGTCCACATGGGTCCACTCTCTAACTAACTTGGACCAAAACTTCTAACTAATTCGACCAAGCCGACCACACGTGATAGTATCTTTATCTTGCGCAATTTGACTTATCTACTTGTCGGTGTCTTATTTGTCACACCTTACGCACTTGACCCCCTTGCCAACAAGCCCCCAACACAAACTTATGGCTCATTCTCGAGCCACTTCAGCTAGACATATATGGTGTGTTCAATTTGGATTTGAATTTTTCATGTTTTGTTTGAATCTATTCAATATCTTTTGTGATGTTTGTGCTCAGTGTTGCACATTCCTTGACTTCTTTCTCTGTTGGGTAGTATTCATATACCTCTACCACTTTAGTCCGTTCCTTGTGGGTGTTCGCAAGTCCCTCCATAGCTTTAAGTGCCAGCTACTATGCATCCTTCTGGAATTGATCTAACTGAACAATACTTCACTTATGTCTTTCATGTTCCTTGGTGACTCATTGCTGCAGTGCTTTCACATCGTCCTACTTGGTCACCTGCACAATTGGGGGAATTATTCTTAGTGATCCCCCCATTGTTGTCAATTGTTCCTCTGCCTCACTGAGTTGCGCACCTACTTGTTGTAGTTGGTCATCTTCAACCACACTCATCCATAATTGTCTCATTGCTTTAGTAATGGGGTGGGATGCATTTTCCAAATATTTTTGTTGTGTTGTCGCTTCCTCTATTTTGCTTATGCTCTCTTCTAATTTTTCGGGCAGTGTACTTGGGACTACGCATGCTTGCAACTACTCATTCTCCTTTTTCAAGTCAATGACTATTTGTCCAAGTCACAATACCTTTTCTTTTGTAAACATCTCTATAGTGATGTCTGGAATCTCTTCACATGCGATTGATATGGCCTTTTTCAGTTGCTTCTTGTCGTCGACCTCCTTGGTATTCTCACTTAACACCATCTATTGTTCCCATTTCATTCACTCCATCTCTTGTTCTTGTGGTTTATTTTCCTTCTTTTTTTTTTACGCGGCTTATCAGTCATGGTGCGACATTTGACTATCCCAATAGGGATTTATCCAACTTCCATTTACTAGCTTCGATAGTAATGCTCCATATAGCTGTTGTAATTGCATCGCACCTCCGTCAGTGATGAAATGAATCACATAAGGTCCTAACCAATGCATTTGTAGCTTACCTGGGTGCTTCACGAACTTGTTGTTGTATAGGAGAACCATATCTCCATGCTGGAAGTACTTCGCTTTCACATGAAGTTCATGCCATGCCTTTTGTCGATCCTTTTCCACTTGATCATGGAAACATGTGATGAATCAGTCCTCCTCAAGATGCAACAAATACATTAATCATTATTCAATCGCTCCTTAATCATTCATGCCTATTGTTTCCGCTATGCGTAGGCTGGGAACAATGTACTCCGTCAGCATTACCGCTTCTTGGCCATAAACAAGCTTGAATGTTGTTTTCCTCGTCAATCACTTACATGTTTTTCTGTAAGCCCACAATATCGCAAGGATTGTCAAATCCCAGTCATCATGATTTGTGTTGCATACTTTTGTCAGCGCATGCTCCAATACCTTATTGAACGCCTCGACTGCACCATTTGCTTGTGGGTGATATGGAGTACTCTTCTTGTGTTGTATATGAAATTCCTCAGTCATCGCGCTAATTATCTGATTGACAAAGTGACTCCCTTAGCTACTCATTAGTATGTTTGGACAACCAAACTGAGTAACCACATTGTCAAATAAGAACCTGGTTGTTGTCGCAGTTGTACAATCCGCCACTAATGTTGCTTCTTCCCATCATGTCAAGTATTTTCTCAAAGTGATGATGTATCACACTCCTATCTATTTTCCTAGAGGAATGATGGGTCCCAAAAAATCCACAATGCTAATTTATCAAATGGTTGGAGCATGATCTAAGGTAATCATGACATCTCGTCCTATCATGACGGCTTCCCTGTCCTCTGACAGACATCACAAATTTTAGCATAGTCTGGGGCATCACTGTTCACTGTTAGCCACCATAACCCAGTTTAGTGTATCATCCTAGAGGTTGTGCCTCCTCCATAATTTCCTCCTACAACTCCATCATGTGCATCAACCAATATTCTCTCCTGCTCGTGCGGTAGGACATATCGATGTAGAATTTCATTTGGCCCCATTTTGTAGAGCTATCCCACGATTAGCTAAAAATACATAGCTCTAATGACCAGTTTCTTATTATAACTCATGGTGTAGTCCTTTGATGCTTTCCTATCATTAGAAATTGAATAATTTGTTCATGATGGTCATCAACCATTTCGATATTAAACAACTATGCATTAGGTAGGCCATCCTCAATGTTTTTTTGTTCTTCTCTTGTCTATATCCTTGACAAATGATCTGGTCCTGCATTCAACCATCTTGGCTTCATGATGATATAGAAATTGAACTCTTGAAATAGTAACAAGCATCGATAAATCCCCCCCCCCCCCCTCAACACCGACTTGTTCACCAGATACTTCAATGTTGAATGATCGTAAACATTTTGAAATTTCATCCTAGAAGATAATGGTAGAATTTTTGTAATGCATACACCAGCGCCAATCCTACCCTCTTCGTTGTTGTGTAGTTCCTTTCTGCAGTAGATAAATTTCGGCTTGCGAATGCGATTGGGTGATCAATCGCTCCTTGCCCTAGTTGTGCCAAAATGACTCCTAGTGCGACTGATGAAGCGTCGACATGGATATGAAACTCCTTTTTCCAATCCAAAAAGACTAGTATCGGTATTGTGACCATTTTTTGCTTCATATTATCAAGACTTCGCTTACATTCATCATTTCATTCGAACTTCGCATCCTTCTTCAACAATTTCTCCATCAGGACTATGATTGTTGCTTTTCTTATTGTGAACTTCCAGTAATATCTGGTGTGACCCAATGTTTCCCTGAATTGTTTCACTATCGTTGGTGCGGGTAAGTCAAAAATTACCGCAATCTTGGAAGGATCAACCAACATACCTTCCTTGGATACAATATGTCCCAAAAAAATCCCAAACAAAGGACAAAATACACACTTCTTCAAATTTAATGAGAGCTGATGTTGTCGACATATTTCCAACATCAATCACAGTTTCACAGTGTGGTATTTTACAAACCCATAGACAATCCAGTCATCCATATAGTCTATGAGAAATTTATGAATGAAATCCTTAAATGCAGCGGCAACTATCCTCGAGAAGATCGCAGGTGCACTTTTGAGACCACGACATAACTGTCTACTGAAAAAATCCCCACTATGTGACGAAAGTGGTCTTGTTCCTATCCTCCTCCGCAATTATTATATGGTGATAGCCCAAAAATCTGTCCATAAATGAGTATATTTCTTGCCCTTCGACGCCTTCCAATACTCCATTAGTGAATGGAGTTGGGAATGGGCCATGAAGACTTGCATCATTCAACTTCCTTAGGTCGACACAGATCTAGATTTCCTTGTATTTTTGTCTTGAATGACCATCATACTGATCCACTCTGACTCTTCAACAAGTTCAATGATTCTAGCATCCATCATGCGTTCTAATTAAGCTTTTATGTGTTCCTTGCATCGCAGGTTCAATTTATAAGGTCGTTTCTTCACTGGTTTCATATTTGGCTTTAGAGGAATTTTCATTTCTCCTAAGTCACCTAAAATCATTTTCATCTCAACAAATTTTGTCAAAAATAAATCCTGGAATTCCTACAGCAAATCAGTGATTTTTTCCATTGTTTCATCGTCCCATTAATCCCAAATATTAGCAAATTTTGGGTCCTCTGTCATCCCAATATTGACCTTTCATATTTCTAGTTGTTGTTTAACTTTGTTGGATGGTATTTTAGGTGTTGCAATATCCTGACATCCATTGGATTCTAGGATGTTGATATCCCTTGGATCATCCTCATCGCCTTGCTCCCCTGTTACATTCTAGCATTGCGTTACGGGTGTCCCTTGTTCTCCTGTTGGAAATTCTACTAGAACTGCTTCAAAAACAATATTGTGGATGTGCTAAAGGCATTATATTGTATGATCAAATCATCATTTGTAAAGATAAAAGTATGATTGAAACTGATAGCCAATTCGTCCCACATTGTAATTTCCCTTCGTAGCTCTATAGAAACTTACCATCTCCTTGGTATCTCGTCCAAGGTGTGGACGAATGCATGTACCCATTCCTCCATTGACTCCAATATCCATACAGTTTGGCATGTGACCAAATGGCCATTGGGATCATTACTTCCATCATATTTATTCCCTTGGTAGTGTTATGATTCTCCAAATTGAACTTCCATTAGTCTGTGACATATTTTCCAGTCTCCTATCGATCTCTTATGTGTAGCCCACAATCTTGTCAGAGTATCCTTTAGTGCTTCTTCCAGAGCTAATAGTCGCTGAGGTTCTGATACTTTCTCCTTGAATTCGTCAATAAACCCATCCAATTTAGGCAGTCCTTCATAAGGCAGCAGTTCGATGACTTCTATTGTGAGCCAGCGCAGCAAATGAGTGACTCATCCATATTTTCAAACCGATACTTCATGTAATCAGTTTTTCCAGGTCTCTAGTGCATCGCTAGAGTCTGATGATGCAGAGCTAGTACATTTCCAGCCTAGCTCTCCATCTGCGGTGGGATTGATGTAGTCTTCGTAAATATTATAGGAACTATCCAATCCTTCCGTAACTTCCTCTTTCACTGGTTCGACATATATTTGACCTTCATTATGACATAATGGGGCAATGATCCACATGTCGCGATTCTTAAAAGTCATCACTCATTTCTTGAAGTTAATAACCGCCAAATTGTTGTTTTCCTATCCAATCCCCAGCAACGTGGGATATGATCTACTTTCATAAACTATCTCATTAACGTCAAATTCAGTGTAAGTATTTAATCCCTCGACTTCAAAAAGCAGATGGGGTACCTTCCCGATTGGAGATACCTTGGCCTGATTTCCTAGTCGCAGTTGTACAGGAGACCAAATGTGATGTACCCATACCCTGATTATCATGCGGAATTAAAAATTTCTTATGAAACCTTTGTCATTCTTTGAATCATAGGGAATGGCCGTGAAACACTCCTCAACATTCATGTTCTGACACCACACTATCACATCCCCCTCCCGTCCACCATTTATCAATTCGATGATCTACGAAGAAATATCTCAGAGGAGATTGAACGACAGGGAAAAATCGTGTCAGAAAAAAATGGTCACAATTTGTTCCTCATATGGGAACAGATCAATGACTAAAAATCAAACCGCAAGAATCAATGACTGAGAATCAACCCACAAGGATTAACGGTGCAAAAAGATTGAGTATGCGAAATCAAGAAATATGGAAATCGCATCCTGCATCCCGCATCCCGCATGCGGAATAGACCATTGTGGAAAGAAAGTTGCGGAGGTAGATATTTGTGACACTGCATCCCGCATGCGAAAAGGAAAGTTGCGGAATGAAAAATACGGAAATAAACATCGCGAAGATGCATCCCACATGCGAAAAGGAAAGTTGCGGAATGAAAACTACAGAAATAAAGATCGCGAAGATGTATCCCGCATCCCGCAAGTTGTGGAAGGAGATTTCTTCCAAGAAACTCATCCTGTTAGCAAAAGTCTTGGGCATATTTGATTATTCAGGCCATCACCAATCCAACCATCTAAGTCCCATAACTTAATTTAAAAATGTATTGAAAGAAACATACACAGATGCATACAATTGCAATTATATAGCGGAAGCAATTCATCAATTCAACACATTAAGCATGTTCACCATATTTCACTGAGAAAATACAAATGCAGAGATTAACGCAGAGATACTTATCTTATGAAGAAGCTTGTTCCGCAACCAACTATGTCGCTACAACGTTCCACCCCACCATAGGTCAGTGCGCTCATCTATCTTTTAGCAGCACTGCCACCCCCGAGTTGGGCATGATTTCCCCAAGGAATAAGGAACACTAGCATGCTCACACAAAGCCAAGGATACAACAAAACTCAGCCAAGCCAACACAGTTGGTTTTATCAGGCTGTAAGAAAACAAGAAAGCTAACAGGTGGGTTTATTATGCCACACATCTACACCATCTCACTGTTGGTTTTATCATACAACATTCAGTCAAGACAACATTCACATTCACACAAGGCCAAACACAACAAGACATAGCCCAGCCAACATATGGGTTATCAGGCTATTAGCCAAGCCATCCTTCAAGTTGGGTTCCTTAGGCTTCTAAGGAAGTGGATGGGAAGAACTGCTAATCTAGTGAGCTCATCCACGGAGCTAAGGACACCTTCACAAGACCTATCTGGCCTGGAATCCATGTTTCCTACACACCCAACACAAGGAAGTGTCCCCTTCTCTTCTCCACAGTCCCTCGGGATACATCTTCCCTTCAAGTGCTCTTCGGGATGTGCAAAGAAAATTCACCAGTGACTCTTATCTTATTGTGAGGTTCCCACTAGGTTTATCAAGCACATTCTAGGTCTCTTCCACTCCTAAGTATTTTATATAGTTCATACCAAACCTAGGGTGCACATCACCGCAAACCACGGGGAGACACAACAACACAGGCTTCACTCAAATAAACAAAGTAACAGGTCTCATAACACTCTGCAATTCAGGATAACACTTCAACACCACAAATAGGATCTTGGAAAAGGAAAAACACTTATAGAAATGCGTAGAAACACCTGCTCGCTCTCGTTGCATCTTTTCGATTAGGAAAATTAACCACGCACAGGTGAATCCCTAGTGAATGAACAACCTAGAACAAAACATAGTTCTTCCAATAGGATGGACACAGAGCACATATGGATAGGATGGAATAGGGAAAAATAAGAATCGACCACAACGTTTTGGGTGAAATCCAGATGATGGACTAGGCATGCACCCTCATGAAAAAAAAATTAAAACATTGAAGGATGGATGACCAAAATGTCCCACCGCTCCCCACAACATAAGGGAAGATGAAAACTTGAACACATGAGGAGAATGGGAATACATTTTTGGGTGCTTCCTTTTGACACATGGATTTTCCCCAAATAACTCAAGGTTAAACATTCCCCCTCCCTATTCCTTGTGAAATCATGCCCCCATATCTTTAACGTTTGAGACACATAACTAGTTGTGGTATTTTTATTAGTTTCTATTTTACATGATATTCACAAAGATATATACTGTGCTTGACTTAGCACTATAAACTATAGGCATCAACCTTGATCACCTATACACAAAACATCAATCAATGGCAGGGCTTTGGCCTTGAGCTCCTTGCCATGATTCCATACAATATTTACATAATGTACAATCAAAATACCATGGGGTCAAAACCAGGGTGTTACATTCCTCTCCCCATTCAAAAGAACTATCCTCGATGCTTTATAATAATTTAACAATTTCTACACTCGCACTGCCCTCACTGCTCTGCAAATTTGAACCAAAAAGGACGTGTCAATCGCATGGCATCCTCCAATTCCCACATAGCCTCTTCAGGACTGTGGTGCTTCCTCTACACCATTATATGTCTGAAGGCACGATCTGGAACTCTTCAAAGTCCTTGCTTGCATGCATTAGCACACACCATGGGATATTTTCCTAGTCTTGGAGAATCCTTCTTTTCAGCTTGGAACATTTCCAACGTATTTTGCAACCAGCAATACCTATGCTCAAGCAATGAGTCAATTCCCATGTTGGTATTCACAAGATTTTCCAAAATCATAGATGAATCACATGCATATATATATTGACATAAAATCAACAAATGTTGTCAAGTGAGGCAAATAATCATCTTGCATAAGTATCTTATTTTGGTTCCACAGGTGTCCGACTGGGCTTAATACAACCATGGGACTCACAACCCTGCCCCACCCCACACTTGGGTGTGCATTAAAGGGTATCCAAATTTCTGCAAACCTCGTATCACCCAAAAATATCTTCCAGTCGAGATCTGACAGCTCTGCTTCAAAGACTAAAACTACTTCTAGGTTCTCACCAAGCTCAGCACCTCTTTTTTGGACACCACCAGAATTAATTCACATGTCAGATTCATTCATTTAAGGTGTAGTCTATAACAATATTGTCAGAACCATGGTTGCATCCTATGCTCATGTATTTTTACAAGAATCAACAACAACAACAGTTTGATAAGTAACCCAGATACTTATCTGTGTAACATATCTCAACCAAGATCTGATCATTCCCGCTTTAGATCCCAACACCTCCTCCAAGTGCTTACCAATGCTCAGGCACTTACTTTCCAGACATGCAGTTTACATCAGATGTCATTATAAAATTTCAATCATAGTTTTTCAAACCTATTCCCAAGACATCCCCCTGAAAAGCTATGTACACCCAGTACATCCTTCCAATGAGCCATGTACACGCAGTACATATTTTCTTCATCTCACCTGCATTACGTACAATCATGCAGTTCATATGAGATGTCATCATAAAAAATCCTGTCATATATTTTCAACCTATTTCCAACATATCCCTCCGAGAAGCTATGTACACCCAGTACATGTTTTTGAGGAGCTATGTACCCCAAACACAACCTTTCGAGAAGCTATGTACTCCAAGGGCGTACTTTCACCATCTCACCTGCGTTACATATAAGTATGTAGTTTACATGAGATTTCATCATAAAATTTTAATCATATATTTACAAATCTATTTCATGCATACATGATTTTCCACATATCAAACGATCAATATCATTGATAGTTAAAATAAAAATCTGAATTCACAATTATGCTTCCTACAAAAATCATATTTTTGCAACAATGAGGCCATCCTCATGTTGTTTGGCTTTTGGAAGTGGGGAGTACTCATCCCTTACTTACGCATGCTTCCCAAAACCTGGACATCCACATACAACATGTCATCCTGGAACAATTTTTAATCAGCCAAACAATCATAGTTAGCAACAGGAAACTTCAAACATTAGCATTGCAAAACAAGCATATCCATTGTTAGCATGAATCAAAACCATCATAGGAGATCACAGTATTCCATAATCAACAAAAAACTTGCAATCTGAAGTTCAAAATCTATTCTTAGTCATGAGATCCTTCTCATGGCACATGATGGCTTCCTTCCCTAGGTTTCAATGGGCACAACAGTACTGCTCTGCTCAGGTCATTCTAACTCAGTCTTCAGGAAGTCCTCATATGTATGCCCATACACACAAGGGCCACTTACTCATGGAACTACAAGTTCACATGAAGGCTTCCTTAGCCTATACATAGGATTCACTTTACCTGTAGAACCTTCTTTAGTGCGCTTCCTGTAATACCCTGCAAGTCCCACAAAAGATCTTATATATGTTAACTTTATTAGAGCATGACAACTCATCATGGCCTCAATATTTTCAGGGTATCCATATATTCAGGTGACCCAAATAACAAATTATATCCTCATAAAAGTCACATTTTCTCAAACCTTCATACAACTTATTATTCCTGAGCAATTTCAAAGTCAACCTCAAATGTTCCACATGTTCTTCCTCATTCTCAAAATAAATAAAAATGCCATCAAGGAAACAAAAAAAAACCTGTCTGAATACTTACTAAAACATTATTCATGAGGCACATGAATGTGGCTAGTGCATTTGTGAAACCAAATGATACCACTACAACATCATAAGATCCATACCTTTCTCTGAAGGTTGTCTTATGAACATTTTCATCCTGGACTCTTACCTGCTTGTAACTAGACTTGTTCTTCACGGTGACTTTGTTCAACAGTCTGAAATAAATACACATCTTCTGTGTACCATCTTTATTTTTCTCAATTAGGAATGGTGCTCCCCAAGGAGACACACTTTTATTGACATACCTCTTTTCCAACAACTCTTGCAGCTACACCTTCAGCTCTATTATTTTTGGTGTACTCACCCTATAGGGTGTCTTGGACACTGGTGATTTACCTGGCACAAGCTTAATTATAGAATCGATGTCACTCTTTGGAGGAATCCCTAGAATCTCATCAAGAAAAACATTCTTGAATTCTTGCAACACATGAAGGTCCTCCAACCTAGGATCTTCATTCTCTGCTGCCTCCAAAACATGAGTTCCATACACTCTGCAACATTTCCCATAGAACTTCTTCAGCTCCATTGCTTAATACTTCCTTCCAGAGATCAATTTTGGAAATCCTTTCACACCCTTTAGGTTGCCTTCTTCATCCAAGCACTCAAAAGTCTTGTGGTAACAATCTATCTTTGCTCCATGTGCTCCTATCCAATCCATTCCAATGAGGACATCATAGGATCCAAGTGGTAGAACATTCATATATGCACAAGTGACTAACCCATCCATGACTAATGGACATTTCCTTACCATCTCACTGAATTTCTCCTTAGTTCCAATGGCTAGTTAAACTAACCATGGTCTTCTATGCTTTGACTTCTTCAAAGTGCACCTCTCAACAAATTTAGGACTAATATAGTTGTGAGTCGATCGAGGGTCAATCAAAACAGAAACAGTCTATTTAATAAACTCACCCTCCATCTCTGTTAACTGATGCCCATAGTTTTATCTTCCTTTCGAGGTCTACCAAAATTTGTAGTATGAATGAATTCAACTGTTTTTTCTCTACCACAGGCTTCACCAGCCTCTTATTTTCTTCCTGGCGCTGATCTTCTTTAACCTTCTTGGTCGAACCAAGACCAATGCTTCGATATGCAACTCTGCATAATATATTAACAACATCATCTATTAGACAATCTCATAAATCAAAAGAAATTACTTACCAACCACTTATTGCAGGCATGAACAATCAAGATCAGATCACGGTCACGGTGCATCTCGTTGGGTTGGATAAGTTTAGCAATCCTGCTAAATTGCATTTTTTATTGCTGTATTTTTATTTCTGCAACCAATTTCCTTGGCATATTTATACCAATGCTGCAACCAGTAGCTCTGTCAAATCACAAATTGGGTGTTCTTTTTCGTTTTCGCGCAATCTGGTGCACACACGCGGTGCCATTTTTAATCTTTCGGGCCCCTACAATCCCTATTGAACCTGCTTAATTTCTATGAACACAGAGGTGAATTTCTCATGGACCCTTTGAGGCCCCAAAGTTGTAGCATGAGCTCTGTTAATTGTTCAACTTGGCCCATTTAGTCCCTAGCACTGCAACCAACAGCTCTAATACCATACTGTGATGTACCCATACCCCGATTATCATGCGGAAATAAAAATTTCTTATGGAACCTTTGTCGCTCTTTGAATCACAGGGCATGGCCATGAAACACTCCTCAACATTCATGTTCTGACTCCACACTGTCACTTCCCCCTCCCGTCCACCATTGATCAATTCGATGATCTACGAAGAAATATCTCAGAGGAGATCGAACGGTGGGGAAAAATCGCATCAAAAAATGACAGTCACAATCTATTCCTCATTTGGGAACAAATCAACAGCTGAAAATCATCCCACAAGAATCAACGGCCAAGAATCAACCTGTAGTCAATGGTGCGAAAATCTTGAGTTTACGGAATAGGCAAATATGGAAATTTCCATCCCGCATCCTGTATCCTGCATCCCGCATGCGTAATAGACCACCGCGGAAAGAAATATGTGGAGGTAGATATTTGCGACGCCACATCCCGCATCTTGCATGTGGAAAGGAAAGTTGCAGAAGGAAAACTGCGGAAATATAGATCGCGAAGACGCATCCCTCATCCCTCAAGTTGTGGAAATGAAAGTTGCGGAAGGATATTTTTGCCAAGAAACTCAACTTGTTAGCAGAAGTATTGGGCAGATTTGATCATTCAGGCCATCACCAATCCGACCATCTAAATCCCATAACTTAATTTAAAAATGTATTGAAAGAAACATACACATATGCATACAATTTCAATTATACAGCAGAAGCAATTCATCAATTCAACACATTAAGCATGCTCATCATATTTCACTAAGCAAATACAAATGCAAAGATTAACACAGAGATACTTATCTTATGAAGAAGCTTGTTCCGCAACCAGCTATGTCGCTGCAACGTTCCACCCAATCATATCCCAGTACGCTCATCTGTCTCTCAGCAGCACTGCCACCCCAGAGATGGGAATGATTTCCCCAAGGAATAAGGAACACTAGCAGGCTCACACAAATCCAAGGATACAAAAAAACTTAGCCAAGCCAACATAGTTGGGTTTATTAGGCTACAAGAAAACAAGCCAACTAACAGATGGGTTTATCAGGCCACACATCCAAGCCATCTCACTGCTGGGTTTATCAGACTGCAGTCAGTCAAGCCAACATTCACATTCACACAATCCCAAACACAACAAGACACAGCCAAGCCAACAGAAGGGTTATCAGGCTATTATCCAAGCCATCCTTCAAGTTGGGTTCATTAGGATTCTAAGGCAGTGGAGAGGAAGATATGCTAAGATAGTAAGCTCATCCATAGAGCTAAGGACACCTTCATAAGACCTATCTGGCTTGGAATCCACGTTGCCTACACACCCAACACAAGTGTCCCCTTCTCTACTCCACAGTCCCTCAAGATACATATTCCCTTCCAGTGCTCTTCAGGATGTGTAGAGTAGATTCATCAACCACTCTTATCTTATTGTGAGGTTCCCACTAGGTTTATCAAGCACATTCTATGTCTCTTCCACTCCTAAGTCTTGTATATAGTTCATACCAAACCCAGGGGGCACATCACCACAAACCACAGGGAGACACAGCAACACAAACTTCACTCGGATACACAAAGTAACAGGTCTCATAACACTCTGCATTTCAAGATAACACTGCAACACTGCAAACATGGTCTCGGCAAAGGAAAAACACTTGCAAAAATGCGTAGCAACACCCGCTCGCTCTCGCTGCGTCTTTTCGATCGAGAAAATGACCCACGCACGGGTGAATCCACTGTGAATGAACAACCTAGATAAAAACATAGTTCTTTCAACAGGAGGAACACACAGCATGCATGCACGAGATGGAACAAGAAAAAATCAGAATTGACCACGAAGTTTTGGGTGAAATCCAGATGATGGACTGTGCATGCACGCTCAGGAAAAAAAAATGAAAACATTGAAGGATGGATGATCAAAACGTCCCACTGCTCCCCAAAACGTGAGGGAAGATTAAAACGTGAACGCATGAGGAGAATGGGCATACATTTTTGGGTGCTTCCTTTTGACACATGGCTTTTCCCCAAATAACTCAAGGTTAAACATTCCCCCTCCCTATTCCTTGTGAAATCATGTCCCCCATTTCTTTAACGTTTGCAGCGCATAGGTAGTTGTGGTATTTTTATTAGTTTGCATTTTACATGATATTCACAAAGATATATACTATGCTTGACTTAGCACTATAAACCATAGGCATCAACCTTGATCACCTATACACAAAACATCAATCAATGGCAGGGCCTTGGTCTTGAGCTCCTTGCCATGATTCCATACAATATTTACATCATGTACAATCAAAATACCACAGGGTCAAAACCAGGGTGTTACACCAAATCAAATATGGTTTTCCCATCCTTTCCCATGTATGCTTCATCAATATGTTTACATATTATCCTAGATCCAATATTATTGAATCCACATCATAGTTGTCGATCTGTACATTCATCCTCATTTCCCTTCATTTTTTCTTCTTATGTAAATAATTCACTGAGTGATCTTGTCATCCTTTCTCCTATTGGTATAACAAGCTTTCTATTTCTACTAATGTGTCAGGATCTTTTGCTAGCGACAAAAACATTTCTAGAAAAAATTTCAACGTACTAACCCTTCGTGATGACCACAGTATAGTTGTTACATCAAAAGTAGGGGGAATTTCATAGACATGAAACTTACCAATTTTTTTGTTCAATGTGTCTCTTGCATCGAAGAAAGTTTATTTCTCAGCGCCGATATTGAATTTTACCTTCTTTCGAGATTTGAGTCGGATATTTGGGAGTGGTCCATCATCTCCCGTCATTGCTCCTCCTCGCGTTATGACTCCAACATCTACAGGCTGAGTTTGGGGTTCCGCCGATATTTTTCCTATAGTTAGTCTTGGCGCTTGGTTCTGGGATGCATTCTAGTTCTGGTTCTGGTTTTGTCATGGTGGAACATTCTTCGCTTTCCACTTCGCAATCAACTATGGACAATCTTCAATAGTATGATCTAGTTCTGGTTCTAGTTTTGTCGTGGTGGAACATTTTTCGCTTTCCACTTCGCAATCAATTATGAACAATCTTCAACAGTATGATTTGTGAGGCTGCAATAGGTACACTGAGATCGTATATTCAGATAGTATATTTTGTAATGCCGTAATTCACTGCAATAATAACATGTCACGGGTCCACAACCTCATCCCATACCTCCTCCACGACCAAAGCCTTCATTCCGACCTCCACAGAATCCTTCGCAGAATCCTCCTTGTGGCTGATACTACGATTGGTTAAATTGTTGCTGCTGATTAGGATGTGGTTCAGCGTACTGCGATTGAGTATACAGTGACTGAGTATACTACGACTACTACTGCATCTAGTTTTACTATGGCTGCTTCTGAGAAAATTGTGGTTGTTGTTGAAAAAAATGCAGTTGTGGTGGGTTATACTATGGATGTGGTAGCGGTATTTTTTTTGGTTGTTGCTCTTCTCCCTTCATATAATATGTTTCCATGCTTCTCTCCCGGAGAAAGTCATATGCTCTGCAGTCCTTTTCTTCATTTCCAACTGATTGACAAGAAGTATAGATCAATTTTTCCAGTTTCGACACAACCTTTTGATGGTATACGCATTCCTCCAACCGATGCCCTTTTGTCTGACAAATCTGACACCATGGAAGTCCTCCTTGAATTAGTGTATTTGGGGCTTCTGCCTGCAGATACTTGTGAAATTACGGACATTGATCCTTATGATTCCCTTTTTTCTGACATTAGGTGCACCATACTTCTTCGCGGACATCTCTTCCCTTCTTGATATCCTACAATTGAATAGTAAGGTTGGCCAATTGCGACTGGATTTGGTTGATGCCAACCCCCATTTCACCAACTGGTGAGGCTTCCAACTTCATCGCAATTTATAAAGCCTCAGTATACAACACTATCTTTTGCTGCATTAATGGAATATGAATGTGCAGTACCAAAGATGCCATAAACCATTCCTTATGTTGGGCATCGCTCATCCCAAATCTAACCTTATCCATCAACATTTTGAACCACTAATCAAAATCCCATACACACTCATTCAGATATTGCTTTATTTCCTTCAACTCATTCATGTATTGCGACTTGGATTTTGAATTTTTGAATTCATCGATTACTCCAGTCCAGATTTGTGTCAAGATCTTTGGTTTATTCCCTCTCAAAACTTGTACAAATTTCATGTACCAATTCAATTCCCAACCTTGAAATTTCATCACTAATTCTCCTTTCTTGATGTCTTCATCTTTTACTTGCTTTACAGTCCATACTGCCTCGCATAGAAACAAATATTTTTCAAGATCCTCGGTTCCATTACCCTAGAACAAGGGTAACTTTACATTGTCACCTTCCATTCTGGGTCTCCTTCCAGTATTTGTTGATCCACTACTGTTACTATTGTGTAGACACATAGGACAACCTTGCGATGAGTTAATGTTTCTTCCTCTTGAACTTAGCGCAATGCAAAGAGGTGTAGGTATGTTGTTGCTTTAGTTTGGTACTTCCTCGAGCTCAGGTGTAGCATGTTCATTTCCTTCGTCACTATAGGGTCACTTAGTACCTTGTGGTCTTCTCTCACAAATTTGTGTTCCATTTGCACCAAGACTCTCCGCAGTCCTTCATCTCTTCTCTTACCAGAACCTCACCCCACTTCGTAGGATACCACACTCTTCCTTGAATTCCCTCACAGTCTCATCATAACTTCCATCCTTATACCCCATATCATTCCATTAAACCATTGGCTTCATGGTACTCGTAACCTCTGCACACCAGATCTTTACTTGTCAGAGTTCATTGTCAATATTCCCTCTTCGCATATGAGCATCTTAATCCACAGTTGTAAGTACAATGGAAATCTCCCCCTTGGTCCCTTAAAGAATTCCCTCGTAGCGTCACTGTATGAATTGACTGTGTCGACAAAAAACACAGTGATATATCCTTCCAAAATTTTGTCTATCCACACCTCGATAGCTCTTGAAGCCTTTTTTTTTACCGTTAGTAACTGCTGGATCAGTTCAGGGGTCCATTGATCGGGTTTGCATCCTTGGAAGTTACCCTTTTGGAAATTAGGTTTCTCCAACCACTCATACAAAATAATTGGAAACTCAATGAAGAAAACTTCATGAATATCAGAGTAAATATATTCTCCCAACCACTCTTTTTTTGATAATCTGGAGCTCTGGTTTTCTTCCACTGTGAATTCTGGGACCCTCTAATTTAACTAGTCCTATATTTTTGGTTTTAGCAGATGCCACAACATGTCCTCTTCTTCCTCGCACTATGGTCCTGAAAATGGAACCATTTTTTGACACATAGTCAATTGACAAGGGTTCACCTACAAATCAATCAACACCCTTTGACGTGATCTCCCTAAACACTGGCTCGGATAGGTTTTACCCTATCCAGCAACACCTACTAAGCAGGTGCAGTATCACCCGAGATGCTTAAGGGAGGGCTGTAGGAACCATGTTTCCATAGAAGGAAGAGGAATTTCACATTATTCTTATTCTATCTGGGTTTCATTCATAGATCGATGGTTTAAGTGCATCAATCACAACATTCACTTATCATCATTATTTTTTGACATCACATCAACAGGATTCAGATTAACCTAACAAAGAAATCAACATGTATTAACCCAGTAATCACCACAAGACTTCGCATCATTTGAATTTAGATACGAAAAATCATAGATCGAACTATTGAAAATTCAACACATGAAGAGATAGGAATTCCATCATCAATATTAATCTTATATTACCTTCAAAGATCACAAAACATTCCTTGGTCAAAAGCCTCAAACCAAAACAAATTCATCCACAAATCAATCGATCGCAAAACAAACTATCCTTTGATGATACCATCTAAGATCACCATCAATGATAATATCCAGTCCCAATTAAGATCCCCCCCCCCATTTCTAGATCCTACTTCTAATTCTATTTATAGGATTATGTCATTACAAAAAGGTCCACATGGGTCGACTCTCTAAATAACTTGTACCAAAACTTCTAACTAATTCGACCAAGCCGACCACACTTGACGGTACCTTTCTCCTACGCAGTTTGACTTCGCCACTTGTTGATGTATTCTTTGTTGCACCTTGCGCACTTGATTCCCTTGCCAACATGTAGCTATAACAAAATTGAAATTTTTTGAAGTTGGATGGAGATTGCATTGTCTTCAAGAATTCCTTTTCTAGAATAAACTATATGGAAATTTGTGTCTTCCATGCTAATTTGGAAGAGGAAGGTGATGCATAGTGCTCCAATGAGGAATAAATTTAAGGATCCTTTAGTAAATGGTTTCCAATATTATTAAAGTAATACCTCTATGACATCATGACCTAGCCACTAACCCTTGAACTTATAAGCCGATGCATTTTTCGAAAAAACAAAGGCCTTGCATATTGAAAAGAAGGTGGGGATTAACAAAAATTTTATAACTCATTGCACAATGCGAAGTATTCAAATGAAACATACTATTATGTACACACCACAAACAAATGGTGTTGATGAGATAAATAATTACAAATTAAAGGAAATGACAAATTATAAAAACCAATATAAGGGATCAAGTCCTCATTTTTTTGTGAAAGCCATTAATTGTGCCATTTACATAGTTAATTTCACTCCAACAAATCCTTTAAAAGAAATAACATTGGAAGAAACATGTAGTGAAATTAAACTAGATGTAAACTACTTTTGTATGCTTGGTAGTGAAGCATGGATTCACATTCCTAATGAGAAAAGGAAAGCATTACAACCTAAGAGTGAGAAGTGCATTTTGTTGTATATTTTGAAAATTTAAAAGGGTATAGAATTCTTATTCAAATGAATTTGTTTTACTAGGAGGATCAATAACTGGGGTGGTGCACGTACTCGTGTTGCATGGGGTCGATTCATGTCCACTACCACTATACCCCTAGGTGCCCCACAACTTCCTACAATCATGGGACATGGGTTAGTCCAAGTGATTTGAACTCGTGACCTCTGTTTACAACCTATGACTTCATATCAAGCAAATCGCCAATGATCTACACATGTGTGGGATATCATTCCAATGAAATTATTATTAGGAGGGATGTTAAATTATATGAAAATATTTGGTTTGTGAGCCTAATTCGACATATGTGACATCTTTGTCATGTGAGCCATATTTAACTATAGTGTGGTATTTTATTCCCACAATTTTTTTCTAGTGACAATATTCTAGTTTCTTCTTCAAATGATGATAATGAGGATGAAAATATAGATCCATATACTTACCTTCCTTCAATTGGTTCTGTTTAAACTTGAACCGACACCAACACCACAACTTTCTAGATGGCTCCATACAAGATGAGAAATATCTAGGTATAATTATAGTGATAATTTAAACTAGTGTCATACATATTCACATTTCCAACAAGACTCTTCTCTTTTAGATCAAGTTTCAAAAAATCATGATCCAAATAAATTTGTAGAAGCTTCTAGCCATCTGGATTTGGACATAGAAATGAATGAAGAATATTGACTCCTTAATGGAAAATTATACCTCTTCTTAAAGGAAGAGAACTTGTCAAATGTAAATGGGTGTATAGAACTAAGTATGTAACATATAGAAATTATGAAATACATAATTCTCTATTAGTACCCAAAGGATTTTCTCAAGTTGAAGGGATTGACTATAATGAAACCTTTACCTCCATAACCAAAATGAATTCCATCCACCTTGTTCTAGTCCTTGTTATTTTATATAATTGATATTTCCATTAAATGGATGTTGAATACATGACCATGCTTGTATATTTGCAAGATTAACATATGGAAACTCCTTGTCTATGTTCAAAATGACTCCAAGCTTTTTTCACCTTAAGAAATGTCCTTGGGATTGGCATGCCAAAATAGATATATTTCTTCTCGACCGTAATTTTTATAGATGTTATTAATATGACCCCAATTTCTATAGAAAAAATTAGTAGGAATCTCTATCACAATACTTGTTCTTTATGTTTATGACATTATTCTCACTAGTAGAAACCCCAAATTTTTAGCCCATGTAAAATATAATCTTAAGAAGAAATTTGAAATTACAAAATTAGGACATTTGCATTATTTTCTTCTCCTCCAAATCTTGCAAACCAGGAAATTTTCTTATGCATGTGAGCTTATTCACCACTTTCACATGGAATATTATAAGCCAACCCCATCTCCTTTCTAATATAGGGTCAAACCTGTTTTATGCATGTAATATACCCAATGTAGATGTCACTTTGTATGTAAATTAGTTGGTATCCGTTTGTATTTGATTCATACCCATCCTAATATTTCCTTTACTATTGGTCATATTTCTTGTTATATGTAAATTCCCTCTGAAATCCATTGGAATGAAACAAAAATGATACTTTTGTATATCCAAGATACAGTTCATTTTAGGATACAACACAGTTCAGAGGGGGGTCCTTTATTGGTTGGCTTCAATGATTTTGATTGGGTTGTAGAACTAAAATAATAGAAGTATATTGTAGGTTATGTTTTCAATATTGGTTTTGGACCTATCACTTGGGATTTAAAAAAAAAAAACAAGTTCTTTCTCTTTATTCAAAGGAAGAAGAGTATAAAACCACAATTAATGCAAGTCAAGAATCCTTGTGGCTTTGACAAATCCTTTCAGAGTTTGGATTCAAGAAGAAACATATCACCACAACATAGTGGGATATTCAAAGTGCCATCAATCTTGTCAAATATCCAATTTTATCAATGCAGTAAACACATTGATCTAGACATGCACTTCATTAAAAAGATTATTCTGAACACATTATTGAAGTGTTTTTTTTTCAATATAGATGATCAAGTTGCAAACATTTTCACAAAGTCTCTTATAGAATTTTTTTTTTCCAAACTTAATTATATGCTATGAGTTTAAGAAGTTGTAACTAAAGGGGGATGGGCCCTAATTCCCCCTTCCTTATCCTATTGTGTCACCTTTGTGTATACCTTCATCCTATCCCAAGTTGTTCTTAAGGGAGTATGTTAGGATATTTATATAGTTAGAAGCTAGTTAAGATCAACTTGGTCTGGTGTATCTTTAGGTAAAGTGTGTTTCTTTGGTATGAATTTTTACTTATGTAATTCAATGGTCATGATATGTCCTAGATATAAATTGATCCCACTATTCAACTTCTTTTCGAAATAATACACCCAATTGGTACATGATATCTATTTAAAGAGAATGGAGGGTCATTTGTTTGTGATCAATTATGAGAAAATCATATGTAAAATATTTTCCTTTTTCATTAAAATATTTCCTCCAATGGTTGTGTTGCCTAGCGACATGGATTGTTTTCCCCTCCAATAATTTTAACCACATAATGCATTAGTATGCCAATCATTGATCTGTTTGTGTGAGTAGTTTCTTAAGATGTTTGAATCATGTAGAAATACCATATTTAGTCAAACAGATGTTGGTAGTCCCCATAATTATTATTTTCTAAAATAATTTGGAAGGAGTATTACTACACTTATGAAATTTCCAAATTTCTATTATTGCAAATTGTGAAAGAATTATGTTGCATGTACTATAGAAGATATTGTTTGTAGGAATAGGCTAAGGTTTGCAAGGTCAAACAAATAAATAAGTGTTAACTTGTTTAGATTTATGATAAACTAGAGGATTTCCATTAATAGTACTAGATCAAATGTTTTATGACATTAAATATAGAGGATTTACTGTACCCTTAGTTGTACTGCCTAATTCCTTGGTACATGAGAGTGATGTCCCCAAATGTTTTTCTCAATGTATTGTAATTAAAATACAAATAAAAATATTATGTGAGGCTAGTTTTGTTGATGTATTTGTAGCTTCAGAATGTATTCACTTGTATATTTCTTATATTGTATTTCATTGGTCCCCGATGTTCCTATCGAGAGATTCATTAATGTAATCAAGGCATGTAAATCCATAGATATTGACCCTCCTTTGTGAGTCGGGGGTAAAGTCCCCACAGTTGTGGGGCACTAGGGTTATAAGACTCTCCTAGAGAAGTCGACCCTGGTAATTTATTGTCAAGTCATAAACTAGTATAAATAGAGAGTGAGCCTCTCTATTTATCACACACACACACCCAACTATAACGCATAGGTGAGAGAGAAGAAGCTCTCCCAAGTGAGAAAGAGAACAACTGTTGGAGATCATCTTTCTGTCTTTGGGTTTTACTGCTGCCATTGGTGCTCATTCTATCTCTGAGGAAGTTTCGGGATTTTTCCTTTATGGTTTCCCCGAGGATAAATATTTGTTTCTATTGTCTCTTGTGATTGATTGTTGTGCATGTCATTCTCTCATATAAGATCCTAAGATCATATTTTCAAATTGATAAAAATCCAACATGGTATCAAAGCTAACCTAAGAAGAAGACACTATGCAGTTGCGAAAGCTAGGGCTTCTTACTTTTTGGGTCTCTCTCCACAATCCATTAGCAAAATAAGGTTAGGATGAATATCCATTAAATGGCGCATATTTCTGTCGAAGCAGAATATGATTCTGATCACTTTCCATTTTTGACCTACCACTACATCGGAAAATTAGGGATTTTCACTGAAAATGAATTTTTGAGTGAGCCTAGGCTAGGATTTCTCTCCTCCTCAAAATCAAAGTTTAGAAACAAAAACCGAGTTTTTTGGTTGGGTGGAACTCCGGGAAAGTAAAACCCTAATTTTAGCTGGAACCAGAAAACCAGCATTGCAGAAGATCAGCTCCAGATTCAGTTTTCAGCTATTCAAATTGGTAAGATCTAAATCTTTTGTATTTCCATTTGAGATTATGAGTTAATATGTCTCATCACACCAAGCTTGATGAAAATCTTGAGGGAGCTGCTAACTTCCGAGCCTGGAAGTATAGAATCTCCCTGGTTCTGGAAGAAAATGAGTTGGACTCTTACATTAGTGAAGAGGTTCTGGTTCCAGAGGGAGATGAGGCTAAGTCCTTACACAAAAATAAATTGGTCATGGCTAAGAGAATTATTGTTGATTCAATCAAGGATCACCTCATACCACAGGTGTCCTCCCTAAATACACCTAAAGAAATGTTTGATGCCCTGACCAAGCTATTTGAAGGGAAGAACATAAACCAAAAGATGACTTTGAGGAACTAGTTGAAGAATGTGAAGATCCAGAATGCAGATACCATACAGTCATACTTTACAAGGTCTCCTAGATCAAAGAACAACTTGAAGCAGTGGATGAAGAAGTGGAGAATGCAGAAATTGTGATGACCACCTTGAATGGTCTCCCTAGGTCATGGGACTCTTTCATTCAAGGGATTTGTGCTAGAAGAAATCTAGTCACCTTCAGTAGGATGTGGGAGGAATGCTCATAAGAAGAAGCTCGAATAGTATCCTGAGAAGAAAATATGGGAAGTGAATATCAAGCTCTCACAGTACACTCCAAGAAAATCATAATCAACTATCATCATCACAAATGTAAGCACTCTCACCATAAATATAACCCTAGAATATCTAACAAAGATCTTTCAAGCATCAGATGCTTTACATGCGATGAGAAAGGACACATCTCCAGATTCTATCCCAGAAACAAAGGTGGCTCTCACAAGAAGAAGGGAAACAAGAGAAGACATCATGCTCATACTGCAGAGGATGATGAACCTTCCAAGAAGAGAGTCAAACAAGAAAGTGAATATTCTTCAAGTGATGAAGAGTATGTTTTGATTTATGCCCTCACAGGAACTGTCACACATGGGAGCAATGATTGGCTTATCAACAGTGGGGATTCCAAGCATATGATGCGATTCAAAGAATAATTTGTGAAATTATCAGAACATGACTCACCCCACAAGGTGAAACTTGGGGATGACTACCAATATCCAATAAAAGGTAGTGGCGAATCCTCCTATAAGTTAGACTCTGGAAAGTCTATGAAAATGAAGGATGTCTTGCTTGTACCAGGACTAAAGAAGAACCTCCTCTCCATCTCTACATTGGATGAAAAAGGAATGAGGTTTTCATTTGTAGATGGAAAAGTTCTTATGTTTTCAAAGGGAAATACTATAGATGATGCAGTTGTGATTAGAGAGAAAGAGGGAGGATTATACAAGCTAAAGGGCCAACCAAAACAAGCCTTGGTCCATGACTCAGTAGAGCCAAATGAACTTTGGCACAAAAGGCTTGTACATGTGCACTATAGAGCACTACCACTTGCAAGCAAATCTATTGAAGGTCTTCCAGAAATACAGGAAAAACATGACGGTGTTTGCAAAGGATGTGCGAAAGGAGAGAACACAAAGAAGACATTTATGTTATATTTTTATCATTAAGCTAGCATTATATTAGGATCTTTAACTGATAGAATAACAAGCACAGCAATGAAACACAAGAGACAATGAAAATAGTGTTTATCCTCGGGGAAACCATAAATGGTGAAAACCCCGCAACTTCCTCAGAGATAGAATCAGCACAAAAAGTAAAACCCAAAAACATAAAGATGATATCCATAGCTTCTATCTCTCTCTCTCACTTGAGAGAACTTCTCCTCTCTCACTCATTTGTCCCAATGAGTGAGTGTGAGTGTGATAAATAGAGAGGCTCACTCTCTATTTATATTCTTTCGTTCACTTGAAACCCACTCCAACATATCAGCCTCACTTAACAATTACTTACTAGAGCCGACATTTCTAGGAGTGTCTAATAACCCTAGTGCCCCACAACTTGTGGGGAATTTGCCTCCTCCGACCAACAAGGAGGTTTATCCTTAACACAATGGTGGGGACTGTTTCCCCGACTTACAATGACTCACCTAGGGTCAACTTCTCTAGGATAGTCTAATAACCCTAGGGCCCCACAACTGTGGGGACTTTAACCCTTGACCAATAGGAGGGTTACCCACAATGAATTGACATGACTTATTACATTATAGAAAATTCCCAAAATAAACATCGGGGTATGACATGACTCAATTACATTACAAACACATCCCGAAATAAACATCGGAGTGCAATACATAAGATATACGGATGAATACATTCTGAAGTTACAATTACATCAACACTCCCTCTTAACTAGGAAGGTATTCTCTCGACACAATATATCAGCACAAGTATTCTTCTCTATATCATCTGGATCATCATCAAGTCATCTTTGTCTTCAAGTCATCTTCATCTTCAAGTCATCTTTATCATCGAATCTGGATCATCACTCGATCTGGATCATCATCACTCAATCTGGATCATCTTCACTGGATCTAGATCATCATCACTTGATCTGGATCATCTCTAGGACATCATCACTAGATATGGATCATCACTGGATCTGGATCATCATCACTGGATCTGGATCATCATCACTCAATCTGGATCATCATCACTAGATCTGGATCATCATCACGGGTGCTATCTCTTGATTCTTCTCGACATAGGAATTTCTACAGAGCTAGCCATTTTTCATGTTGGATGTACATCTATAGAGCCAGTCCTTTTTCATACTGGATGTATCATCACATAGAGCTAGTCCCTTTTCATACTAGATGTGGAATCCACTCAGAGCTAGTCCTTTTTCATACTAGATGAGTCTTCACAGAGCCAACCCTTTTTCATACTCATTGTGGGATCCACCCAAAGCTAGTCCTTTTTCATACTAGATGAGTCTTCACAAAGCCAGTCCTTTTTCATACTGGGTGTGGCATCCACATAGAGCTAGTCCTTTTTCATACTAGATGAGTCTTCATAGAGCCAGTCCTTTTTCATACTGGATGTGGGATGCACACAGAGCTAGTCCTTTTTCATACTAGATGTGTCTTCACAGAGCTATCCCTTTTTCATACTAGGTGTGGCATCCACACAGAGCTAGTCCTTTTTCATACTAGATTTGTCTTCACAGAGCCAGCCCTTTTTCATGATGGATATGGGATCCACATAGAGCTAGTCCTTTTTCATACTGGATGTGTCTTCACAAAGCCATCCCTTTTTCATGTTGGGTGTGGAATCCATACATACATCTGACAATGGAAGGAACCAATCCTCTCACCATGTCACATCTCTTACATCCGACCATGGAAGGAACCAATCCTCTCACCATGTCGGAAGGGCACAGCACTTATATCTGACCATGGAAGGAACCAATCCTCTCACCATGTCAGAATGGCACAGCACTTATATTTGACCATGGAAGGAATCAATCCTCTCACCATGTCAGAATGGCACAACACTTATATCTGACCATGGAAGGAACCAATCCTCTCACCATGTCAGAAGGGCTCACGAAATCATCACTTCCCTTTGGAGGGAACCTCGATCTGGAGAACACCAAGCTTCTCGCTAAAGTACTCAAAATTCACTCTGGCCATTTCTAGCATAGAATCACATCAGGGCTGATTACATCCAAGGATAACCTGCAAGCTTTACCAGGACCTATTACACTCGAGGAGAACCTACAAGACCAATTACGTCTCAACAACCTACGAGCTTCATCAGGATTTATGCTCAGACGACCTGTCTCACCAGTTATGCTAGAACTCCCTCTTTTGAGAGATCTCGATCTGTATCACAAATTGGAGCTTCACTGCTCCTCTCTGCATCATACCAAAAATGCAAGTCAGATCAATCAAATCAAATAGTAGTTTTCAAAAGAAACATACTACCTCCAAAATAGCAAGTGGCAACATCTTTTTCCTCAGTTGTACTTAGTGCCATGCAGGACTCCATCCTACCAACCAAGAGATCACACATGATCTCATACTGAAGAAGCACCCCAAAGTTCTCTTCCTATCAATGGCACTACCCAATCTGAATCCATATAACCTTCCAGGTTAATCTTCTAATTTGTATCATACTTGTAGCCATCAAGTGAACATGTCTCAATGTGTTCACAACAAAGAAAGTAGTTGGTCTCATATCCATCAGGTACATCAAGGAAAAAATCATCTGAAGATACATCGTGGCATCAACCGACTCTAATGAAGCAACACTCAATAGCTTCAGGTTCGATGCCATAGGTGTGGTCATGCAGTCTATCATCCTGAACCTCTTCAGGATCTCTACTGCATACTTCCCTTGTCCACACCTCCATGTCTAGAATGTAGTGCATCGACACATAACAGGAGCATCATTGGTCTTCCACCTTCAACCTTGAAGCAAAGGTTGGAATCCATTTTACTCTTAGTAAATCCTAGAGTCATCAGTAATATATCCATCCTGTCATACCATGTCGAACCTCAAGATCTTCTGTAGTCACTCCCTCTGTCTTCCGTACTCTATGCACTAAAACATTCTATACTGGAGTGACAAGTAGCTTCCTATGCTACTAATCTTCTATGTGTCCATCTAGGATCATTGGATACCAAGATCCTCTATGTTGAACCTTTTCAAAAGTTCTTCTTGTACCCATCTATGAGCTTCTCATCCTTTATCAACCTTGTAGCAAAGGTTCAGATTTCATCAAGCTCCTCATGAATGTGTTATCTCATGGGTGTCTTCTGAGCTCGTACAAGGCCTTCTTTCATTTGCACACATGATTTTGCCTATCATCTATCTTCATTTGCAGTGGCTGCAAATGTCTCTTCGTAGTCTATGCCTTCTTTTCATGAAAAGCCTCTTGCTACAAATCTTTCCTTGTATCCCATGATGTTTCCATCTACTACATGATGGAACTACAAACTTTCCTTCATGTATCGATACTGCAGTCTAGACATCATTCTTCTTGAATTGATCATACCTTTGTTCTTGGAAGGTTCTGCATCAATGATGTCGCTGCATTTGTTATATTATTTTCATTTTGAAATGTCGTCACTTGTTCTTCGAAACAAGTCTCATCCTTCTTTGCTTGTAGTCGATTATGTATGCGATCTTTCCTCAAGTCAAATGCATTTGTATGGTTAGAAACATTTCATAAGGAATATTCATATTGGCAAATTCTTATGCATAAATATATGATCATGCAACTACTTTAGCCAATACAACATTCATCCATATCTCACGAAAAATTTTCTAGATGCCTTCCATCTCTACCAAGACAACGTTGAGATTGTGCACTAATCCAATATGTCAGCAAAGAGGTTTCATTCTAAATAAGTAGCAATGAAGAGTTGCATAGCACCATGAGCTACTTACCCATCACATGCATATTAGTAGTATACTGTCATTAATGCAAACATTCTATCATGCATAATACATTAACTGAATATAAACAAATGCATAACAAAATAATATCATGAAATGACAATTGAGTACTTATCTTTATTTGTTTCGTGGGTAGACTCCTTCTTGATCCTTCAGCTTCATCGTCTTCTCATTCATAATAGCATCATTTCTTATCCAAATGCTAAGGTGGATAAGAGGTTCTTCAAGAGTTGAGTTCTTCATATTCCGCATCGCTTGAGGGATCTTCTTTGGATGGTGAGAGCTTGATCTTCAATTGCTGCCATCTTCTTCTCTCTTATTATTAGTTGAGCTTCTTCTTGTGTGTGCTCTTCCTAGAGTCTGCTGAAAGTAATCACTTCCTTCTATCACACATTCATTTGAATGAATGAATCCAGGGAGGCCATTCAAGGTGCTTAGCATCACTTCTTCATTCTTCACTTCTTCTTTTACTGCTTCAAGTTGTTCTTTGATTTGAGAGACCCTTGTAAAGTATGACTGTATGGTCTCTGCATTCTGGATCTTCACATAGTTCAACTAGTTTCTTAAGGTCATATTTCGATTTATGTTCTTCCCTTCAAATAGCTTAGTCAAGGAATCAAATATCTTCGATGTCTTTAGGAAAGACACTTGTGGTATAAGGTGATCCATGATTGAATCAACAATGATCTTCTTGGCCTTGACCAATTTCTTCTGGTGTAAGGATTTTAGCTTCATCTCCCTCTGAAACTGGAACATCTCTACTCATGTAGGTGTCCAATTCATTTTCTTCAGAGAGATCAAATACTTCCATGCTTGGAAGTTTTCAACTTTACTAAGCTTATCATCAATATGATGTGATAGATCACTTTGAAATGAGAACCTCAAATGCAAATAGCAAAAGATTAGATCTTACCGATTTGAGGTGTCTGTCCTGGTTCCGGAGCTGGCTGATCTAGGGTTTGTCAGAGAAACCCTAATTTTCAAAACTTGAAATCTTTCAGATCTGATTGGATAGAATGATATATCTCTTCAAGTTGAGCTGTCCAATGTAATCCTTTTCTGAAAATAGTGGAGGAAAGCTCCCGGAACAGGAAGCCCTAGTTTTCCAATTTCTTCTACAGAAATTCCTGTTACTGTTTCTACGGTATATATGAAATTAATGCTCCTCTGTGTCTGAAACTTCTCACTAAGGTATCCTAGCATGTCCCTATTCCAACACCATAGGTTTCACCAATTGGGACTTATTATCATTTTCCCAAGGTGACCTATTAGAGGACTGTTTAGAACAGCGAAGTTGTACAGACGGCCATGTGTCACTGGTTCATCTTCTGAGTCTAAAACATGGACCACAGATAGTACAGTCCATTCCATTTTTGTAACATCTCTAGGAATTTCATTTGGACCTTTGTAGCCCAAGATATAGCGATGTTACCCAGGTGTCCTGTTTAGGGATGAATTCTAGAAGAGGCTGGAACCCTAACTTGGAGGGATCATATATCCCATAATATAGCGAATATGAGGATGAATTTTGGATACAATTTAAATCAGGATTTTCTCTTTGGCCTCAGCAATTTTACACTCCTGATACTTCGCCAATATTGGGATATAGTGAATGTACCAAAACTTAGCATTTTTAGTATTTAGGGTTTTTTCTAGCTCAGGGTCAAACTAGGGTTTGACTTTCCTGGAGTTTCACCCAACCAAAAATATTGATCCAGGTCTATAAAATTCGATTTTGATGAGGAGAGAAATCTTATGCTGGGCTCACTCAAAAATTCCTCTTTTGTAGAAAGCCCTAATTTCCCGCACCGAAAACTGAAAATGCTCGAAATCAAATTCTGCTTCGATAGAAAGATGTGCCCTTCAATGGAGAGTTAGGATAGCCTACTTTTTCTAATGGATTGTGGAGAGAGACCCAAAAATTAAGAAGCCCTAGCTTTTGCAGCTGCACAATGTCTTCTTCTCAGGTTAGCTCTGATACCATGTTAGATTTTTATCATTAAGCTAGCATTATATTAGGATCTTTAACTGAGAGAATAACAAGCACAACAATCAAACACAAGAGACAATGAACACAATGTTTATCCTCGGGGAAACCATAAATGGTGAAAACCATGCAACTTTCTTAGAGATAGAATCAGCACAAAAAGTAAAACCTGAAAACATAAAGATGATCTCCGCAGCTTCTGTCTCTCTCTCTCACTTGAGAGAACTTCTCCTCTCTCACTCATGCGCCCCAGTGAGTGAGTGTGAGTGTGGTAAATAGAGAGGATCACTCTCTATTTATATTCTTTCGTTCACTTGAAACCCATTCCAACATGTCAGCCTCACTTAACAATTACTTACTAGAGCTGACATTTCTAGGAGTGTCTAATAACCCTAATGCACCACAACTTGTGGGGACTTTGCCTCCTTCGACCAACAAGGAGGTTTATCCTTAACACAATGGTGGGGACTGTTGCCTCGACTTATAATGAATCACCTAGGATATTCTAATAACCCTAGGGCCCCACAACTGCGGGGACTTTAACCCTTGACCAATAGGAGGGTTACTCACAATGACTTGACATGACTTATTACATTATAGAAACTTCCTAGAATAAACATCGAGGTATGACATGACTCAATTACATTACAAACACATCCTAGAATAAACATCAGAGTGCAATACATAAGATATATGGATGAATACATTCCGAAGTTACAATTACATCAACAATTTCCAAGTAGCGAGAGTAAGGAAAAAGGAATCTTGGAAATCATCCACTCTGATGTATGTGGTCCAATGTCACCCAGTTCATTGAGTGGGTATGTATACTATGTTTCTTTCATTGATGATTTTTCTAGGAAGACATGGATATACTTCTTGAAAAACAAAGATGAATTATTCAGCAATTTCAAAGAGTTCAAATCCTTGATCGAGAACCACATAGAAAAGAAAATCAGGACCTTTCGATCAGACAATGGCGGAGAATTCACATCAAATGAATTTAAAGAGTTATGCAGAGATTCAGGGATTAAGAGGGATTTGACCACTCCATACAATCCACAACAAAATGGGGTTGCAGAAAGGAAGAATAGAACAATTATGGAAGATGCAAGGGTAATTCTTCATGATCAAGATATTCCCATGCATCTATGGGCAGAAGCTACTAGAATAGTTGTGTATGTACAGGACCATACTCCACATAGAGTACTTGAGAAAAAGACACCTGAAGAAGTATTCTCCATTAAGAAACTAGAATTCAGTCATCTCATAATACTTGGTTGTCCAGTGTACATACACATTTCAAAATAAAAGAGGACAAAGTTAGATTTCTATAGGAAGAAGGGTATATTTGTGGGATATAGTGAAAGCTCGAAGGCTTACAGAATATACTTCCCAAGATTCAAGAATATCGACATTAGCAGGGACGTAACATTTGACAAAGACTCAGCTAACAACAAATCTAGAAAGAGACCTGATGAAGACCCTAAAGAAACAAAATTACCTAGAATTCAAGATACAACTATGAATGATGCAACTCAATAAGAATATCGAGAAATAGAAGAACCCCAGGAACCTATAGATCCACCCCAGGAGAAGAATCCTCACAAGAGGAAACCTGCATGGGTATGAGAGGCTATCCAAGGTGCAAAAAGATATGAGGCTCCAAAAGAAATGCACAAAGAGAGGAAAAGAACTAGGCCCTACTCTGGTTATGTATCCCTATTATGTGACATCATTGATAAAGAACCTTCCAACTATGAGGAAGCGACATAAAAGAAATAATGGAAGGATGGTATGATCGAGGAGTACCAGTCGATCATGAAGAATGATGTCTTGGGATGTTGTCCCAAGACCAGAAGGGAAGTCTGTTGTGACTTCCAAGTGGATCTACAAGATCAAGCATGCTGCAGATGGAAGCAGAGAGAAATATAAAGCAAGATTTGTGGCTCAAGGCTTCTCCGAGAAAGAAGGAATAGATTATGAAGAGACTTTTGCACCTGTAGCTAGATACACTTCCATCAGATCGGTACTTGCTCTGGCTGCAGTGATGAAATGGAAGATACACTAGATGGATGTCAAGACTACCTTCTTGAATGGTGTAGTAGAAGAGGAAGTGTATGTGGAGCAGCCACTCAGTTTTGAGACACATGACAGGGAAACTCATGTGTGTAAATTGAAGAAATCACTATACAGTTTAAAATAGGCACCCAGGACATGGTACGACAGAATTGAATGCTTCCTGACTAGTTTGGGATTTACCAAGAGTAAAACAGATTCCAACCTTTACTACAAGGTTGAATTAGGGAACCCAGTGATACTCCTACTGTATGTAGATGCTACTTGTATATATTGTGACAACCAGAGTTGTGTGAAGTTATCGGAGAACCCAGTGTTCCATGACAAGTCGAAGCATATCGAGATCAAATACCACTATATCAGGGATATGGTCAGATGTAAGTGTTGTTGCATTTTGACATGGTGGTAGATGGGGCCTGCCATGGTTAGATATAAGTGTAGTGGCCTACATCCAGTATGAAAAAGGACGGGCTCTGTAGAGACCCACATCCAGTATGAAAAAGGACTGTCTCTATGGAAGTACATACAGAATGAAAAAGGGTTGGCTTTGTAGTGGCCTACATCCAGTATGAAAAAGGACTGGCTCTGTAGAGACCCACATCTAATATGAAAAAGGACTGGCTCTGTGGAATTACATCCATCATGAAAAAGGGTTGGCTCTGTAGTAGCCTACATCCAGTATGAAAATGGATTGGCTCTGTAGAGACCCACATCCAGTATGAAAAAGGATTGGCTCTGTAGTGGCCTACATCCAGTATGAAAAAGGACTGGCTCTATAGAGACCCACATCCAGTATGAAAAAGGACTGGATCTATAGAGACCCACATCCAGTATGAAAAAGGACTGGCTCTATGGAGGTACATCCAATATGAAAAAGGATTGGCTCTGTAGAGTCCTACATCTAGTATGAAAAAGGATTGGCTTTGTAGAGGAAGACCTACATGGAGGCTAAGCCTACAACCAACATGAAAAAGGGTTGGCTCTGTAGAACTTCCTGTGACGAGAAGAATTGAGAGATAGCACCAGTTGATCGAGATAGCGGAACCAGTGATGATGATGATGATCCAGTGATGATCTAGTGATGATCCAGTGATGATCCGGTGATGATACAACTTTGATGATGATCTAGTGATGATCCAGCTTTGATGATGATCCAGTGATGATCTAGCTTTGATGATGATCCAACTTTGATGATGATCCAAAGAAGAAGACTTGTGCTGATGAATTGTGTCAAGAGAATACCTTCCTAGTTAAGAGGGAGTGTTGATATATTTGTAACTTCGGAATGTATTCAATTATATATTTCTTATATTTTATTTCATTGGTCCTCGATGTTCCTATCGGTAGATTCATTAATGTACTCAAGTCATGTAAATTCATAGATATTGACCCTCCTTTGTGAGTCAGGGGTAAAGTCCCCATAGTTCTGGGGCACTAGGGTTATTAGACTCTCCTATAAAAGTTAGCCCTGGTAAGTTATTGTCAAATCGAAAACTAGTATAAATAAAGAGTGATCCTCTCTGTTTATCACACACACTCACCCAACTATAACGTGGCTATAACACATAGGTGAGAGAGAAGAAGCTCACTCAAGTGAGAGAGAGAACAGCGTTTGGAGATCATCTTTCTGTCTTTTGGTTTTACTGCTACCATTGGTGCTCATTCTATCTCTGAGGAAGTTGTGGGTTTTTTCTTTTATGGTTTCCCCGAGGATAAATCTTTGTGTCTATTGTCTCTTGTGATTGATTGTTGTGCATTTCAATCTCTTAGATAAGATCCTAAGATCATATTGTCAAATTGATAAAAATATAACAAGTTTCACATGTGTCTAAGGGGATTCCAATATATCCATAGGTTTTTGCAAGACAATTATGTATACAAGTGTTGTCTAAAATAATACTACTCAAATGGGTACCAACATAGGTTACAAGGGTATCCGACCAAATGAATACTCTTGTAATTTCTATGTTTATTCTTCCTCAGCCACATGTTTACCCATTGAATGATAAATCTGTGTTTTTGAAATACACCATAACATGTCTCTATCCTAAAAGAAATTATAAAATTAGAGCATGCTTTATATTAAGACAATGCATTGATACCAATTTTGGTGTCCATTGTCATACAAAATAGAATATTTAAAACAAACTAGATGAAAAATACCTATGGAAATAAATAAATAGAGAAAGAAAAACAAAAATAGAGCTTCAAAAAGAAAATAAACAAGACCATAATTGAAAAATAACAACAATAAGCAAATATTTTTTGGTATTCAAACCTCCAACATGGTGAATATTCAAATGTAATAACATTCACTTGATAATAGATTACATAACTTTACTACTATATATATATATAGTTTCTAATCAGATAAAATCCTAACCACTTAGTGAACCTCCATTAATAAAACTTCAAACACTAACTATTGGAACTTGTTTAATGATTCTAGTTACATTTATTGATTTCACACTTTACCTCAATAAGGTTATTTCATCAATTTGTTCCTCATACATTTAAAAGCTATATATTCCATTATCTAGGGGCGTCAATATGGGACCCTAACAAATAATTATAAATATGGATAGATGACTTGCCACTTGAAAAAACTTAAGTAGCTACTAAATAAAGAATTCAATGCATGGTATCTTGGCGGAGATAATTATTTCAAATAAAATGTGAAACCCGATATAATATTCGAACCACTTTCCACTAAAGGAAATTCACTATCCATGTAATAATATTTTAGAGAAGAGAATACCAAAACAACCTAATATCAAATATTCAATGGATGGATATATTTCTAATGTTTCCATCAAAAAAAATTTATCATGAGAATGGACAAGAACGATGGTTGTATTTGGTGATATTAATCATTAAATATATAGTATCCTTTATTTCCATCGTTTAACTAACCATTCATGCATGCATAATCTATGGTTTAACTAACCATTCGTGCATGCAAAATCTATAGTTTCAAAATCTAGTTAACATTTATTTTTACTCAACGAACTAGTAGTATTGGAAAAATATATTGGCAACAAGATGCAGGTTTAACACTTATAATTTCTCAACTATTGATTTTTGAACTATTAAAGATCAAGATATGAATTAATGTGGACATGGGATCAAAAAATACATATTGAGTAGTGCAATGTATGAATGAAAAGGTGACAAGAACAACTCATTACAACATGTCACCTCCTTCTATCCCAACATTGCACAACTATACTTATGGTAAAACCTTTATAAACATTATATCTGAGGAAAGGGTTGATCATTCAAGTAGCTATCAATAGGTGGTGCGGAGGTCCAATATATGAGCAACATTTGGGAAATTTCAATAGGGGTAAAGCATTTGAGAAAAATCCTAGCAAGTCAATAGGTGAGACAACCTTAGATCAAGTGATAGGTGAGGTAGCCTTATAGCAAGTATAGGTTAGGAAACATCTAAGAGATACTAAATAGGTGATGAAAGATCCAAGAGTAGGTTCCTATATGATAATCATTATTTGTCCAGAATCAATTTTCAAAGCTAGAAGCATGGTACCAATTGAAAAAATAGGAGATATGTGTGAGGAGCTTTTGAATCAAACATGTGCATAAACAAACAATTTCCTATTAAGATCATATTTTTCAAAAGTATTGTAAATGAAGTGTGTTACATACTTTCAACTTTGTGCTAATAAACCTAAACCAAGGCATCAACTGAAACACACGCATTCACACAAAGTGTTATACATATGCAGATTAAAAGATGACCACAAGTGTAGATGTATGATGTTAGTCTCTACATATAATTGCAATTTTTTTTCATGCTAGGAAGTCAATCGGGGGTCTAGTTTTTTCATCGCTCCTCTAACCACATGTAGGTGTCTAAATAGAAAGAATAGATTTAACTATGTGTCCTTTTATATTTTGTTTTTCATATGGACGAGAATGAGGTGGTTGAAAAAATGATAAGACAAGATGAGTCCTAAGCGGAAGTATATATTTTCTCGCTATGAAAATAATTAGGGTAAGGAAAGGTAGATATGATTATGATTCATCACTCATATTGCATAATATATTATCCAATATTTTTTTAAAGAGAGAAGATCTATGAATGATGGTTGGTGCATTATATATAACCAAAAATATTGAAATTGGGGTGTTGTCCTTAACTTCTTCATTTCTCTATGTTTATGGAATGAAAAAGAGTGATAACAATTAAAGAGATTGAGCACAAAATATATAATGGCATGTGATAAAGAATTCTCCATGGTATTGGAGTTTATGCACCCCAATTTGATAGAATGAATGGACTATTGGAAACAACCTAGATGATCATTGATTCAAATCAACCAATGTTTATGATCAAATCCTTCAAACCCCACTTGTTGCTCATTGGTTGGAGCCACAACAAGGCTACGATAAGAGGGTACCATCATTAGAATTCAAAAGTGGATCAAAGAAGGATTGTTACATAGACCAATAATTGTCAATCTGCAACCCAACAATGACTATTGAATTTTTTGTCCAAAGTTTGTTGAATTTTTTGTCCAAAGTTTGTCCAAAATTGAAAGTGGAAAATAAGATGCAAACAAAGGCATAAATTAAAAGTTGAAAAAATGATTTCAAAACAAAAGGATAGTGCGATGGTTCATGAAGGGACAAAATATCAAAGGGTTATTCCCATATAAACTATGTGAGTCAATTCATCTATCTAATCATTATGATACGCAAAATGGCCTTTTGGGGTCTTTGGAAGCCTTGAGATGTGGACTTCTATATAAATTATTCTTAAAATTTGACATGAAGATGGCCTTATGGTGTCTCTAGAAGCCTTGAGATGTGGGCATGAACCTTTATATAATTCTCAAAATTTGTCATAACATGACCCTTTATATAATTCTTAAAATTTGTCATAATCACAAGGTGAGATAATTACCTTTTTATTCAATAATTAAAATACTAGGTTATGGATTCTAAATTTTAAATATCGGAGGCAGGAGAGTTCGTGCCCAAGGACAAAGTTGTCCAATTATTGCATACATATTTTTGACTTCTAGTTTTAACGAGATTCCAATTTCATGTATAGGTTTCTTAATAAAAATTTTAAATAATCAATTTGTTTTAAAGTGGTGAGATATTTTTAATAGCATGTTTCAATTTCATATATATATATATACACATTTGAATGGTAAAGATTTTTTTTTTAATTAAAGTGGATGGTGGAAGTAAGGTATTATTAAAATTATATTAATATTTAAGTTGTTTAATAGCATGTTTGTGTTTGTGAAACTAGATAGAGTCAAGTATAAATATGGGTGACTTGGTAAAATAATTATTTTTATTTTATTAAAGAAAATTGTTGTACTACGGTACGGTAGGATGTTTTTATTAAGTATTAAAATATCAAATAAAATGGTTATCACTTTTTCATATTTAATAATTAATAATTAGAAATTTTAATAATAATAAAATAATCAATTTTCAAAAATTACTATTTAAATTTGTATAAACAAATATTAAGTTGTTTATGTACTTAGTATAATATTTGTGTAGGTCTTTTTATCATGTATTTAGTTGTCTTTGCAGGAAGTGAATAAAACCTACAATGTATTGTCTATACAAAATTGGCCTACATGACAATGGTTCACACACTTATCATTTTATTTTAGGTTTTTTTCATAAAATTTTGGTATTAAAAGATGTTTTATTTTTTATTTTTATGAATTTCTTACACATTTTTGGTTGTAAATTATGTTTGTGTGGTTGCAAATATTTTTCTTTTTAACATCAATACAATTATTAAAAGTACATTAAGTAATCAATTGCCTTAACATTAATCTTTTCTTTAAACATCGTATTATTATGATTATTCTTCATTTAAAAAAAAATTATTATAAAATAATTTTGAACCTTGTTGAGTGGATGTTCTATGACCAGCGTAGATCCAAATCCTAGACTCTATCAAGCGTCGAGATGGATCAAATCTCTCGAGCTGCAAACCTCTTCTTAGCTATACATTGATTTGATTCAAACCAAAAGATAAATCTTTTTATTTAAAGTCCACATATAAATTTTTTATTATTAATATTTAATATTATTTATGGCTAACATATAATATTTATTATTTTTATTTTATTTTGTTAGGAACGAACATTACAACATTTCCCCATACATGGTTTAAATCCCTCCTAAACCATGTACAATAAAACCATAGGTTGTTTAGAAGGCCTTGCACATGGTTTTAAAACCATGTGCATGGCCAACATTTTTTTGTAGATAATTCAATTTGTTATTTTTTATTATTTTGTTAGGTAGGAACATTAAAACATCTCCCCCATATTGTGTTCTTTTCCTGACCCACATATTCTTTTTACAGATAATTAAATTTTTACTTTTTTATTGTTTTGTTAGGTAGGAAGATTACAAATGTTACAAACGTTACATCACGTTACAAGATCTCTCCCATAATATTCACTATCACTATTATTTTTTGCTGACATGTTACAAACGTTACATCACGTTACAAGATCTCTCCCATAATATTCACTATCACTATTATTTCTTGCCGACATGTTACAAACATTACTAACATTACAAGATCTCCCCCACACTGGGTTGTAGAGCGCCTCTCGATGCAAAAATTTTAAAACATAAATATGTGAAAAAAAGAACTGGCCAATTTGATCGTCAAATTTCTCACATTACTTTTGAAAAAATCATTAATTATTGATTGTGTAATGCTTGTGGATGGAGATAAAAAAAATCAATAGATACGGTGTATAACCCATAATTTCAAATTATTATGAGTGTTCCAAATAGTTGGGAGGGGAAATCAATTAACCATATTTTCATGATAATTAGATATATTCCAAACATATACTGAACTTGAATATATCTATTAAATATTGGTCTCCAACAATTTGAATGGCAAACAAAGTTATAAGGCATGGCATATCATTTTGATATTAACGATTTTACAATTAACATCACTAATAAATATATATAATAGATTATATGAACTATATTTAGGTAAAATGACTAAGGTAAAGTCTTAAAATGAAGGACATGATTAAAGACTTAGAAGCAAACGTTGATAACAATCTCACCCTAAATAGTGTAGCAGGTAAATTAGACATCAAACCCATTAAAGAGGAAATGAAAAAAATTGATAGAATTAGACCATGAGCGTAACAAAAGGGCCTTGAACCTTATAATCTTGGGTTTGAAAGAGGAGGTAGATGAGGATACTTTAGCCATAGCCTAGACATAATTACACAATAGATTACAAATTGAAACATGTCTCACAGAAGCAACAAGGTTGGGGAAATTAACTAAGAACAAAAGAAGGTAGATCCAGATAAAGGTGAGCTCTTTTGGCCATAAGTATGACATACTTAGTAAAACCTCAAGTCTAAAAGGAACAAGAATATTTATAAATGAAGATCTCATTCCAAGAAGATCAAGCAGAATTAAGAAAGGAGGTTCAAAAGGTAAAAGAAGCTAGGAAGGAAAGAAAATGGGCAATAATCAGAAATAGAAAATTCGTTATTCGAGATAGAAACCAAAAAGATAGTAATAAATAGAAACTCAACATGCTCAGGTTTCTTTCTTGGAACTGTCGGGGCTTCCCATGGAACAAAGGCCCCAAGCTAAGTTGGATCTCGAATGAAGTTGATATTATATTGTTAGTTGAAACTTGGGATCACCAAGAATCTAAGGTCCCTAATATAGATGGCTTTATACTTTGGTCAATATGGAACAAATGATCCTACGTAGAGGAATTGGGGATATAGCTTGTTTCATTAGGAAGAACATATCTCCCCATTCTAAACATATTAATGACACCAATGATAAAAAACCTACATAGAAATCTATTATTTTGCCCCTATTAATTCTAACTTTTATAAGAAACACAATTTAGATAAAAATTGACCTTACCATGGTTTAGAGAATGATATTTCTAGCCTAAGGAATGAAGGTAATATCCTCTTAATGGGGGACTTTAATGCCCGTACTTCAAGCAAACAATCTATTCTTATAAGAAATTATTCCAACCCTAATCCTCTTTGGTTAGACAAATACCATACTCTAGCTAGCAGGTACAACAAAAGCTATGTATATCTAGAGGAAAATTTGTTTGGGTCTGAGCTAGTCAAGTTTTGTAGTGCTCAAGATCTCATAATTTGCAACGGTCTAAAGAAGTGGTCCAATTCTAGTGAGCTGACCTGTATCCATGGGCTTGGTAGTTGTAACACCCCAGTTTTGACCCCATTTGCATTAAATATACATGATACATATATTGTAAATAATCATGGTGAGGAGCTAAAGGCAAAAGCCCCACCATCGATTTGATTATGTTATGATTCGGATTGGGATGGTCACTGATGGTATATCGGGACATACGGGATATATTAAATTGTGACATCATGTAAATGTGCATTTTAATTAAATAACCCAACCAGCTATGTTCACTGCAACTAAATTGAGAAGGGGCATGATTCCTAAGGATAAGGAGGGGAAATGATGAACCTTGAGCCTTGGGGGAAAATCCATGTGTCACCACCCTGTTTGTTTTGCTCATTTTCCCTTGTTTCATCGAATCACCACCTTCATTGTTCTATTGATTAGTTGGGGTATCTATTTGCTGTAAAAAAGACCACTACGCTCACACCTGCACTCTCTCCACGATGCGCCTTCTGGGTTGCAGATGGTCTGTCCACTATCTCGATGGTGACTGTTCATTTTCCTCAGGTGGAGAGAGTTAAAAGGATGGAAATTCCTTATGTGGGGATTCATCCTTTCCCTCTCATACATCTTTTTGCTAGTCAGAGACATTCTTTCCTCCTGATCACACATAGAACCTACGTTTATTCCACCATTTCCGATTGTGAAGGGTGCATTGGCTTCATCGTGGAGAAGGGACCCTTGTTGTCCAACGTTGCTGGTGTGTTTGGACTGTGGAATGATCTATTGTTTCATCGTGATCCATGTTGTGGGTTTCTTCTGTGTGTTTTCCACATTTTTCTTTGGCTGTGTCTTTTTCCATCATGCATAGTTTGGGAGTTTGTTCTTTCCCCATTTTCTGCCTGTGCAATTTCTCCAGCGATTGCATTGAGGATTGGGTGTTGTGGGTTCATAGTGGTTTGTGGGTTGTTGTTTGCCCAAGATTGATGAACTGTGTTTTCCCCCTATAAAAGCTTGAATAGCAGTTTGACTTCTTGCATGTAGTGGTTTTGTCCTCGGACTGCATTGGAGTGGTGAATGAGGGCCTGAGGTGCTTAATAAACCTGGTGGGTTGAGAACCACATAGACAGAGCTACTGAGCTAGCTTTCTTCTCCACAACCCCTGAATAGCACTAGAAGGGAGATCAGGGTTTGAGGGACTGCGTTGCAGAGAAGGGACTGATTTCCTTGTGTTGGGTGTATGCGGGTGTTCTAGAATCCAGGCTGGCTCTGGTGTTGGTGTCTGTAGCTCTTCAATGAGCTCACCAGCTTAGCATTTAGCCTTTCCCAGCTCCTGGATGGCCTGATAAACCCAACTTGGTTAGCTTGGCTGATTTGATGTTTGCCTGATAAACCCAACTGTGTTGGCTTGGTTGAACTATGTACCCTTGTTTTATTGTTACCCTTGGCTATGTGTAAGCCTGTTAGTTCCTTATTCCTTGGGGAATCATGCCCGGATCAGGGGTGGCAGCGTTTCTGAGAGATTAAGGAGCACACGGGCCTATGGTTGGGTGGAACGTTGCAGCGACGTAGTTGGATGTGGAACAAGTTCTTAATAAGATAAGTATTCTTACCTAACTTGTGTCTGCAATCATATTTACCGTTGATGAATGATGATATACATGTTAAATGTTGATCTGCATATGCATGAGTGTTGATTGATATCTTTTGCTTCCGTTGTGTATATGAATGATTATGCTTCGTAAGATGTGTTATGTTTTTAAGTATCATGCTTCAGCATTATATGTATGTATGTTCATGTTCATGGGGATAGATGCCCGAATGATTTGATGTATTGTAGCATCCTCTTCATCGATTGAAGGGTCGAGGACATTACAGTGTGGTATCAGAGCTCTAGTTGCAGCATGGGCCTGAATGGGCCGTGAAGATGTAGTGACAGAGCTTATGTTGCATCATTTGGGCCTTAGAGGGCCATGAGAAATAGTTAACAGAGGCAGGTTGCCTACTACCTAGAAGAAACCAGGAAAAATGGGTGAAGACAAGAAAATTCACAAAATTTTCTAAGTGCCAGAATGTCGGCTCATCGGAAAACTTAGTGACAAGTTCTTCCGATGCAGCAGAGCACTTAGTGGGAAGGCCACCCAACAGACGGTAATCGGAAGGAAATTGAGGAAAGGTTGTGTTCATCGGCCATCGGCTCATCGAAGAACTTAGTGCGAAGCTCCTCTGACACGGCGAAAATGTTAGTCTAAAGCCCACCTGACGGCATAAAGTTTTGCAAAATTTTGTTTAAGTGTTAAAATCATCGGCCATCGAAACATGTTAGTGGTATTCACCGCCGATGAATAGTGGAAGGAATTAGTGGTTCAAGCATCGCCATTGCAGAAGCCTAGTGCACTAATCCTCCGACGGATACAGGTTCCGCTTACCGATGCTGCGATGGTTTTGTTTCAGTCACCGATTGGAAGGGATCAAGGGATTGTAAACCCATTGTTGCGGATAGCTAGAGGACTATCCTTCCAATGGATAGAGCCTCCAATCGCCGATGCAATAAAGAAAGTTCAAAAATTTCTCTAACTAACGAAATCATCAACCATCGGAAGACGTTAGTGATTCGTGTGCCCGCCGTTGCGGAAGCCTAGAGCACTAGTCTTCCGACGAGGAAAAGTTTCGACTGTCGATGCTGATGTGCTTCAGCTCGTCGGTCGAAAATCATTAGCAGATTGGGCCACCGATCGGAGAAGGATCAAAGTTGATAAGCCCCAGTTGCGGTTGCTGATTGAACTACTCCATCGATGCACTAGTCCTTCTAGTATCCGATGTCGAGGTGTTTAGTGAACAAGTAGTTCTAGGTTCATAACCACAGGGATGATAAACAGTTGCTTGATCGCTGATGAAGAGAAGATAGTTGAGCCGATGAAGCAGTGGAAAGGAAGACTAAAGAGAAAAATTTGGAAAATTTTTCTAAGTCGTAGAATCATCGGCCATTGGTGATGGTTAGTTGATCACATCGCCGATGCTTAGATGATTTAGTTACCGACGAGTTACGTTAGATAAAGTTAGTTGATCAAACGTCTTCCATTGCGGCTGATTAGTAGACTATTCCACTGATGGACATTGTTTTGACTGCTGATAGACCCGTGGCTGTGGAAGGCATAGAAATATCATGAGCCATCATTGCGGCCACATAAAGAACTGATCACCCGATGAGCATCTGAGCGCCGATGCCGTAAAATACTAGTCGCTTCGACCGTCAACAAAGTCGTGAGCTGTGGAAGACATAGGAAGATTATGGGCCGCCATTGCGGAAGCCAAAAGGACTAATCATCTGATGCAGAGGGCACCTGGCTACCGATGCAGTGGTTAGGGGACAAAATTAGACCTATGAATCGTCGATGAAACTTGGAACAATAGACCAGTGCAGGGCTGATACAACAGAATGGAATAGACAAGCGACCCACCGATACAACGGAGAAAGTTAGAGGTTTCAACTACCGAAACTCTCGGAGATTAGTAAGGAGAAGATCTGATTAGAAGAAAACTTTGAAGAGTATAAATTCATCAGAAAATTTTTGATGATCAGGCCGCCAATCGAAAGGAATCAAAGGATCTTAAACCCATCATTGTGGCAGTCTAAAGCGCTATCCTCCTGATGGATAGTAGGCCCAATAGCCGATAGGTGTCCACGGAAACCATAGTAAGATCACGTTCCGCCATTGTGGCTGCTCAAGCGACTGCGCACCCGATGAACAAATGATTTTCACGCCGATATAGATAGAAAGTTTAATCAATTTGACTGTCGAAATGCCGGAGATAAGTAAGCAAATAGACCACTGATGAACTAGGTGTTTTTACCACCAAAGTATCAGAAATATAGCTAGGAAGAGGTTCGATTAGGCCTAAGGAAATTGAGGTTTTCGAGAGAATTTCTCAATGATTTTTCAAGCAGTTTTCAACTGTCTTTCAGTAGATTTCGGTAGATTATCAATGGTCATAGGGCTGAAAAGAAAGAGAGGAAAATTTTGTGTTTTAAGCAAGATTTTGTTTTATGAATTTTCCAAAAGAGGAAGGTAAGTAGTTTTGATTTATATTAATGATATGCATTTAACAGTTTGTTACTAACACATTGCATAATTATAGACAACTTCCAAGAGTAATACTCCAGAAAGAACAGTGTGGTAAAGCAAGAGGTGGTTCATTCATGAGAACCCATGATGGGTATGATGCTCAGGATTCTTATGAGCCTGCAAGAGATGCCATGGGAGAAAATGTCCGGAATGGAAATGATGACATAGAGTCTAATGGAAGGAGATTCCAAGAGACACCGTCCGAGGTTGTAGCCACCATGAGAAGCTTGATTAAATCCCAAGAAGAGTAGCATCAGTTGAATGCTTCCATGTTGTAGAGTTTGACAAACTTGCAGAAAAAGATAGATTCTGGATGAGGTACATCAAGACCAGAAGGAAGTAAAAGAAACACTAGGAGAAGGAGAAGGACTTCTAGTGGATCATCTAATTCTAAAGAATCCAGCAAGGATACAAGTTCATCTCCTCATAAAAGAAGAAGAAGAAAACACCATAGGGATCGCTCTCGAGATGAATTTAAGAAAGCTAAACCTCCTACATTTGATGGTGAGAGAAAGATAGGACAAGAAGCTGAAGCTTGGCTTCTTGGGATAAAGAAGTACTTTCAAGTACAAGATTATTCAGGAAACATGAAGGCAAGAGTTGCCATATTCAATCTGAATGGACAAGCATCCATTTGGTGGGAACACTTCAAGCAAGTAAAGAAGATCAGTGAAAGGAAACTGAAGTGGAAATAGTTCAAGAAGTATTTCAAGCAGAAATACCTCTCTGACAGGTATTATGATGATAAGATTAAGGAGTTCCATGAGCTGATATTGGGACAGCAGACCATGGATGAATATGCAAATAAGTTCTTGGAATTGTTGAGGTATGTCTGGTACATCAGAGATGAAAAAGTGAAGGTCCAACGGTTTCTAAGTGGATTGCCTCAAGCTTACAAATATAGAATTGAGTTCTATGAACTGAGAACTCTCGAAGAAGCAATAAGAAAGGATAAATATTTCTATGAGAAAAGTAAAGGTAAACCTGATTACCATAAGGCATGGAAGGACAAGAAGAACGAGAAGTTTGAACAAAGAAGGAAATGTTTCAAACCTTCTAGATTCAGGAATCAGCAGAAGCAGCGATCCCAAGTTCCAAGTAATCCAGTTGGAGTGACAGGTGGAAAGCCTAAAAATCCACATCAAAATAAAGGTCCACTCAAATGTTGGAAATGTTAACGACCCCACTTGGGCAGATATTTTCCACTTGAGAATGAAAGTGTAAGGCTAGCTTATAACATCCGGGAAGCCGAAACAGTGGGTCAAGTAACAAGAGCAGTCCCTAGAATTTACGCAGCACTGGAGGACCGCCAGGAAGATCACGAGTCAACTGTGGTTGAAGTTGCAGGTAAGACTGTTGAATAATCTATTTCTATTTTATTGACCCTAGTTCTACTCACAGTTATATCACTCCTAGGGTAGTGGATATTTGTGCTTTTAAGAAGGTAAAGCATGAAAAATCTTGGTTAGTTCAACTAGCCACTGGGACTAAGAGAAAATTCAATGAATTGGTAGAGAAGTGTCCATTAGTTATGAATGGATTGATCACTTGTGTAGATCTGAATGTTCTACCGCTTGGTTCCTATGATGTTCTCATTGGAATGGATTGGTTAGAAGCTCACAGAGTAAAGCTTGACTATTATAATAAGACTTTTGAATGCACGGATGAGGAAGGAAACCCAGTAATTGTGAAAGGTATTATGAAGGTAATTTCAGTAAGACAGGTTTCAGCAATGCAATTGAAGATGTTCTGTAGGAAAGGTTTCCAGTTGTATGTAGCTCATATTTTGGAACCAACAAGAGATGAAACTCCTAGGTTGGAGGACTATCAGGTGTTACTGGAATTCAAGTATGTGTTTCCTGATGAGATTCCAGGGCTTCCTCCAAAGAGGGACATTGATTTCACAATTGAACTTGTGCCAGGAGTAGCACCAGTGTCCAAGACACCCTACAGGATGAGTACACCGGAGATGCTAGAGTTGAATATGCAACTGCAAGAGTTGTTGGAAAAGAAGTATATCCGACCAAGTGTGTCTCCTTGGGGAGCACCAATTATGTTTGTGAAGAAGAAAGATGGTACACTCAGGTTATGTATTGATTACAGACAGTTGAACAAGGTTACTATGAAGAATAAATATCATTTGCCTAGGATTGATGACCTCTTTGATCAAATGAGAGAAGCAAAGGTATTTTCCAAGATTGACTTGAGGTCTGGTTACCATCAGGTGAGGATCAAGGACGAAGACATTCATAAGACAGCCTTCAGGACAAGGTATGGACATTATGAGTTTGTAGTGGTACCATTTGGTCTCACAAATGCACCGTCTACATTTATGTGCCTTATGAACAGTGTCTTCAGTAAGTATTTGGACAAGTTTATTCTTGTTTTCCTTGATGACCTTCTTGTTTATTCTAAGAATGAGGAAGAGCATGAAGAGCATTTGAGGCTGACATTGCAAGTGCTCATGGAACATCAGCTGTATGCAAAACTGAGCAAGTGTGACTTCTACAGAGATAGAATTTAGTATTTGGGTCACATTATCTCAGAAGAGGGTATATCAGTAGACCCTGAGAAGATCGAAGCCATTATGAATTAGCCTACTCCAAGAAATGTGACGGATGTAAGATCTTTTATGGGACTTGTAGGATACTATAGGAGATTCATTGAAGGATTTTCCAACATTGCACATGCCATCACTTCTTTGCAAAAGAAGGGGATGAAGTTCGAATGGACTTCAAAGTGTGAAGAGAGCTTCCAGCAGTTGAAAAATCTTCTCACTAGTGCACCAGTATTGAAGGTTGCAGATCCAGAGAAAGATTTTGTGGTGTGTACCGATGCATGCAGACAAGGGCTTGGAGGAGTCCTTATGCAGGACAACCCCGTGATATGTTATGAGTCAAGAAAGTTGAAGGAGCATGAGAAGAACTATGCCACACATGATCTAGAGCTTGCAGCCATAGTACATGCTGTCAATATGTGGAGACATTACTTGATGGGTAAAAGATTTGAGCTCAAGAAAGACCTGTGTGGCCTGAAGTATTTGTTTGATCAGCCTACTATGAATGCTAGGGAAGCGAGATGGTTGGAATTTCTATGTGAGTTTGATTTTGAAATCAAGCACATAAAAGGAAAAGAGAACAAGGTAGTTGATGCACTCAGCAGGAAGGTACAGGAAATGCATGTGGCATCTCTGAGTATTTTCCAATCAGATTTGAGGAAGTAGATTGTTAATCATGTTACCGGAGATGAATTGTATGAGCAGGTAATAGACAAATTGCAACAGCAAAACCTTGAGAAGAGGTATGAGGGATATAAATTGGAAGAAGATGGACTTCTTACTTATAAAGGCATAATTTATATTCTGGATGTAGTAGATTTGAGAAGAGTTGTTATGGATGAAATACATCAAGCTCCGTATTTTGGTCACCCAGGGTACTAGAAGACAATTGCTATAGCTAGAAAGCAGTACTTTTGGCCAAGGACAAAAAAGGACATGGCTGAATATATTTCAAGGTGCATGAAATGTCAACAGGTAAAGGTTGAGCATCAACATCCAGCAGGTTTGTTGCATCCTTTGCCAGTTTCGGAATGGAAATGGGAAGTTATTTCCATGGATTTTATTGCAGGATTGCCGATGACTTGGAGACAACATGATTCCATCATGGTTGTGGTAGACAAGTTGACAAAAGAAACACATTTTATACCAGTGAAGTCTACGGATAAGACGGATGACATTGCAAAGATATTCATGAAGGAGATTTTCAAATTGCATGGATTGCTGAAGGCAATAGTCTCTGACAGAGATATCAAGTTCACTTCCAATTTTTGGAAGGGATTGTTTGCATATTTGGGTACAAAGCTAAACTTCAACACTGCATACCATCCCCAGACAGATGGACAGACATAGAGAGTTAATTAAGTGCTGGAAGACATGCTTCGCATGTATGTGATGGACAAACCAACCAAGTGGGAAGACTACTTACACTTAGTAGAGTTTTCTTACAACAATGGATATTAGGCATCCTTGGGGATGAGTTCGTATGAAGATTTGTATGGAAGAAGGTGTAGGACACCAGTGACTTGGGATAATCCAGTGAACATGGTTGTGCTTGGACCAGAATTGCTCAAGGAAATGGAGCAAGAGGTTGTAAAGATCAGATAGAATCTGAAAGCAGCACAAGACAGACAGAAAAGCTATGCAGATAAGCATATGATGAACAGAGAGTTCAGTGTTGGGGATCATGTTTACCTCAAAGTGAAAGCAAAGAAAAGTTCCTTGAATCTTGGAAGTTGTGCCAAGCTATCACCTAGATATTGTGGGCCATTTGAAGTGCTTGAAAGAATAGGGCATGTTGCATATATACTTGCATTGCCTGCTAGTACTAGAGATCATAATGTTTTTCATGTTTCTTTGCTTAAGAAATATGTACATGCATTACAACAAAACCGTGTGATTAGCGTCTCTTTTAGCGTCCACTATCACTTTTAGTGTATTTTTCATCAATTTTTGGACAAAGTGGATGCTTTTCCACGGGATGGCACTTTTAATGGCATTATTTGAATCTCTTTTTAAAAGTTGGCACTATTTTGGACGCTAATTAGCATCCCAATTAGCATCCTTATTAGCGTCTCAATTATCCTCTCCATTAGAGTCCCAATAAGCATCCTTATTAGCATCCCTTTTTAAAATTTGGCACTATTTTGGACGCTAATTAGCATCCCAATTAACATCCCAATTAGCGTCCCAATTAGCATCCCCATTAGAATCCCAATTAGTATTCCAGTTAGCATCTCAATTAGCATCCCAATTAGCGTCCCTTTTTAAAAGTTGGCGCTATTTTAGATGCTAATTAGCATCCCAATTAACATCTCAATTAACTTACAAATTAACATCCCAATTAGAATCCCAATTAGCATCCCAATTAGCATCCCAATTAACATCTCAATTATCATCCCTTTTTAAAAGTTGGCGCTATTTTGGACGATAATTAGCATCTCAATTAATGTCCCAATTAGCATCCCAATTAGCATCCAGATTAGAGTCCACAAAATCATCCCATATAATTCCAAGAATAGCCTAAGAAAAACATCATGAATAGCATAGCACCATATATTAATCCAAGGTTAGGGACCAGAATTGCACCAAGAATTTTGGCAGGAATAATATTCAACATAGCGCCAAGTATAGAGCTAGGAATTGTGCCTAGAAAAGATCCAACATATCTCCAGGTATAGATCTAGGTATAAAACCTGGAATAATGCCATAAATTTCGAAAGGAATTGCGCTAGGAATTGTACTAGGTTTAGAGCTAGGAATTGTGTTTAGAAAATGTCTCACATAACGACAAATATATCAATGTCAATGTCAATGATCATGATTCATCATGTCAATGTCAATGATCATGACCAAATTTTAGAGTTGTTTGCTCAAAAAAGAACATATTTTTAAGATCGATTTATTCCATCAGTGTAACAAGTTTATCAGAATTCTCATGCAAAATTTTGTGAAACACTTTATCATAATGTAAGTGCCAAGATTTGCATTTACTCTTTGTTGTAAAATATACTTTTCCCTATATTTTCTTATTATATCATTGTTGATTTAAGGTTTAAGTAAATTTCTTTTTTCAAGCTCCTCTCTAAAAGACTGGCTAGGTTGTCGCTAGGCCAATGCAAAGCAAGACTGGCTACCCCCTTAAATTCCCTAAACTTACAATTGATTTTTAAGTTCATGAATATAGGACCATCATTAAACCAATTGTAGGCTTGGGAAATCAAACAAGTCATAAAAAAAGTCAACAATTGAGTCTAGTACTATTGTCCCATCCAAGTGCTTGAACGTACAATCAATTTAAGTTTGGAACCCTTTATCTCATACATCTTGATTAGTTTTACATGGACCACAAAAGTTCTAAGGAATACATTGAATTAAACAATTTCTAGATCTATTACCCTATTTTATTTTTGTGGGAGTCTATCCTTAACCCAATTGTAGGTTCAAGCAATTGGAAAGGGAAACAACAATGTCAATGGTTGAATTCTAGTTCGCATTGTACAATGATGTATCGATACCACACATCATTATATTGAGTGGTTTATCACCTCAAATTATTTCACAACCTTGAGTCAACTAGGGAACTATTTAAAGGAGTATAGAAACTAGTGTAGGGCTAGTATCAATTATATCCTATTTCTTTTTTTATTGGTACATGATGCACATTGTGGCTTAAATAAACTATTAACAACAATGATACCACATTCTCTTAAATTAATTCATTGTTGGTGGTCATAGCCTGTTCAAGATCTGTGTATGATTCTTGCATGCCAAAGCAGCTAATAGATTATACAAATTTTATGAGCTTGAATAGGCTACGACCACCTTAGTACTATGTCTTTATAATATCATATTTCAATGTTTCTAAAATGCAACTATCATGTAACAAGGGTCATATAACATTTATTAGTGATAAAAGATTTAAGTTGTTGTTTTGTATTCTTTTTTGTTTTGTATTCACTACAAACAACAAATTTATTAATGGGAAGGTATCCTCTAACATAATTGAATTTTGTAGGTTTAATTCACCCTTGGTTGTGTAGATGTTCCCCACTATTTTCTATACTTTTGTCTCTTTATTTCAGCTACTCTTTATTTCTTTGTTTATGTTACATCAATAGTTATAGTAATAGTTGCAATTTGGCTTTAAAAACTCTACATGTTGGTATTAGAGCTTCAATCAATTTTCATTTTGTTGTATAGTTTCAAAAACAAAACAAAAAAATGTCAATGAGAAAATCCTAATATATGGCCAAGGAAGAGTTGAATGAGAGTTTCATAAAGTTTACAAAAGACATGAGGTACATGATGCAACTACATGAGGTAGTTTCATAAATTTTATAGAAGACATGAGATAGATTCATAATCTAATTATATGAAAATAAATGAAGAAATATTCATAGACACTAGTACATGTGGAAATTTTTCCACATGAAGAAAGATTCATCATCACCATCATTATCATCATCATCACCGACATCATCATCACCGTCATCATCATTAGCATCATCATCACCATCATCATCGCCATCATCATCATCATCATTATGTCCATCATCACCATCATCATCATCACCATCATCCTCATCATCATCACCATCATCGTCGTCATCATCATCACCATCATCATCATCTTACTGCTGACACGATTTGTGGACTTGAGAACAATTTTAGGGTCAATGACCCACATATTTGCTAGAAATGATATGATAAATGCATATTTCATCATGATCATGATCATCATCTTCATCACCATCATCATCATCATCTTCATCATTGTCAACATCATCATCATCATCATCATCATCAATATCGTCGCCATCATCATGATCATCATCTTCATCATGATCATCATTGTCATCACCATCTTCATCATCACCATCATCATCTTCATCATTATCATCGTTGTCGTCATTACCATCATCATAATTATCATCATCATCATCATCATCGTCGCCGCCGTCGTCATCGTCATCATCATCATCATCATCGACGTCGTCATGACCCTCTTCCTCATCAACATCTTCATCATCATCGTCATCATCATCATCACCATCAACATCGTCATCACCATCATCATCATCGCCATCATCATCATCAAATTGACACCAAATTAGCTATCATGACGATGTCCTAGCAAGCTATGGCTTATATCAATATTAAAGGCCCTTTAAGATTGCATATCGATTCAGAGTTCCCCTTCTACCTAGGCGTATCTAGTCAAGACATGCAGGGAGGTCCCTATATTCAGATGTTGGTGGATGTGTTCACTAATTAGATTGTCACCAAGTTAGTGTTATGTTTGATCCTTATCACAATGTCCAATGTCCTAGCTTCTTTAAAAGCACATACATACATATATGTAGGGAAATAATATTTTAGAAGATCCTGAATTTGAATATCTAAAAGGACACATAAATCCAAATTCTTCAATTTCTTCATTTTTCATTATACATTATAGTCATTTTTCATAGTCGATCCATGACAAGGAAATCACTCTTCCTATGCTTGTCTTAGTAGTAAAAAAGTAAAGGATTTAAAAAAAAATATGGGTTTTCCACATCTTAAAAGTTCACCTATGTAATTACCCTATTTTCTTTTATGCTCCACCTTTTCAACTCCACTTCATTACATCCTTCACTAGCTCATGTAATTACGTTGTAAGGCGTTTCAACAAGTGGGAGTCTACTCCCCGAATTTAATGCTTTTTTTTCATCCGTTGATATTTTCATCCCACGATTCGAATAATCTCCATTTTTTATCAGGTTAGGTGCACAGTGGCACATGTCCCATCACCATCAATCCAAGAGTTGGAGCTTCCTTCACAAAATCATTTTACCAAAAGCCTGAAATTTGCATAGTCCAGTCCGCCATTACTGCTGCTACTACGACTGCAGCTTCTGGAGATTTAGGGTTTTCAGACAAAACATAATAGAACAGAACTTTTATAACTTTTACCTGCTCTGACAGTGTTTCCTAAGTTGTTGGATTATCATGTTTGGAGCTTTAGGGTTTTCAGACACGGGATCTGTCATGGAGGAGGGAGTGGAATGGTATTCGCTTGAGCTGTAATGATATTTTAGCATAATGTGTGGCTGGAAACATAGCCATGATGAAAATAAAAGAGCAGTGGGAATTATTCATCAAATGGTGGACTTTACTTTATGTCTTAATAGATCAGTTGATATTTGTGGGTCTGGATTCTGTGCCATATACGACTCTTATGTTGAACTTCATCTTGAATAATGTTGAGGTGTTTCAAGTCCTCGACTCCTTTCTCTTTGTGACCCAATGCAGGTCACAGAATGCTCAGGTAGATCGTGGAGGTCTCATTCTTGGGTTCCAAACTTGGTGGGATCTTTCAAGTAATTCTATATCCTTCTTCAGTTTCCATTCATGTCTGGATAAAGTGTGGTTTTCCTGAATTATCTTGCTCAGAATGTGGCTTATCCTTTCAAATTCCCATTTGACTGTTCTGGCAACACAAGTGCCTTCCATTTAATTCCTTTCCCACACAAAGACCTCTAACTCATTTGTGATGTTAATGGATCCAAATTGATCCAGGAAATTCTAGCCTCGGCTTAATTTGAACCTGTCAATAATTCACATTCAGTTTCAACTCAATATGACCACTCCAACGATTCTTTGTTCAGGGTAAACAATATGATTCATTTAAGTATCCTTGGATGTAAGATCGGTACTCTTTCACACCATGTAGATTGGGCCACAATCTAAAAAAATTGTCTAGTCACTATTGCCCCGTCAAATTTGCAATTAAGCACTTTCTTGCTTGTGGTTTTCAAACTTGTGTATGAAATCAAAATGACTTTCTTAATCATGTTTTTCCAAAATTAATAGTACCTATCATTCTTGATTTTTACTCCAAATATATGTACATTTACTGTATATTCTATAGTGCATTGCAAATTGATGAAAGAAACGATGCAGTTGGGTCCATGTGGGATTTTTTTCTCTCATGTTTTTCTTCTTAATGAAGACGTGGGACATCAAAGGTTTTATCAGTGTTATTGTTTTTATTTTTGTTACGGTAGAGGTGGGATATCAAATGCATATTCAGTGTTATTTTACAAGTCTTGTAATAGCAGAGATGGGAAATAGAGATGTTTTTAGATTTCAAGGGAAAGCCCTTGTCAACAACTAATTCAGGGATGTATTCAAGGTCAAACAAACAACAAATTAACAAGGAACTGCAATGTTTATTTTCCCCACAAACTCATTTTATTGGCTTGATAAGACGTTGTAAATGTTTCCATAAATATATTGTCTGCAAAAAACAAATTTTTATTGAACCAAGTTCCAAGTAATCATACAATTAATATCCAAAGGCTTGTAATTGAAGTTTCTGGAAGATGTAAACATACCCGAGACTCCATGCTCCAGCTTCTTTGTTAAACCTTCCTTGCAACCGTCCTTTCACCTTCGAAGCTTGCTTGCCTATGCCTATATAGATTTTTGAGCCCGAAACCCTGAGTAAAAGCAAATAAAACTATATTTATAACTATACATTTATGTTGAACTAGGTGAAATGCAATATGTACTTACGGGATGGTAGGTTGAAATCGAAGGGTTAGTAAAGTGCGCATGTATTTGACTTGTTGTTAGAGGAGCTCCGCGCAGGTATAAAACATACAAACATATGGTTGTACCGATGTTGAAGGAGTTACAGGAACCTACTCTCTTACATTTCATTGGCCTTTTGGAAGGTGTGCTTCCGGTTGTGCTTGCCTCCTTTGTGGTTTGCTTGATCCCTATCGCTTCGCCATCAGGGTGAAATGATCGATACCAAGCGCGCAGCTGTGGTTGTTGGTTGTTTGAGCATCCTCTTCATAAATAACCTGAGAGAAAGCATTCTCATGGTGTGATACACTCTGCAAATCACCTCACAAAAAATTGCAAATCACCTCACAGAAACCGTATTCATGGTGTGCTTGGATGGTGGGTTTTTTCCTGCCATCTGCACAAAATTGAATTGATGAGAAAACTGCAAATCACCTCACAGTAAGCATATTCATGGTCGACGATGGGGTTTTTCATGCCATCTGGGTGATATGCACAATGGGCATGCAATATGGGCATGCATGCAATATGGGAGACACGCATCGAAGGGCACTTAAGGTTTAATACAGTGCGCATTATCCTGCCTATTAGGACACTTGTGATTGGCTAATAAATATACAAACTCCAGATATGGGGGCCTGTAGGAGAGGATTTATTTGTCATCTAAAAAAGAATTAAATGAAATAAAATATATTACTAGGGTATCTCTATTGCCTTAGGTTGCAAGGGCACCTCGCTTTTCTAACAAAAATGATCTAAAATGACATCAATCAAGAAGCAATGATCTAATAAAAATGGCATCAAGGAAGACTATGTGAATTAAATTATTTTTCTTCGTTATGTAATTTTGGGCCGATCTTTGTATGGGAATTGTAGGTGATTGTAATGTAATATAGAGACATAATGCGTGTATATATTATTCACTTCTGAACTTGGCTTTCATAACAGTGATGACGGAGAGAATTTTGCTTAAATTTAGCTTGAGAAGCCTAAATTAGAAAGCTAACAATTTTAAGTATGCAATCAATTCTATTGCTTCAGTAAGAGCTAATTTCTTGTAAGTGGCAAGACTAAATGCTTTAGTTCAGGTGTAAACATCTATATTTTCCTAAATTTAGCGGGGCTAAGCTCAAGTGCTTTAAAAATATAGTACTGCTCTTTCCTGCAGTCGGCAAAACAGTGTTTTCTACTTTCTTAGTACAGTATGCTTTTCAAATATAGGACTGTTCTTTACTAGACTCGGAAAAATTAAGTGTTTTCTACTTTCTCAGAATAGTTTTCTCTCCTAAGAAAGAAAACTAAGAATTCCAATTGAATGTCTTAACATGGGCACCTGCATTACTTGCAGTTCCCCTCTTCCTTCTTTAAACTCCTCAAGGCTATTATTTGTTCTACAATTTGTCCCTTTGTCAAAGAATTTCTTTGAGTGGAAATTCTTCATATTAATTTCTATGCCAGTCCTCAACAATGGTGATCGTCTTGCAAACCGATCATATCTGGATCTCGACACACCACCCGGATCTTCCCTGCCACATATCAACAACGATTGTTGCATTCTTCAAAAATAGTTGTGCAACATCTCTATTAAAAACTGTTAGAAGATATCTTCTAAGAGACACAAGACAATCGGTAATCCTATTTTACATCTTTTACATTTATGCCCAACCTATATGGATACTGGTAACTTGTTACAGATTCCATCCCCTATTTCTCCAAGGATGGATGAAGAATGACACTAAAGAAAAAAACAAATTATCAGCTGCAAGTTGCTTTGAAGCAGAGGTGGGCCTTTGAAGCTCTTTTATGATTTGTTTCTAAACCAAACTCAGTTAAAACAAAGTATTTTATGGTATTTTCTTTGAGTAACTCTATTTTATTGAATAACTGAGCTAACATGGCCCTATTCATTACTTTTGTATGAAGAGTATGTATCTTATCCCTCTCTATGTTCATACTTCATAGTTATTTTACTTTTAATTATGATTTACTCATATTTAGTAGAAAGTCTTTTCTTATGTGCATTTAGACTTTTAAGTAAACCACATCCTTTGTTCTTTTTTTCTTTGCCAAGTTTAATATTATTTGGTATAGAGCTATATCAGGGGTTTTTAGAAATGTCTTAGTTATACACTTACTTCACAGCTTTTGTCAGTAATACATGGGTAATTTGTACCTCAGATTTCCAAGTGTAATTATTAGGGGATCAAATTTTCAAGGGTGGATAGATAATGGTTGGCATCTGAAAATGAGGAAACTATTATAACTTTTATTTTGAACAGAACAGTATTCGAAAATTATACTTATTCTGGAAGTAAAAAATTTGTATAAACTCTAAGAAAGATAAGGATACAAAAAACCATATTTTATTAATAAATTGGAATTTGACAATCTTTAGTATAAGCAACAAGATAGTAGATAGATCCATAATTTTATGCAATGTTACTTGATTGTAACATAAGAACTACAAAAACTAACAATCCATTCTCATGTGGATGAGAGAAGAATACATGCCGATAATGTAATGGCCAATTATGTGAAGAATATAATGTCTTGTTGTATATGTCCACATCTCCTTGCTTAGCTTGCAACACGACGTTATTTTATTGCACCCCTAGGTACAATTGCTAGTTTATTTACCTTTTATGTATAGGGCTTGTGCATGTTCATGGTTATCTTATTTGTTGTTTTTTATTGTAATGTGTGTAAATAGACGAAAGAAATATAGGTACAATGGTTGAAAAAACATGTAGAATTTGTGGTGGAAGGAATTGGGGATTAGTGAACCCATTCCTATGTGATGTAATTCCTGCCCCATCGTGAGCCACGAAAATATTGCCCATTTGATGGAGCACATTCCTTGAAACTTTGGGCCAGCGGATTCCATCGTGAGCCCATTCCTCCATTTGCCAACGAGCCACGGAAATATTGCCTCTATAAATATCAATCGATAATTTAACAGGTGCCCAATTGTTATGAGGCATTTACAATATTATGGCGTCAGGGTAGTGGAAAATGAATGGTGTTATGGAAATTTTGGAAGAGGAGGACTAGGATGGCATAATTCTTGTTGAGGACTTGGAGGGTATTCTATACAGTATTTGTCATTTCCATCAGGGTTTTACGACATGGAACCGGCTAAAAGACAAGGAGGCAAAACAACTTCCTGCAGACAATGGAGGCTCGGAGATCTTGTGCTCGCCAAGGTCAAGGGATTTCTGGCATGGCTCGCTAAGGTACGTCGATCTATTTTTCATCCCCATTTTTTTTCCCTCATTTGATGTATGCAATGTTTTCCCTTATTTGATTGTATGCGATGTATGTTGTTGCTGTTATTTGCATTTTCCCGCTGGTTTCTTGTTGTCGACCTGGTTTGTGGTTTGCATTTTCCCGCTGGTTTTTTACGCATCCTATAAGTTAGCAAAATACATCCTTCTTCAATTCTATTACTGCAAATCAAGGACCAAGACCAACTTCTACCACCTATGGAAGAAAAAAAAAGGGAAAAAAACATTAGAAACTTTGTATTTGGCTGACAGAATTCTGGATCCTGAAAATTCAGTAATTTTTAGATCGATGCACTGCTCGAGCTGATTTCTGTTTCCCTCAAAAAATAGGAACTTATCAACTTTTTCACTTTGCCCAGCCCTGGGTCAAACTAGTGCAGTTTGTTATCTTTTAAACTATGAGCAACCTGTAAAATTTATTTGGCAAATGTCACTTGGAATGTCACAGAAATAAATATTGACTGGGATAATTTTTCTAGATTTGTTGTTTAGGGTCGCCTTTCTGTAAAATATGTATTATCGGTGAATTGTACTATGACGAATGAATAGTGTATATGGCACCAAACTGAAAAAACTTCCAAAAAAGTTGTTGAATTTGCTCAAATGGGTTCTTTGTTTTATTCCTCTCTATGAATTGTTCCTACTGACCAAATTATGGCTTGTGTTGGGTAACTGACCAAATTTACAGTCTCACCTCATAAAAAATCAAATTTTCCTCCATTTGATAATTCGAGCTGAGTTGATGTCACTATTTATAAATAATATAACAATATATCGTCATTAGTGATAATAATGAAAAATGGATCAAGATTGTACACTAAGAGCAACTAGGAACTAGAACCATTTTAGAAGGATTTTGAAAAGATATGGGATACAGAAGGAATTATGACAAAAACTAGATTATTTGCAGAAGGAACGTACTAAATTAAGGAAGCTTATGAGAAAAATACAGAATTCATTGAAAATTCTCATCCAAAAAAAACTTTGAAGGCACAAGTGGAAGTTCTATTGCATCTCATAATTTTGGCGAAAATTCGAAAGGAATCAACACAAGACTTGGGGGACCAGTAAGGAATAATTGGGGATTCCTTGAATACCAAATTAAAGTGCCTTCATTTAAGCTTGTCTGGAAGGTGGAATCACATGAATGGATTAAGAGACTCCCTTGAGTATTCAAGTAATGGAATATTTACAATGACTAAAGTGAGATTGGTTTGGCATTCCAGCATATGGAAGTACTAAGTTATGCTTCCACTACTTTATCCACTTGGAAGGTAACTTTTAGAAAGCTTATTCTCTCTTTAATTAGACAGTTGTCCTATAAGATATATGTATCATGCATTTTTGTAAATTGGTTGTTTCTACAGGTTGGCACTGTTATTTGCCTTTGTATTTGGATCTTGATAAATAAAATATCTTGGTTGTAGTTGGAGTTTCTCTTTTGTAGTCGGATGCGATATTGTCCTTGAGGTTGTTGCTTAAATGAGATTAAAATTGTATTTTTTTCTAGAGAATTGAGAGTCCTGGAAATACTGCATACAGGCAAATTAATTTTTATGAATCATTGATATGATAGAGTTATACTTATCAAAACCAAGAAGCCTATTTTTTTGCAAGTAACTCTATAGCTAAAGTGTTTGAATTGCCCAAAGGAGACCAAGCTGCAAAAGTACTTGTACAATTGGTTATAACTTATAAGAGATGGTATATGTACTTCTATTGATTTCCAGTTCAATCATTCTGGATCTCTTTTGTCATTAACAAATCAAATAAGATGTGTTACTCCAACTTTGATAGAGGTGTGAACCAACATTTCCTTTGTTCACTGCATTACTGAAAACTTTAAAGTATACATTCTGATGGAAATTGATATCTGTCTCTTGTGGTTATAAAAAATGTATCAGCTGCATTTTCAAGCCAACTATTTTATTGTGGACACTGAAAATATTTAACTATAAGTTGAAATTCTCTTTGCAATCTTATAATGACATTCATCTGAAAATGGAATGATAAGTGGAGACAGCCTCCTACCCTACTTATCAAAGTTCTATGGAGCACTTCAGGGGTCCATTTAAATGATAACTTTTTTGCATTGCTCTTTGGACAGTGAATATTTTATCTGAACTGACATGGACAATTGGTGGCTGTATGTAGCCTTTGCTTTTTATGGTGATAAAACTTGCTAATTTGTGTATGCATGGACTTTTCAGAACACGTGTGGTGCTAAATAAATTTGGAGAGGTTCTAGATTTGGTGCCGCCTCAAACTAAAGTTCATAATCTAATTTTTGGGTGAACTTGGATTGATTCACCTGGTGAGATGGTGCTGACAAATTTGACCACAGGAGATAAAGTGGTGCTGTGCTTTCAACCATGTGGCTGGTTTGGGTATGAAATTGATCCTGTTTATTTTTCACTTTCTTTATCTGTAGAGACTTGAGAGTAAGATGTCATGCTTAATATTTTCTAGAGATTGGCATTGTCTCTTCTCAATGCTATTGATTGATTATGAAAAGGTCATTCCAAAGCTATAGTACTTCCAAAGCTCTCCGTGTTTGTGATTCTTGACATGATATTATTTTACCTACATACTTTTCAAAACACTGGTTGGGAACAGACCTACTTGCTGTAATCTATATGAACTAAAGAAGAAATATGTTTCAAATTATTTACTTTTCAGAGTCTGGGTGGGTATCATACCTATTTGTCATAATAAAATAATCATATATTATCATAATGTATATGTAATAAAGGAGATAAGATAATATAATTTCATTAATGTTCAAACAAGTGACCACAAAATTGGTCAATGGGACTCAAAAGTACATCCAATGTGAATAATTGCAAGTAGAGAAAGAACTAACTAATTATTCAATAGAACTGTAGCAAGTAGTGCAGATACAAAATCAATATCAAAACTATGTCAAGCATACAATGTTGATATCTAGACATCTGGAGAAAGTAGATAAGTGAGAGAAAGAGGATGGTTTCATCTGAGTCATCGATCAATAAGGGAACCAATGCACTGCTTGATGTTGTCATCTGATGAATATCCAGGGATGAGGGGGCTTGGCTATGAAATCCTGGGGGAATACCTGGAATCTCTGAATGGAAGATTGGTTGCTTGAACAGACATGGAGAGCAGTACTTTGTGTAGAGTGAATCTGGCCCTAGGACCTCTGGATACTACTATTGATCTTGTGTGTTTGATTATGATTTTATTTATGGCTCACTCTTCCCCATTCCTCCGTCATAGTGTTGTTAAGTGCTCTTTATTTTTTAATATGACTTTAATTTATGGTTACGGATTTCTTGTTTTGTTTCAGCTCACAGAAATGTCCAGAAGATTATTAGTCTTGTTGATACAGCTTCTAGGCTTACCTTGGTTGTGTTAATAATTTGTTACTTTTGAATTTGCTTGTTCTATCCTTGTCTTCCATGTATCTTCTAGTTAATTTCTTTAATGAAGATCCTTTAACTGTATATTCCACTTGCCCATGTTACTCATAACAGATTTTTGTTCTTGTGGATTTGGAGCTAAGATTTCTTCTACATAGGGAGTGCAGTGCTCATATCAAATATGACTCCAAAATGTTAGATGTTACTGTCTCATGCTTTGATGAAGAGTATTTATTTTAACTTTAGAAATAATTTCAAGCATATGATATGTTTGATGACATCCTCTATCCTTTAAAAATTTTAACAACAAAACAAAGTTAGATGGATTTGGGACGACGGACCATGGCATTAAGCATAAATGATAAATTAGGAATTATGGGTAGGAAAGACACCTTGCTGTTGATGCCTTGGTGGTCAACAAGTTGAGGTCCTCCATGAATAATGACTCCATGTGTTCAATGGTCTAATATGATGTTGGATCAACATCCTCTAACTCAATAGCTGTATAATCGTTACAGCGTTAAACCAAAAATTTTTTCAATTGAGAAATAAAAAAAATGGAAATACTAAAGTAAACATTGAGAATGACTAAGTGAGGCATCAAAAAAATTTGGAGCTTACCTCTTGGGTTCTCCAACAATGTTTGAATTTGATTATGGAACCCTTCAATCTCCTCTCCAAGTTCTCACAAATCTCCTTAACAACTAAAAAGAAGCCCACACAAAACCATGACAAAGATGAGTGAAATGAGTGATAGAATGAGAGAAAATGTAGCAAAACAAGGATTTTATATGCCCCTAAACCCTAGCCATGAGGTGAGGGGCTTACTAGGGCCTTCTTTAGGCTCCACATGTAATAAAAAATGAAAAAGTCCCAAGTTGGCACATGGGAGTGCTTTGGGAGAGTTTTTTTAGTTTTGGAACAATCAATGGGTTCAACTTTAGGAGTGTGCGATTTGGGAGTGCCAAGTGTTTGATTTGGGAGCAATTAGGGAGTGTGCTTTGTGGAGCGCTTTTCACATAGGAAGGAGCATTTTTATTTTTCCTTGAAGCGCACTCCCAAGTGGATTTGATTTGAGAGTGCAATTTTGAAGGTGTGCTTTTCTGAAGTGCACATTTGGAGCATGGGTGTGGGGGGTGGCTTCCAAGTAACCCTAATAGGGATGCAACGACAACTAAAGGTTTAGGTAATATCCTCGTAAGTTTCCCTTATATTTGAAGTTCAATATTTGATATAAATAGATCAATATATAGAGGGGCGTCAAATAGCTAGTAGGATAGTAAAAATGAAAGGTCCATTCATGTAACAAAGGGCAGGACATCCCACATAGTCAAGGGAAGATAATATTTTCTTGATTTGAATCTTAGGGAAGGATTTACATGTTTTTCTAAGTGCTTAATTCTTATCCCTATTGGTTATGCCTCTACTAGTATAAGGGGGGTGGTATGATAAAAATAGAGGTTGTGTTCTATCAAAAGGTCCTCCTAATATGTGTAGTCATGATAATTTTCAACATCATTGTACATATGTAAGGGAGGTAGTATTGTATTACCCAGAGTTGCACAGTTATCACTCTTGAGGTTTTTGGGGGCATGTAGCTGATGTTTTTCTGCTCTTGGGAGCTTTGGAGTAAGTACCAAATGCGCCCAAAAGGGCAGTAGCAACATTGGGTACATGGGAGTATTTAGGGAGCATGTCACTTTTTTTTTGTGGTTTTGAGGTTGTGTTTCGGTTTGGAACTCCGGTCAGAAGCTTTAGGATGCTCCTCAATAGATAACGAGTGTTAAGATTCCCCCAACCAATTAAATTGTTCATAGATAGAGAGTGTCTTAGAGCTCCCAACCAATTAAATTGTTCATCCAAGCACCAATACTACAGAGGGAGACATGATAGATAGAACACGTGCCAATATTATTAGATTTTGTAGGTCCCCCACTGTTTATTCATTTGTCATAGATATGGGTTAGTTTTTATGTGAGGACAACTCCATATCTTATGATAATCTTGGATCCATGCTATAAATTTTTAAGAAAGAATTTGAATAAAGTATTACGTCAAGGAAAAGACAGTAGGATTGATTTAAAATGAACTCCATCATTATTATTGCCTTATTTATAGCCATTTGAAGACATTCACGTGATGAATACTAACCTAGCCTTTATTTGGAATCATGTTGGCTTGGGTATCATATGGCTTGTTGGAAGGAAATGATGGCAGGAAAAAATCTCTTTCCATTGCATGTGATCTGTTTATTTCCCTTCATTTTTTAAAATGTATTACAATCTGTCAGTTAACTTCTTGCTTATAATTATTATGATCTGTTAAAGATCGTATCATCACTGTATTGTGCATTAATGTTATAATCACCTCATATATGATATACTAAACTCAGGAACTTACTACTAGCATCAAAGTTTTAGTTTCAACTTCGAAGGTTGTTAAGTTGTGTTAGTGGCAATAATTTAAGGCTCTGTGAGTAGAATTTTGCATAAATTTATACATCTAGCTTATGGTGTGATTATGGAGGCAATTTAGAAACAACTATTGCAGGTGACTTCAATGCATATTTTCCTTTAAATTTGAGGACTAATTGGGAACAAAGTTGGAGTTTCAACTTTCAATTAACTAATTATGCAGCCTATAACCACATCATTCATAAACAAAGGAATTTGAGTATCATATAAGAACTTCAATTATTTATTTATAGAATATTCAAAATACCAATCTACAAGAAGGGTTTGTACATCTCATAACCCTTCTTTTCATGTATCCCTGTTAGGTTGTTCATCTTTCTTCCATTTCATCTATAATTTTATAATTTGTTGTGACCACTATTTTATCTTTGTACTCTTTGTCCCATTTGTGTGTTGATTCACCTCAAATGTTACCTCCACATCCCCTTTCAATTTGGAATTCCTGTGTAATGCAAGCCTCTGTTTTCCCTACAGTCATTTTACCCTTTTGGTTGTCAGTGTATTTGTGGTTACATCAATGATGTAGTTCCAGACACACTTCTATTTTACTTTTGCAAGTCGTGTTGCTCTTCTTTGACAAGTCTATGTTATGCCTTACCCTTCCCTGCACTGCCCTACCATATTTATATTTCATTGTATTCATGTATATTTCATAATTATAGTTTCTACAACATTGTCTCTTACATGATATATAAGTGACCCATTCTTGTAGTTACACTACTTGCTGACTATCAGAATTCACTGCTTCTCTTGAAATATTTTTTTTTGTATTTCTACTGCATGGCTCTTATCATTAACTACACCCCTCTATATCAATTTTGTTCTGCTTATCTGGTATTAACATGCCAGTTATTTGATGGACATGTAAATTCTCTCTGATGGTATTAACATCCCAATTTCCATTGTAATATTAAAGCCACCGATTACTCCAATCATGATTAACTTGTTGTCATGATCCATGAGCTTTAAGAAAGTCAGGGATGTAGGCATGGAAGCCCTTATTTTGAACCAAGGCACATAGTGAATATCAAAGCTTATGATTTTCCATGGATCCTATCCTATCACATGATACAAAACCCCATGGCTCATGGCTTTCCATGGATGTATAAATGCCTCTATAATAAAAATCTTGTGTCCCATCCTTGAATGAGTCTTTGAATTATAAACCTCATAAATAAGCCAGAACCTCAATCATGGCCTTGTCAGTCGTATTTAAATGCAATTTTTTGTGTCTATGTAATCATATGTGATGTTTTGTACCCCCCACTTCCTGCATACTAATTCACCTTCAGGATATTGAAATCCTACTTTCTCATCATTTGATGAGAAAGGTGGTGAACTGAATGTTAATCCTAAAAAACCTTATCAGGTAAGTCAGATATATGTATAATTTTTTATGTTAGGATTTTGGTTATGCATGCTTGGAGGATTTTTCTTTTTGTTAATGTTGTATGGTTGCATTAATACTAATAACGGTCCCATTTAGGTCATGATAATTAAAGCAAGTTTCAATATTATTATAGATCATGTGGATGTTTTACTATTATTTTTACATCTAACTTGTTTCTGATATCTCAAATATTTGGCAGTTCGTCATCATCTGGGTTTTACGTGAATATTTAGAGCATGATATGAAGATTCCAAAACCTCCAATAGAGATTGATTTTGAACGGGTTGTGGATGATTTGGTCTTCATCTGTTTCTTTGTTGGCAATGATTTCCTTCCACACATGCCTACATTGGAAATTCATGAGGTTTGTATGTAGAGATGTTACACCTCCTATATTCTATTTGAATTCCTTAAATAGTCACTGAATAAATATTATCTAAATTTACATTCTGTTCTGAAATTCATTTCAGTTGAAACGCTTGGAATATTTTTATGTCCAAGTTTATTGTTGTTCTAACTTCTAAGCATGATTATCTCTAGTGTGTAGACAGTTTATTATAGATCTGTTTTTACAGCTCACATTCTCTGTTTTGGTTCTGTGACAATATTCTCAAGGAAGATAATTTGTTGGTGGTTATTTTCTATTTTACAGGGTTCAATTAATTTGCTCATGGCCGTATACAAGAAATAATTCAGTGCAATGGGTGACTATTTGACAGATGCAGGTGAGGTATTATGACACTGATTGCATTTATTATATAATTTTTGTTGGCAAATATTATGTTGACCGAAGGACTTCACTATATGTTACTAGATATTGTGATATTTTCACTTTGGTCTTCTAAATCTTGCCATCTGAAGTTGTGTGGCCGTTGAAATTTTAATTATCACTTGAATCGCAAGATCTCATGTCCCCATATTGATGGAAATGATACCGAGTTCATCTTGACCAGCTTTATCCAATTGATGGCATTAAAGCTGTATAATGTTTACTCTTTCTGAAATTTCAAATGCACATGGATTTTTATAAAGGCTATAGGATGTCTCCTGTGTCTGAAATTACTGAAAATTGAATGAAAGGGTGTTAACTGGTTTGGATACAGCTAAGCTGATATCACACTAAAATGTGGAACATTTTATCATGTAGGTAATATTGGACAAGGTGGAGCATTTTATTCAGGCTGTTGGAACATAAGAGGATAGGATTTTTCAAAAGTGAGGTCATATTCACGAGGTACACATTTAGTTTATATGAAATTATGAAAACCTTTGTCAGTTGTACGTATTTGGGCCTTACTTTTAAAAAAACACAGCTATACATTTTTTAACTATTCAATAACCCCCACTAAGGATAGCACCCTTCCATTAGGCCAAGCTATGAGCTTAAGAACGTTTTGAATAGGAACTCTATGCCATATGAAAAATGGAAAATGGGCCAGTAGCTATTTTTGTAGAGAATTTTATTAGGAAATACATTAAGCCAAGGGAAATACTTTGTTAAAAGTCTAGAAATATTAGGAAATACATGTATTTTACATGCTCACACATATTTTACATGTATTTTTATATATGCATATGCAACCATATTGTATCCAATTTGTTCTCATATATGTACATATATCTATCTATATCCTGGTAACTTTAGCTTCTCATTGATAACTAGATGAATTATCATAGTTGACTTATGTTAAGTATTTGATTACTAGAAATATATTAGGTGAGACTAACCTAAGATTCTTGTTGGTTTTTCTTAAACTTTACGCTCGTTTCCTTTATATCCAAATGAGGGCATAAAATATGCTCTACAGGATGAAATGATTGTTACTGTATTTGTTTTATGGGAATGACCCATCTCCTGAAGGATACAACCTAGAAAAGTTCCCAGAAAATTACAAGAAATGGACGCCAACAAACCATTCCTAGGGAGTTCTTGGAATGGTTAGTATTTTAGAAATGGTACTAGTCTTTTCTCTAAACTTTCTTTCTGATCCCTTTGATCCCTTCATCATAATGAGTACCATTATCCACTCGGTGTAGTTCAGCCACATTACTCTTTTTTACTCGCCATTTTTAATGTTCAGGAAGATATTGTAGATTCTCAATGTATGTTGTTTCCACTGAAAATTCCTTCCATAATACCTTCAACCCCCACCCCACAACATATTTAGTGAGTGGTCTATTCCTGCTGCCCCTTACAAATCTTTAAAGACATTGGAATTAAGTTTCCTTATAGCACTCATGCTATTTCCCAGATGCATTTCTGCAGTTAATTCTCAATTCTCATGCTTTTAAATGCTTGAATCAACAATTCACAAGTCATTGCAATGATATAAAATCTGTTTCAAGGCACACTCTCTTCATTTTCACTCTTGTTTCCTCACTCTGTTAGAACTGATATTATGTAGGTAACTATGTTGGTACATAAGTTATAACTTATATCGTGTGTAATCACATGTAGCTAGGACCAACAGTAGAATTGTCTCTCTACTAGAATAAGGTGCAAGATATTACATGTTTGTAACCAGGCTGTCATAATTTGGCTTCTAGCTAGACTGGTGGAACATTGTTTTTTTCTCTGGTCATGTGCATGCACTAATGTGTATTTCTAATCACATGGCTTATCAAGTCCTGATATAACCAGAATGCCCAAGCTACATGATTTTAGGTAACCAAATTGGTACTATTACATTGTCATCTTCTGATACATGCAACAATGTTGATGTTGATGACTATCCTTTTTGGTATTACAAAAGCCTCTTTCTCTGTTGCCTTGTTTGACCATTAGATACTCAAAGTTGTGTATTGATCCTTTTTACCATTATAGAGGACTCTATAAGTTAGGTTCTCAAATTCTTAAAGGGTTCTAGCTCAATGGAAGAGCGCCTCCCTTACAAGCAGGAGGTTGGTGGTTCGATTCCTCCATACCCTAATGATATTATAATATCGGTTATATACTAAAAATGACTAACTTAGTGACCAAAACATGAGAGACAAGAAAATAGGCATTAAAAAGGATGCAACACATGGCACTAATGATGAAGCCAAACATGGCATTGATATGGTAGCAAAACAAGACGTTACTTTGGATGCAAAACATGGCACTACATAGGAATCAAAATATGCTGCAACAATAGAATAAATATTTGGCGTCATTTTGGTAGCATAACATGATGCAAAAAAGGAAGCAAAAATTGGTGCAAATTTGGAAGCAAAAATTGGCACATATTTGGAAGTAAAACATGGTGCAAAATGGGATGCTAAAGTGGTAGCAAAAATGGATGCTAATTTGGATGCTAACATGGTGCTATTAAGGAATAAAATATGGCGCTAACGGGATTTTCATTTAAGAAGCAAAAGCAAACACTCGCTAGGAATCAAAGAAGGACATTATTTAGGAAGCAAACCTCGACATTGTTTAGGAAGCAAAGTTGGGCGCTATTCTGGAAGCAAACCTTGATGTTGTTTAGGAAGCAAAGTTGGACGTTATTCTAGAAGAAAAAAAAGAGACGCTATTTTGGACGTCATAAATGACGCTATTTAGGAAGCAAAATAAGACGTTTTTTGGGATGCTTTAAGTTTTGTCCATGACATGTCCCATTTAGCGTCTAGTTTAACCACTCAATGTAAAAAAAATTACACTAAAAAGGGATGCTAAATGGGACGTTAATTCTAGGATTTGTTGTAGTGATGATCCTAACCATGTGATAAATTGGGATGTGATTCAGGTGGAACCCGAGGGAGAGTTCCAAATCAAGACAATGTGCATCCTTGACAGGAAGGTCACAATGCTTCGGAACTGAGCCATAGGGCAGGTAAAGGTGCAATGGGAGCACTACGGACCTAAAGAGGCTAAGTGGGAGATGGAGGATGCCATACGATTGGCACATCCATTTTTGTTCAATCCTATGGAACACTAAGGCGGTACCAGTGTGGCATTTTGTTCAAATTTTGTAAAGAACTAAGGACAATGTTAATGAAGGGGGAGGGGAATGTAACACCCCAGTTTTGACCCCATTTGCGTTAAATATACATCATACATATATTGTAAATAATCATGTCAATGAGCTAAAGGAAAAAGCCCCACCATCGATTTGATTATGTTATGATTCGGATTGGAATGGTCACCGATGGTATATCGGGACGCATGGCATATATTAAATTGTGACATCATGTAAATGTGCATTTTAATTAAATAACCCAACCAGCTATGTTCAATGCAATTAAATTGAGAAGGGGCATGATTCCTAAAGATAAGGAGGGGAAATGATGAACTTTGAGCCATGGGGTAAAATGTCAAAACCCCAAATTTTCTTAAAAATTTAAAATTTTCAAAATACAGGTAAATTTCATAAATGTAGTCAACTAATTGTTTAATTAGTTATATGTTAATGAATTCATTATCTGAATTATCTATTTGAATATTTTTATCTTAAAGAACAATTCTTTTTCAGTTTACTGACTTGTTTTCTCTTTGCATCCACAAGGTGGAACTGTCATGAAAATTCTGGGCTTACTTAGCTTTCGAGCTAACACAAAAAGTTTTCCTGCTCTTATAGACTTACAGGTAAGAAGTTTGGGTGCTGCTTGTCAAAATTCTAAAGCATTCAATTATAAGTTCGTCATACAATATTTAACTCAGTAAAAGAATATACATGCTAGTCACTTTCCAAAGCTTATCAAGGTAAAATCATTAAACTGTTGTTCTTTTTAAGATGTTATGGAAATTAGATTTAGTTCTGTTAATAATGGCAACAGCTACTTTCTTTCTAGTAGATGGAATTTATAGTTCTCAAAGCGTACTGAATCCTTCGAAGTCTACACTATCCGTCAAGTGTAAAAATGCCTTAAATATTTCTTTGCAAGCAGATTAAGAATAACAAAGTTATTAAGTCAATGGTCTAATTTAAAATGTGTGTAATTACTAATTACGTCAAGATTGATTTGGTTATTGCTTGATATGAACGTAGTGTATATTGATAAAGATTTTATGTACCAAAATCCTACTTCCATTCCTTTGAAGTTTAAAAGGGGTTATAACCTTATTGCATACCATATTCAGTTAAATTATACTAGTGTTGGAGGATTAAATTCTTTTGTACTATAATCGCTTGGAAAGTAACATTCAGTTATGGTTAACATAGATCATTAAAATTTCAAGGTTAAGCCCTTAAGCATTGGGAGACTTATCATGCTCAAAAGCAAAGCTTGCTAGTTCAAAAATAAATCATTCAAAGGTAATGAAACTAACACTAGCAAGAAAGATATTTACCATAGAATGATTACATAAATTTCTTTTATAACATAACAATTAGCCTAACTTTGAATAAAGTTAAAGTTGGTTTAGTGAATAAATGCCATGTTTATATAACAAAGGGGTCATAGGATAGACCTCACTCATGATGATCTATTGTTTACCTTTGAATTTAAATTCTATAATCTTTTACTATTATGTCTCCTTTATCTCCTTTACATGCATAATATACTAGATTAAGTATTGATTCTACCTTTGCTTAAGTTACAATTACTTGGTTGAATGAGTACTTGTTTGTGAGTAAAGTCCACACCAAGATAAATAAATGTTATTAATCTCTTTTTTTTAACATACTTACAAGACTCTATTACTACCATGGTTATAATTGTTTGATGAAGGAATGTTTGCATAGCATAGAGAAAAGGGTTATGCAAAGGACCACGCCATGATGTATAAAAGGCTAAACTCGACTTACGTTTTATGAACACCATACTTTATAAAGTACCAGGGTCGTAAGATCCCCCATGACCTCAATGAATGCAATAGCAAAGTGTTTATAGTAATACGATCTTATGTTTTTCCATGCAGCGTATGTAATAGGCTGACATTGGAACATGGGTTATAGTTGATCCTTCGATTACCAAATGATTGGAAAATGCACATGATGAAAATTTCACTGGGACTATGGAATTTTACCCACAGCAAGAAAATTATTTGTTGACTAACGTGGTATCGTCTTGGCCATGTGTTACACAGTTAAAAGCACCGCACCGCACTAAACCCTAACTTGTCATTAGCTCTGTCTCCTTCGGGCCTCCTGCCGCTCTACTACGGTGTTCTCGTCTACACTGTCTCTTGCACCTGTTGTTGGTAGTCTTCCTGTCTGTTGTTTTTCCCTAGTGAGCTCACCACGAATGCTTAATAGAGAGATGCTGTCATGAAACTGTTTGTTGCTTGGATAAGGGTTAGTGATACTTTCTCCAGGGTTTTTACCATCGTGGCTAGCTCCATTCCGAAACCTTCGACTGTACAGAGTTTTCCTTTATCCTTAGCCTGGCACTGCGAGTCGTAGTATTGAAATTTAGAGTGGATGGGGCATAGGGTTTCACCATAGAACCGTTTCCTTGGCTGGATAATTAGTGAAGACCCAAGCGTGATTGTTTGCTGTGTTTGCGGCTCCTATTCTCAGTTGTGGTTGGTTGTTTGCTGTGTGGTAACCTCCTTGCTTCTTGCAGAAAATGAAGGGTTTCCTTCTTCTCGCGCTGGTGGTTGCTTTACTGCTCGTGGGTGGTTGCACTTCAGTAAAATTTTAAGTAAGGATTTTTATATCAAAAATCATTATTGTTGCAGTTTCATTTACTACACAAAGTTATTTAATTTGTATACCAGTTTTTTAACACTTTCGTTCTTCTTGTTCATAGGTGTTGGCATGTCTCCCTCTGTACGGTTGATACGAAGCTATGGCAACTGCTTGTTGGTTCACGGGTAAGCCCTGGGTTATCCATGGCACTTCCTCCTTGTTTGGTCCCTTATGGTTCCTTTAACAGTTGGCCACCATGGCCTGTCAAACCCTGGTGGTTTTGGTTTAATTGGGTTGACCTGTTCGCTGTTTACTTGTTGATATTAAACTCCTTTCTTGATGCAGGGTCTCCGGCTTAGGCCGTGACTATAAAATTTAGTTTTGTTTCGATTACTATGTATATATAAAAGTAAATGATGGAAAGGCTATAAAAGCCTTACTCTGTGGATTTCTTTTAAGGTCGAGAGGCATTGAAGAGTTAGACTCTTTTTGTTTATTCTCTGATGTATATTTTGATATTCGTAGGGTTTTACCCTAACTCAGACATATAAGAAGTGTTTACAGTTTCTTTAAAAATTATCTTTATTTATAAATGTGCTTCTATAAATTATTGGGTTATTACTTATGTTGTATATTGTTTGGTTAAATTGAGCATACTGTTACTCTATTGGTCGTTTCCTGGGCGTTAATGCAATAGAGTTTTACCCTATAATATTTTTTAATTTTCAATGCTAGGGTTTCTGTACATGGTTTTTATATTAGTTGTTTTATTATAAAATCCGTAATGATGTTATAATTGTACTCATGTATCTGTCAGATACAGATTTTGAGTACAGAAAATTATATTATATAATGTTTACTATTATGAGATAAGAACATTACTTTAATTACATAATAATACTGTTCCTATAATTTGTATATTACCTGCATACTTAGTCCATATAAAGTATATAATAAGAAAGTATTTTGTAAGAATGTTATCTTACTTGTAAGTACTATTGCTCCTATTGTTATTTATACTTAGTTGATTTTGTAAGTGTATAAGAGATAGTATTTTGTTCTTTATTTCTTATGACATCTGTGCTAAATACTTTATAAAAGTTCTCTTAGTATTTTATTTTATCTTATTATGTTATGACGTTAGTATATATAAAACAAAACAATTAATAAACTATCTATGATCTATCTCATAAATATATTGTAATATTCATTTAAACTTTAAGAGAGATAGATTAATAACTATAGATATTGTTCGAACTCAGCTAGAATAAAACAAAAATGAATAAATTAGTTATATTAACAGCCGTAAGTAAATTATGAAACTAACTAGTTTCTCTGTAGAATAAAATCATAGTTTAGCTATTTTATTCACAGATTGGTTGATGTACATTCAGTAATTAAAATCTGGAAAGAAATAACTGTAGAAAAGAAAAGCACTTCTATTTATTCTAACACTACTTACTTTAGCTATTATATTTTTTTCCTCGGTTTCAAAATAATGTAGTAAAGTTTTCTGGAATAAAAGATGTACAGAAAATCTATTTATCTATCTGAACCTAGCTCTGTTAGTAAAAGATATAGCTTATTTTCGTTTACTAACATCTGACAATCACAGTCTAAGTTTAACCCTAACTTTACTCCATTTACAGAATGTTAAACCTTTTGATGACGAAATATAAGTAATCATTCTCTTACTCTAATTAACATTGCATCATACTCCCTTCCTATAATTTCACCACATGTGTTGGAGTACAATCTGGATCACTCCAGATGAGGAAAAACACAGGTAGGTTTTTTTTTTCTCATTAAACATAATTTCATTACTAAACAAACTGAGTTATCCTATCCTCTAAGCTTCTACATCATAAACTGCAAATGCATCATTCAATCATACACAGATAATAACACATAAATTTAAATAATAGAAAAACCTATTCTGAGAGCTTGGACGACAACAGCAATGGGAGGCCGTTCCTCCCTACCAACTCCTGGAGAGGGCTCAAACAACGAATCCTCAGGACCCCCCAGCTTGCTCTGGTCTCCTTGGTTGGAACTAGGTGCAGCAATAATCAAGTACCAGTCTTGAGACTCAATACCAATCCTGAACTTATCAGTGAATTCTCTCAGCTAGCAAGCTGTGTCAGACCAAGTTACTATAGATTATCTCTCAAAACACCTTCCTTACAAATTTCCATTTTTTTTTCCAATGAATTCCTTGAAGTGCATTCCACCTGAATGATTCTTCTCCTCGAAAATATCTGAGCAGCCTCAGCTCTCTACATTGGGTACTTTTTAAAAGATTGCCTAGGTCTTTTTGGGTTAGTTGTCATTTATTGAGCCACCTGCTCTGATCCCACTTTCTTGGGGGATCATGACCCCAAATATAGGGAAGTTGCCACCTGCAACATAGGAAGTGTTTGAGGATGCTGCCACTTTTCTTTTGCTCTCCACCTAGTTCCTTCCACTAGTTTGACCAGTAACACTCTTATTAATAGCTCTCCCATGCTGTTGTCTCCACTTTTTATTTATTAAAAATAAAATATACAGAATTACATTCCACTTCTTTTGACTCTACTAAGTCATCAGTTCCTACTTACCATTAAATTTAACATAATGTCTTAGGAAATCAAATTAAAACAATTAACATTATTTTACAAAATTGGGGTATGTGACAGAAAAGACATGTGTCACCACCCTATTTGTTTTGCTCATTTTTCCTTGTTTCATCCAACCACCACCTTCATTGTTCTATTGATTAGTTGGGGCATCTATTTGCTAGCAAAAAGTCCACTACACTCACACCTGCACTCTCTCCATGACACGCCTTCTGGGTTGCGGATGGTCTATCCACTATCTCGATGGTGATTGTTCATATTCCTCAGGTGGAGGGAGTAAAAAGGATGGCAATTCCTTGTGTGGGGGTTCGGCCTTTCCCTCTCATACACCGTTTTTCTAGTAGGAGATGTTCTTTCCTCTTGATCATGCATAGAACCTGCGTTTATTCCACCATTGTCGATTGTGAAGTGTGTGTTTTCTTCATCATGCAGAAGGGACCCTTGTTGTACAACGTTGCTAGTGTGATTGGACTATGGAACAATCTTTTGTTTCATCATGATCCACGTTGTGGGTTTCTTCTGTGTGTTTTCCACATTTTGCTTTGGTTGTGTCTTTTTCCATCACGCATAGTTTGGGAGTTTGTTCTTTCCCCATTTTCTTCCTATGTAATTTCTCCAATGATTGCATTGAGGATAGGGTGTTGTGGGTTGATACTGGTTTGTGGGATGTTGTTTGCCCATGATTGATGAACTATGTTTTTCCCCTGTAAAATCTTGAATAGATGTTTGGCTACTTGCATGCAGTGGTTTTGTCCTCGGATTGGATTGAAGTGGTTCATGAGGGCTTGGGGTGCTTGATAAAACTGGTGGGTTGAGAACCACACAGACAGAGATACTGAGATGGATTTCTTCTCCACAACCCCTGAATAGCATTGGAAGGGAGATCAGGGTCTAAGGGACTGCACTGCAAATAAGGGACTGATTTCCTTGTGTTAGGTGTGTGTGGGTGTTCTAGAAGCTAGGATGGCTCTCATGTTGGTGTCTGTAGCTCTTCAATGACCTCACCAGCTTAGCATTTAGCCTTTCCCAGCTCCTAGATGGCCTGATAAACCCAACTTGGTTGGCTTGGATGATCTGATGTTCGCTTGATAAACCCAACTGTGTTGGCTTGGCTGAACTGTGTACCCTTGTGGTGTTGTTACCCTTGGCTATGTGTAAGCCTATTAGTTCCTTATTCCTTGGGGAATCATGCCCATCTCGAGGGTGCCAACGTTGCTGAGAGATTAAGGAGCACGTGGGCCTATGGTTGGGTGGAACGTTGCAGCGACGTAGCTGGTTGCAGAACAAGTTCTTAATAAGATAAGTATTCTTACCTAACTTGTGTCTGCAATCATATTTAAAATTGATGAATGATGATATACATGTTAAATGCTGATCTGTATATGCATGAGTGTTGATTGATATGTTTTGCTTCCGTTGTGTATATGAATGATTATGCTTCGTAGTATGTTTTATGTTTTTAAGTATCATGCTTCAGCATTATATGTATGTATGTTCATGTTCATGGGGCTAGATGCTCGGATGATTTGATGTATCGTAGCATCCTCTTCGCTAGTCGGAGGGTCAGGGACGTTACAGTAGCAGAGTGGTAGACTATGTTATTTCTGATATCCCTTTATACAATGAAATAATAAATTTTGACATCTTAAAGGACCACAATCCTAACTTAGATCATAGACCCTTAATTGTAACTCTCAATTTTGTCATGCATAGAGATCCCATAGAAGATAATCCTTATAGCCAAAAGAACTTGATCTTTGATAGAAATAAAAATGATATTTTTCTAAATGATTTAAAAATTAATTTGCTTCCTTTATCAAGTATAGAAAACATAGAATACATCTATCATAATTTTACTACAACCCTCTCACATTCTATTAACAAGCTCTCAATTGAAGTCTCAAGAAATAAAAGAAATAGAGAAACCAACCCTTGGTATGATAAAGATTGTAAAAGTGCGAGAAGAGAAATTAAGGAAGCTCTTGATGAGTCTCTTAAAATTGACAAGATAAAAATATACAAAGCCCTAACTAAAAGGAAAAAAATACAATTTATTCATAAAAGACAAGAAAATATCTTACACCACTCTAAAGTGGCTCCTAAGAAATTGTAGAGGCAGATTCTAACTAGAAAAACTAAATATAATGATAGAATTGTTTTACACGATTGGAATTCCTATCTTAAAAAGATTTATGAATCTCCAAATGTCATAGACAAATTTGAAACCCTACTCACAATGGTAGAAGTTTTCTCATTAGGAGACATAGATTTTTGGGTTAAGCATCTCAAAAATGGAAAAGCTAAGGACATTGAAGGTTACCAAAAAGAAATCTTAAAAATTGGAGGTCATGTCGTCATCCCTCACATCCACAAGATATTCAATCAAACAATCAAGCAAGGGTTCCCTAAACCTTGGACTTGGAGCCTCATTATCCCTATTTTTAAAAGTGGGGATAAAAATAACCCTTCTAATTATCGGACAATTATGATTATCCCCCTCTTAGCTAATTTATATGGTATTATTTTGGAAAAGAAGATCAGCAGATGGATTGAAAGTGAAGGTAAGCGGGATAAAGGCCAAGCGGGTTTTAGAAGGCAGCACTTAACAATAGACCACCTCGTTACGCTTAGGATCATTATGGAGGAGTGTTGTAATGATAAATTCAATCCATTTTGTTGCTTTGTGGAATTTAGAAAGATTTTCGATACGGTACCTAGAAATAACCTATGGAATAGATTAGAAGAGCTAAAGGTTCCTTTCAAGTTGAGAGCTACCACAATAAGGTTATATGAGAATGTAATCATCAAGTTTAAGAGCAACGAGGGGTGTTCAAGAGATATTAAGTGTAATATCAGAGTTAAACAATGTTTCCCCCTCTCCCTGGCATTTACATCGATAATCTAGAAGGTTGTTTAGAAGAAGTGTTAGATTTTTATCATTCAAGCTAGCATTGTGATCTTAGGATCTTTAACTGAGAGAATAATATGCACAACAATAAACACAAGAGACAAGAGACACAAATAGTTTTCCTTGGGGAAACCATAAAAGAGAAAACCTCACAACTTTCTTAGAGATAGAATCAACACCAAAAGTAAAACCCAAAAACATAAAGATGATCTCCTGATAGCAATAGTCTCATTCTCTGATCCCAACTTCTTCTCTCTCACTCATGTTCCCCAGTGAGTGAGTGTGTGTGTGATAAATATAGAGTCTCACTCTCTATTTATATTCTTTCGTTCATTTATTTTCCACTCCAACATGTCGACCTCACTTAACAATTACTTACTAGAGCTGGCATCTCTAGGAGAGTCTAATAATCCTAGTGCCCCACAACTTGTGGGGACTTTGCCCCTCCAACCAACAAGGAGGGTTATCCTTAACAAAACAGTGGGGACTATTGCCCCGACTTACAATAACTCACCTATGGTCGACTTCTCTAGGATAGTCTAATAACCCTAGGGCCCCACAACTGCGGGGAATTTAACCCTTGATTAATAGGAGGGTTACCCAAAATGACTTGACATGAATTGTTTACATTATAGAAACTCTCGATCAAAACATCGGGGCATGACATGACTCAATTACATTACAAACACTTCCCGAAATAAACATCGGGATAGAATACATAAGATATACAAGTGAATAGATTCTAAAGTTACAGTTACATCAACACTCCCTCTTAACTAGGAAGGTATTCTCTCGACACAATTTGTCAGCACTGGTCTTCTTCTATGTATTAACTAGATCATCATCGAGTTATCATCTTCTTCAAGTCATATTCATCTTCAGGTCATCTTCATCTTCAAGTCATCTTCTTATGGATCTAGATCATCACTCGATCTGGATCATCATCACTCGATCTAGATCATCACTCGATATGGATCATCTCTACTAGATCAACATCATTGGATCTAGATCATCACTCGATATGGATCATCTCTGCTGGATCATCATCACTGGATCTAGATCATCACTCGATCTGGATCATCACCGGGTTATCATCACTGGTGGTATCTCTTGATTCTTCTCGTCACAAGAAGTTCTACAGAGCTAGCCCTTTTTCATGATGGTTGTAGGCCTAGAATCCATGTAGGTCTTCTTCAACGCTTATATATGACCCTGAGTCAGAATGACCTACTCAATAATTACATCTGACCTTAACTCATCACAAAGGTATGCCCAACACTCACATCTGACCCTGAGAGAAACACATCCACCATCATGTCAGAATGGCCCATCCCTCACATCTGACCATGGAAGGAACCTAATCCTCTCACCATGTCAGAATGGCCCAGCCCTTACATCTGACCATGGAAGGAACTTAATACTCTCACCATGTCAGAATGGCCCAGCCCTTACATATGACCATGGAAGGAACTTAATCCTCTCACCATGTCAGAATGGCCCAGACCTTACATATGACCATGGAAGGAACTTAATCCTCTCACCATGTAAGAATGGATCTCAATCCCAGACTGAGGGTTCTTGGTAACTGACCAAGTGCCTCCATTCTCACAGAGAATGGCATCAGCCCTTATTTCTGATCAAGTGGGAACACATCCCTCAATCAAATTAGAATGGTCCTGCACTTCTATATGATCATGTGAGACTACATCCTACAGTCATATTAAAATGGCCCTCAGTCCTAGACTGAGTATTCCTGGTAACTGACCAAGTACCTCCATTCAGAGAATGGAAACATCCCTTATATATGATCATGTAGGAACCGATCCTACAGTCATATCAGAATGGCTTAGCACTCATATTTGACATGGAAGGAATGAATCCTCTCACCATGACAAAATGGCTCAACCCTTACATCTGACCATGGAAGGAACCAATCCTCTCACTATGTCAGAATGGCTCATGAAATCATCACTTCCCTTTGGAGGGAACCTCGATCTGGAGAACACCAAGCTTCTCCCTGAAGTACTCAAACTTCACTCCGGCCAATGGCTTTATCAACACATCAGCTATATGTTCGTCCTTTGCAACATACTGGAGCGTCACTATTCCTCTCTAAACCATATACCTAATATAGTGATACTTGATCTCGATATGCTTTGACTTTTCATGGAACACTGGGTTCTTTAACAACTTCACACAAATCTGGTTGTCACAATATATACAAGTAGCATCTAACTGGAGATCAAATAAATCAGACAGTAGCTTCCTTAGCCATACTGCCTCACAACTAGCTGAACAAGTTGTGACATACTCTGCTTCCACTGTACTCAGTGCCACATAGGATTGCTTCCTGCTAAACCAAGAGATCACACTTGATTCCATACTAAAGAAACATTTTGAAGTGTTCTTCCTATCGATGGCACTGCCCAATCTGAATCAACATAACCTTCTAGGTTAATCTTCTGATTCACCTCGTACTTGAGCCCATAATCAATTGTATCCTTCAGGTATCTCAAAATATGATTTGCAGCAATCAAATGAACATGTCTCAGATCTGCTAGGAACTGTCTCAAGGTGTTCACAACAAAGCAGATATCTGGTCTCATTTTTTTCAGGTACATCAAGGACCCAATCATCCGACGATACATCGTAGCATCAACCGCTTTTGATGAAGCCTCACTCAATAGCTTCAGGTTTGATGTCATAGGCATGGTCATGGCCTTGCAATCCATCATCCTGAACCTCTTCAGGATTTCTACTGCATAATTCCCTTGTCCCAGGGAGATTCTGCCACACCTCCATGCTTAGAATGTAGTGCATCGTATCCAATTCCTTCATCTCGAACTCGATAAAAAGTATCCTTCTTGCAACAATGAGTTCCTCTTTTCTGTCAGGAACAAGTCATCGACATATAACAGGAGCATCGCTGGCCTTCCACCTTCAACCTTGAAGAAAAGGTTAGAATCTGCTTTACTCTCAGTAAATCCCAAAGTCATCAGTAATATGTCCATCCTGTCATACCATGTTGAACCCCAGGATCTTCTGCAGTCACTCCCTCTAAGGCCAAACATCATACTCCCTCTATCTTGTGTACTCTTTGCACTGAAACATTCTGTACCGAAGTGACAAGTAGCTTCATCTACTACTAATATTCTATGTATCCATCTAGGATCATTGGATACCAAGATCCTCTATCTTGACCCTTTTCAAAAGTTCTTCTCGCACCCATCTGCGAGTTTGTCATCCTCTATAGGCTTTCATCTTCAACCTTGTAGCAAAGGTTAAGATCTTTATCAAGCTCATCATGTATGTGTTATCCCATGGGTGTCTTTTGAGCTCATACAAGGCCTTCTTTAATTTGCACCCATGATTCTTCATTTCACGTGTCTTAACTTCTTCATAGCTGGAAGGTTCTGTATCAATAATGTTGCTGCAATTGTCATATTATTCTTCATCTTGGATTCTTTCTTAAACTATCGTCACTTGTTCTTTGGAACAAGTCTCATCCTTCTTTGCTTGTAGATGATTGTACGCAATCTCTCCTATAAGTCAAATGCATTAGTTGTATGGTTAGAAACATTTCATAAGGCATATTCAAAATGGCAAATTCTTATGCATAAATATATGATCATGCAACTATTTTAGCCAATACAACATTCATCCATATCTCACGAAATGTTTTTAGATTCCTTCCATCTCTACCAAGACAACATTGAGATTGTGCACTAATCCAATATGTCAGAAAAGAGGTTTCATTCTAGATAATTAGCAATGGAGAGTTTCATAGTACCATGAGCTACTTACCCATTACATGCATATTAGTAGTATACTGTCATTAATGCAAACATTCTATTATGCATAATACATCAACTGAATATAAACAAATGCATAACAAAATAATATCATGAAATGACAATTGAATACTTATATTTATTTGTTTCATGGGTAGACTCCTTCTTGAGCCTTCAGCTTCATCATCTTCTTCATTCATAATAGCATCGTTTCTTATCCAAATGCTAAGATGGATAAGAGGTTCTTCAAGAGTTGAGTTCTTCATATTCCTCATTGCTTGAGGTATCTTCTTTGAATCATGAAATATTTATCTTCAGTTTCTCCCATATTCTTTTCTCTTATTATGAGTTGAGCATCTTCTTGTGTGTGCTCTTCCTGGAGTCTTTCTGAAATTAATCATTTCTTTCTGGCACAAATTCCTTGAATGAATGAATCCCACGATCCTGGGAGGTCATTCAAGGTGGATATCACCACTTCTGCATTCTTCACTTCTTCTTTTACCGCTTCAATTTGTTCTTTGATTTGAGAGACCCTTGTAAAGTATGACTGTAAGGTCTCTGCATTCTGGATCTTCACATTTTACAACTGTTTTCTCAAAGTCATCTTCTGATTTATGTTCTTTCCTTTAAATAGCTTGGTCAAGGATTCAAACATCTCTTTCGGTGTTTATAGGTAAGACACTTATGGTATAAGGTGATCCGTGATTGAATCAGCAATGATCTTCTTGACCTTGACCAAGTTCTTCTTGTGTAAGGATTTTAGCCTCATCTCCCTCTAGAACTGGAACCTCTCTACTTATGTAGGTGTCCAATTCATTTTATTCAGAGAGATCATATACTTCCATGCTTGGAAGTTGTCAACTTCACCAATATTGTCATCAAGCTGATGATAGATCACTTTGAAATGAGAACTTCGAATTAAAATAGCAAAAGATTAGATCTTACCGATTTGAGGTGTCTGTCCTGGTTCTAGAGCTAGTTGATCTAGGGTTCGTCAGAGAAACCCTAATTTTCAAAACTTGGAATATTTCAGAACTGATTGGATAGAAATATATACCTCTTCAAGGTGAGCTTTCCAATGTACTCATTTTCTGAAAACAGTGGGGGGAATCTCCCGAAACAAAAAGCCCTAGTTTTTCAATTTCTTTTGCAGAAATTCCTGATACTATTTCTACTGTATCTCTGAAATTAATGCTCCTATGTGTCTAAAAATTCGCACTAATTTATCCTCACCTGTCCTTGTTTCAACACCATAGGTTTCATCAGAATTGGTTTCACCAATTGGGACTTATGATCTTTTTCCCAAGGTGACATGTTACTGGACTGTTCAGAACAGCAAAGTTGTATGGACTACCACGTGTCACTGTTTTATATTTGGGGTCTAAAAATTATACCATAGATAGTATAGTCCGTCCCCTTCATGGAACATCTTTATAATTTTAATTTGGAGCTTTTTATCCTGAGATATAGCGATTCTCCCCAGGTGTCCTGTTTGGGGATGAATCCTAGGAGAGGATGGAACCCTAACTTGGAGAAATCATATCTCCTAGAATATAGCGAATATGAGGCTGAACTTTGGAAACATTGTAAATCAAGAGGTCAGCTTCGGCCTATGAAAGTTTCCACTCCTGAGCCTTCTCCAATCCTGATATATAATGAATGTACCAAAACTTATCAGTTTTAGTATTTTAGGGTTTTTCTGGCTCGGGGTCAAACTAGGGTTTGACTTTCCCAAAGTTTCACCCAACCAAAAATTTCAACACAGGTCTCTAAAATTAAATTTTGATAAGGAGATAAATCCTATGCTAGGCTCACTCAAAAATTCCTCTTCTGTAGAAATCCCTAATTTCCTGCACCGAAAACTAAAAATGCTCGAAATTGAATCATGCTTCGACAGAAAGATGCACCTTCAATGGAGAGTTAGCCTAGCATACTTTTGTTGATGGATTGCGGAGAGAGACCCAAAAAGTAAGAAGCCCTAGCTTCTGCAACTGTATAATGTCTTCTTCTCAAGTTAGCTCTGATACCATGTTAGATTTTTATCATTCAATCTAGCATTATGATCTTAGGATCTTTAACTAAGAGAATAACTTGCACAGCAATAAACACAAGAGACAAGAGACACACTGAATTTTCCTCGAGGAAACCATAAAGGAGAAAACCCCACAACTTCCTTAGAGATAGAATCAGCACCAAAATTAAAACCTGAAAACATAAAGATGATCTCCCGACAGCAGTAGTCTCATTCTTTGATCCCAGCTTCTTCTCTCTCACTCATGCGCCCCAATGAGTGAGTGTGTGTGTGATAAATAGAGAGGCTCACTCTCTATTTAGATTCTTTCATTCACATAATGTCCCCCCCAACATGTTGGCCTCACTTAAAAATTACTTACTAGAGCCGACATCTCTAGGAGAGTCTAATAATCCTAGTGCCCCACAAGTTGTGGGGACTTTTCCCCTCCAACCAACAAGGAGAGTTATCCTTAAAAAAATGGTGGGGACTATTCCCCCGACTTCCAATAACTCACTTAGGGTCGACTTCTCTAGGATAGTCTAATAACCCTAGGGCCCCACAACTGCGGGGAATTTAACCCTTGATCAATAGGAGGGTTACCCATAATGACTTGACATGACTTGTTTACATTATAGAAACTCCTGATCAGGTTATCGGGGCATGGCATGACTCAATTACATTACAAACACTTCCCAGAATAAACATCAGGGTAGAATACATAAGATATACAAGTGAATACATTCTGAAGTTACAATTACATCAACAAGAAGCAGGTTGTGATGGCATGTTCTTAGCTGGAATAGTCATCATACTTCTTCTCTATGATGACGATATTGTTCTTCTAGAAAGGTGTCCATATGATCTTGATAAGTAACTATGACTTCTTAAGGATTTCTGCTCTACCATGGGTATGACTGTCAACACTAACAAAACAAAATTTATGATTATCAAATCCAAGGACACTTACTCTTATTTTGTGTATGACAATAGCAACTTGGAGGAAGTGTCTTCTTACAAATACCTAGGAATTGATATTCATCACAAGCTCAACTGGAACTATAGCATTGAGAAAAGGATTAATGGATGGTGCAAAGCTTACTTTGGTCTTGAAAATAATTGTAAGGAAGCAAACCTTGTGATGTGGGATAAAAATAAGTTCCTCTTTGAAACTTTAGCCACTCCTGTTATCTTGTATGGATGTGAGGTTTGTGGTTGCAGCATCTCTAGATAATCTTGGAGAAAGATTGAGCAAATCCAGAAGCGTTTTATAATGTATAACCTCAAAATTAAAAGCAATACACCATATCCTATTCTCCTTATGGAAGTGGGTATTTCCCCTCTCGAGAGCCTAGCTATGGCTAGGCTCCTATTGTACAAGCACAAAATCAATAACATGGGAGACCATAGAATTCCTAAGCTAGCTTTTAATTCCATCCAAAACCACCTTAGGCTCAAGCGAGGTTGGTATAAAGATACCAGGGCCTAGTTAAACCACTGGGAGATCGACGAAATTATTGCATTGCAAAATATTAATAACATTAAAATATTGTTACTTCTGAGTTTAAAGATAAATTATGGTGTGAGAAAAATTTAGAGGCTAAAAGAAAGTTAAGATATTATAAGGAGGTCATCAACCCTACTCTAGAAGATCAAAAGTGTCTCTCTATTTTAACCAATTCAATGAAAAAAACTAATATAGCCAAGATAACAACGAACTCTCGTGAGCTCCATAGTGAAACAGGCCGTTGGACAGTTCTTGAAACACCATGGGTGGAAAGGATATGCCATCTGATTTGTGAGAATAGGAACAATGAAGATGAAAATCACTTCCTCTTAGAGTGCCCTGCATACACCCACATTAGATCTCAGTTTCATAATCTTTGTTTCGACACCAACCTTCCTAGCCTTTTAACTTGTCAAAATTATAGTGAGCTCGGGACGCTTCTCACCAAGCTCTTTGATCAAAGGAATGCAATTTTAAAACAAACTAATTAATTGGTTTCTTTAGGTCCGATAGACCAAATTTGGTCTCAGTGGACGTTAACCACCACCACCACCACCACCACCACCACCACCATCATCACCACCACCATCATCATCATCATCATCATCATCATCAAAGTAAAGTTGAGTATTAAAATTATTTGGATAAAATGACTAAACTAAGATATAAAAAGGTATAAAAGATAAAGTTGAGTATAAAAAGGAACAATTTTATTTATAAAAATGATCATAAAATTAATTATTAATTTAACAATGTAGGATTAAATTCATATAACTATTAAAAAAGTTTAATTTAAATAAGAAAAACTAAATTAATTAAACTATAAAATTCACAATATCATAAGAAATAATGACAATATCCAAACATCATTTATAAAAATAACTTATCATACCCAATAGCAAATAATTAACATACATATATAAATGTAAAGTTAAAAAGTAACATAAAATTCAATTATAAGCACTTCATATAAAAGAAAACTCTGAATACGAAATGGTATTGAAGTTAATTTTGCAAAGGTTTAAAGAATAGTAAAATTGATCTTTATTATCTAAGAGGTTTATAAGGACAAGTGATATATATTTACAAATGAATGGATTGCAAAATGATTTATTAAAGTTATTTATAAAAGTGGTTTTCATTTAAGGATGATCATTTTTCATTAATTACAATTAAAATTATTTAAGCATTCATTAACTTGGTTAATTTTAATAGTTATTCTAAAATGATTTAGTGAAGTTTAATTTATCAACTTATCATGTGGATAAATCTTTTAATTATGATGTGTCATTGTGGTGACTTGTAAAGGTAGCATGGCTAGACAAAACAATTGATAAGTTTGATATGTTTCTAATTATTGGTGAAATTGTTAGAATTGCATATATAAGCATTCATTAACTTGGTTAATTTTAATAGTTATTCTAAAATGATTTAGTGAAGTTTAATTTCTCAACTTATCATGTGGATAAATCTTTTAATTATGACATGTCATCGTGTGACTTGTAAAGGTAGCATGGCTAGACAAAACCATTGTTAAGTTTGATATTTTTCTAATTATTGGTGAAATTGTTAAAATTGCATATAGAAGTTGTTTATATTGTAAAATTTAAATACATTAACAATATTTCAGAGCATTGAATCTATTTTTACAATTAAAAATCAAATTTGAATAATAAAAATTTATAATCTAATAAAAAAATATATCACCAAACGTCGGAAAAAAAATCTCAATTATTTAAACTAATTTAAAAAATAATACACCAAAAAAGCTTAACAAACTAATTACTAATTATATGAACAAAATATAATGTAATGAACATTGTTGTAATAAAATATAAAATATAATTTTTTATTATCTATTTTGGGTTTTCACCCTTAACCAAATTTCAACATTAGAATTTAACTAGTATTCCTTCCATTGAAATTCAAACGGCCAGATATCATGTCTTGTTTTATAACCATTAAATTAAGTTTGCAAAACAAAGTAACCTTACAATTTTGACAGTATATTCCATATATTCCATTTATTAATGGCTAATAAATACTTGACACTTCAAATATTACTTATATAAAATTTTATCATTATTTTCTACGATCTTACTCTTATAATATTAAATTTAAGTTTATTTGATATATGATTAACGCTATACCTTTACAAGTGGTTATCTAAAGGTATACGATCTTGCTCTTATAATTTAATTTAGTCCTTTTTCATAAAATTCATATGATATGATTCATAGTATAGTATGTAATTTTAAACAATGTACATATAGTATCTATAGATGGATTAATATATAGCTAGATATGGAGGTAACGGCACACTGGGTATTGTTTGGCCATTCGGGAGTATAAGCTCACCTCTTAGCACTTTCTTGCAGAAGCACTGCATCTAGGTTTCACTGTAGTCTGACTTTTGGGGGAAAATACTTGATTGTCCTCAGAGAGGTATGGAGCGGGTAACTATGTTCGGTGATAGGCTATAGCGTCTTATTATCTAGAAACTTTATTCAATGGAGGCATTGGCAAGCAATTTGCTTAATAACTCCGCTGAGTTCTATACTGCTCCTTTTCACTAAGGATCGGGAAGGTAACTCTGCTTGGTGGTGGTCCACAAGACTTCACTATCTTTTTATGGTCCACATAGGGTTCTGCTGAAGCAATATATATTGTATTCACTGTTGTCGATAACGTGGTGGGGATTTTTTTGATTGATCCATTTGATCTCGCTCACATTCAACAAGATACACACCAGCTCACTTTTATTTGCATACAGGATCACCCAAAGGCAATGTTGTTACTGTCCAGGCAACGGTGGATCCGTTAGAAAACTTGAATCTATATTTTATTCTTGAATCCCTGGGACATGGGTAGAAAAAAGTCTACCACTTCCCCTCAAGGCATGGTCTCAAAAAATTGACATGTCGTTTTGGATTCTGGTTCCACTCCCCGGAAGGGTTCTGAACACTCGAATTTAGAAGCTGACAAAAGCCCAGGATGTGGTAGATCCACAGACATGCATTCTGACAAGGATGGCCTAAATGATATTATCAAGAAGAAATGTATTTGAAGGAAGAGTTCTCCACTCAAACTTGCACTTGGTGACGATATTTGCATGACAGACGTCCTCCCTTTATCGAATCTAGCTCTGGTTGGGCGATTTGGTGGTCGTGTGGTCTCTATTCAACATTTCAGGGATTGGTCCAAGGATCGTCGGTCTCGGATTCTTGGATATGCACCAAACTACTATGCTCTTGCTAAAAGGTGGTTTGTCTCTATCTTCCAGAAATCGGAGAATGCCAGCCTCATATTGAAAGGTCATTGGTATTATGGAAAACTCTGCTTTCAATGTTATTAGATGGCGCCTCTCCTTCAACGCAGACACCTCCAAACCAGCCTCCCGTTTGATCTGGGTTAAGCTCCCTGGACTCCCTCCAGAACTCTGGTCTAAGGAAATCTTTGAGCTTATAGGGAATTCCATTGGTTCTTACATCAAGGCGGATCTCTCATACAGGGCTTCAGGTATGTTGACTGTGGCAAAGATTATGGTCGAGCTTGACCTTCACGAAGGACTTTGGGATGAAATGGTGATTAGCAACAGCAGCTATCACCATAAACAAGCTCTGGATTATTCTAGTATCCCATTTAGTTGTAATAGATGCCACATATACGGTCATATGGTTAAGGATTGCAACCTGCCATTTAGTAATAAGTTTTGGAAAAAATAGTATGTTGTAGTCTCAGCTTCTTCGAAGGATGGGTCGCCACGTGCTGGAGTTAATCTTCCGTCGATCGATCCTGTCTCTAATATCCAATCTGGATTGGTCTTGGTGGCTGATGCAGCTGATAATGACCTGGACACGATTGGATCTATGAGATCTAGCGATTTGACATAACTCCTCAACTCTGGTGAGCTCACTGGTAAGCTTGAGCACTCTCTGACCCCTCCTCTTATCATTGTCAAACAACTTCCCCAACTGATTTTCCCTGCACTGATACCAAACCCATTGCACCCCAAGAATACAGGCCTGTTGCCTTTGCCAACAGATGCTATATCTATTACAGCCCTGAAGTCCCATCACTACAAGGGGGATGTTAAGAACCCATGTCAACCCTCCTCTTTATTTTGTTAGTATATTTTATAGGACACATATGCTTTGTAAGTCGTCCCATCAGTATGTTGTATTATCCCACATTCATGGGGAGTAAGTAATAGTTGTTAAGTTTTCTAGTTATTATGTTGCATTATCCCACATTCATGGGGGGTAATAGTTGTTTAGATTAGACTTAGTATATAAGTATGTGTTGAGGCTAATGAAAGCATCGAAGAGTTATTTTGTATTGAGCTTACTCAAAGGAGGTTGCCCCTTCAAAGTGGCCTGCGATTAATAAAATCTCTTCTGTGATCCATAATTTATGTTTTATCATGCATTCTTATTGTTTATTGCAAGAGGTTCTCCACATATGGTATCAGAGCACTTTCCTTGGCACAAGTGGGAATTTTTTTTTTGGAAAAAAAGGGGGCAAAATTGGGCGGCAACTTTCACATCCATTTTGAAACTTTCTATGCAGATTCAAGAAAAATAAGTTGCATATCTGAATTCTTCTTTCAAAAATATGCAGTTTTAAAAAAAATCATCTCATTTGGAGTTCTAAAAGTGGAGATATCGCGGATTTAAAATTAGCAATTTTTCATAATTTCGTTGACGGCCGCGGAAATTGCAAAGCGAAAATATTTTGACCGGGTGCCCAGATTTCTATTCTGATTACGTGGGTAGAAGCAAAGTAGTTGTTCCAGTTCCAAAAATAGGCTATAATAGCAATTTTGAGCAATATAGATCGGGTTATGCTCAGTTTAAAAGTTTTCATCTCAAAACCCTAGCTCTAATTATGGGTTTTTGGGCATTGGGTGGAATTTCTGCCACATTTTTTGGCACTGTGATTATTGTAGTAGTTCTTCTTCTTGCAGCGATATTTTTCATTCGGATCAGGGAATAAACCCTATCCACTTAACTGTGGGAAGTACTTTGGCATAGCCCTAAAACTCATTGTGATGAGTACCACAAGAACCCTGAAGTAGCTGGCCATTGAGAGGACCTGCCAAGCAAAAAGGGAAACGATACCCACTAGATTGACTAGATTTCCATCTGTGAGGAAAACCAAAGAGCTGTCGTTTTTGGCCAAGCGGTTAGCAGTTTTACCTATGCCGTGAAGTGAGGGGTACTACCCCAATACTCAAGCCTGAGATAGCCTTGGTGGCCGAGTGACTACCTTTGAACCATTAGGAAGCCGAATATACCTCGGGTCCATATCTATTTACTGTTAATAATGCGCAGAATTCCAGAATTGTCATAGATCATTCACTCCAATTCAAGTTGATAAACCGCAGCTTTCTAGCACCACCACAGATCATTTCTTCAAAAAAAAAGTATAAATTTCTGTTTTTTAGCCATATATTCCTTAATTTAGCTTTGTTTCCCTTGAAAATTCATTGTAACCCCTATCATTCCATTCTACATATTTCATTCATTGAGGACCCTATCCCAAGTCCACTTCTCGAAGCCCAAAATTCCATCTCCTTCTTACACCCCGCTTTTAAAATTCACATTTTTTGTTTCCTTGTCACTTAGAAAGTGTCCACAACTTAGTTACCCAGTCGCGTTTTTCCCAACTCAAAATTTTCTTTTTCTAAAACCATCTATTTTTTTGTTTTTCCATCCATTTCTGATAAAATAAAAAATAAAAAATCTTGCTTATGGTTGTCACTGGCACAAGAGAAAATAGACAAATGGAAGAAGAACTTGTCACCCTCAAGACCAAACTCGAAGATCTGGATCAAAGATTTATCAACCTCCATCTTCAGCATTCATCCATGAGCAACCGACAACAGCCTAAGTCTTCTGCAGACACTGAGTTCTCTGCTTCTAGCAACTTTTGTGGGTCAAAAATTGAATTCCCTCGCTTCAATGGTGATGATCCAAGTGGATGGATACACAAGGAAGAACAATACTTTAATATGCATAACACTTTTGATGTCACCCAAGTCCCACTTCAATCATTTCATTTGGAACATGAAGCCCTTCAATGGTTCTGTTGGTACATCAAGGATCATGAAGAGCCCCAAAGTACAGATTTTTGCCAATTCTTTTTGCATCGATTTGGCCCTAGTGGTTTTTATGAATTCACAGGAGCACTCACCAAACTTCGCTAGACTGGCACTATGAGAGAGTATCAAACAGAATTTGAGAACTTAGTCAAGCACACAGAAGGATTTTCTGATGCATTCTACAGGAGTTGTTTTATTAGCGGTCTTAACGATACAATCCGATCTGACGTTACAATGTTCTGTCCCAACACAATGATGGAAATCCTAGGGTTGGCTAAGTTGGCGGAGGACAATATTAGGGCTCATCAACGCCCCAAATCCAGTTTTGTTCCATTCAGAAATATGGTTCCCCAAAGACATCCAATTCCTCTGACTCCTAGAACCACTCCTATCAAGCATTTGTCTGAAGCCAAGATGCGGGCACATAGGGAAAAATGAATTTGTTATAATTGTGATGATAAATTCACCCTGGGACATCAATGTATTGAACACAAGCCCTATTTCTTGGATGTGGCTTCTCCGCCTGCACTTGAAATTTGTGACGCTGCTCAGAATCTAGTAGACGATCAGGTTGACATTTTGCAACCACCTATTGACCCTCAGATTGCTAAACAAGTTGATTTTTTTGTCCATCCTTGCTCCAGCTTTAAATTCATGGTTGCCAATGGGAGCACCTTACCTTGCAAAGGAAAGTTCCATAGTGTGTGTATCTCTATTGGAGATTATAACTTGCACTTTAACATGTTTTCCATGCCCCTAGGAGGTTGTTCTGTGATTTCAAGCACTCAATGGTTACGCACACTTGGACCCATGTTATGGGATTTTGCTGAACTGTGGATGCATTTTTTAGTCAATGGGAAAAAACACACATTCAATGGCTTAAAACCATGGTCTCTCAGCATCATTAGTTCACATTGCATGGAAATGATCCTTAAGAATAATTCACATGGTGTCATCACTCAGCTCCATTTCATTCAGATGCAACCTTCGACAATCTCAAATACTCCCTTGGATCTTTCATTCTGATGCACCCTTCAGATGCCTGATTTTTCCAAGCCCTTCACTCTTGAGCGTGATGCTTGCGACAATGGACTTGGTGTTTTCCTCTTTCAAGATGAACATCCCATGGTATTCATCGGTAAATCCCTTCCTGAAAATAATTTATCCACCTCCACATTTGAGAAGGACATGATGACTATTTTGCACGTAGTACAGAAGTGGTGGCCATACCTCTTAGGGAATCCTTGTTGCATCAAGACTAATCACCAGAGTCTGAAATATTTCCTAGAACAATGGGTCTCATCCCCAACACAACAGAAATGGGTTAGCAAACTCAGGGGTTATGACTATGAGATAAATTACAAGAAGGCTAAGGACAATCTTGTGGTGGATACTCTTTCCCGCACATTTGATGCCCCTGTCTCTCTTTCAGCTATTGCTATGCCTATTCCAACTTGGTTACACTATGTTAAGCAAGGCTATGTCAATGACTCCTCATTATCTAAAATCATCCAACCGTTGGCCAGTAACCCTTCTGTGGTACCACATTGGGTCGTCTGGTGCTTCCTAGAGCACAGATATTAAACAGACGGTCTTTTATGAACTCCATGCTTCTCCATCGGCAGGGCACTCTAGGTTCATGAAAACATATGAGAGGGCACAATGTCACTTCTTTTGAAAGGGAATGCAACGAGAAATTCAACAGATGGTTTCCGAATGTGCTCCTTGTCAACGCCACCAAGGTGAAACTACAATCCTTTCCGGATTGCTCGAACCTTTGCCCAGCCCTACAAGGATTTGGACATATATTTCAATGGATTTCATTCAAGGGCTCCCTAAATATGTAGGGAAGACCGTAATCTTGGTTGTAGTTGATCGGCTCTCCAAATATCATCATTTTTGTGCTCTCAGCCCTCCATATAACACCTCCTCAATCGTACAAATTTTCATGGACAAGATATTCCTTCTTCCATTGTCTCATACCACAACGCAACTTTCACAAGTCATTTTCTCCTTACTAACACCAAACTGAATATGATTTTAGTTTATCACCCACCAATAGATGGTCCGAATGAAGTCATCAACAACTATTGGGAAACTTATCTTCGTTGTTTCACCTCTGAAGAACAACATCTGTGGGAAAAGTGGCTCCCTCTTGCTGAATGGTGGTACAATACTTCCTACCATACTGCATCTCAAATGACTCCATATGAAGCAGTTTATGGTCACACACCTCCAGTACTCCTTCCATACACCCCCAGTAGTTCACTAGTTTAGGCAGTTGACATGGTTCTTCCAAACCAACATCAGATTCTTCACATTTTGCAATTCAATCTTCACATGGCCAGAACCTGCATGAAACAACAAGTCGATCAGCACCGTTCTGAGCGCACTTTTCAAGTCGGTGACATGGTTTTTCTTCATCTGCAACCTTACAAGCAATCCTCCTTGAAACTAAAAGGGAATCAAATGCTCTCTCCAAATATCTCTAGTCCATATACAGTTCTTCAGAAGATTGGGTTAGTTGCTTATAAATTGGCACTTCCTCCTCCTTCTCTCATTCAACAAGTGATTGGCACCAACATCAAAGAACAAATTTTTTTACCAGAATGGGATAATGAAGGATCCATCATTTCAGATATGGAGGCCATCCTCAATAAGCGCACTTGTCATCTTTGCTCTCGGTCCATCACAGACGTCTTAATTCAGTGGCACAACATGCAACTAGAGGATGCTACATGGGAACCACTCCTTCAAATTCAGCAACAGTTTCCACATCTAAAGCTTTGAGGACAAAGCTTTTTTTTAAGAGGGAGGGGATGTTAAGAACCCATGTCAACCCTCCTCTTTATTTTGTTAGTATATTTTATCGAACGCATATGCTTTTTAAGTCGTCCCATCAGTATGTTGTATTATCCCACATTCATGGGGAGTAAGTAATAGTTGTTAAGTTGTCTAATTATTGTGTTGCATTATCCCACATTCATGGGGGGTAATAGTTGTTTATATTAGACTTAGTATATAAGTGTGTGTTGAGGCTAATGAAAGCATTGAAGAGTTATTTTGTATTGAGCTTGCTCAAAGGAGGTTGCCCCCTCGAAGTGGCCTGCGATTAATAAAATTTCTTATGTGATCCATAATTTCTGTTATATCGTGCATTCTTATTGTTTATTGCAAGAGGTTCTCCATAAGGGGTACCTCTAGGAGGTTGTTTGCTACTACCTCCCTGCTTGCTAATGATGAAGAGGGTGTCCCCCAGGAAGATCATCTTTCCCTAAATCCAATCAAATACTTATATCCTTTAGAGGAGCTTGTCTCTCCATTTGATGTTTTGCTTCCCCATCCTCCAGCTCTCCCATTATACACTCACTCACCCTTCATATAAGTTCTCCCTTATTATGTCTCCCACCTGCTCCTCATGCTACCTCTCTTCCCATTCCCATTATTTCCTTGCTTCATTCTCTTACACTTCCCCTTCCTCCTCCTCCTGAGGTTTCAGCAGTTTCTCCGGTGGCGAGTCCACAGCACACTTCCTCTGCCTCCCATATTACTAGGTACTCTCTTCGATCTACCTCGAAGTCTCCCTCACAAACGGGACTAGGTCTGGCTAAATCACCTATTTCTCCCAAACTCAAGGGTTGTGTGTCCATTATGGAAAAGGCTCGTCAACAAAGTTCTAGGGATATTTTAGAAGGAAAACAAAAAACTATTCCAGGGGCGCTTAGAGCACAATCCCGCAAAACAACTGCCTCCTAATGCTCATTCTTTCCTTGAACTGTAGAGGGATTGGTCACCCATCCAAGAAATTGGCTCTCAAAAGACTAGTTACCCTTCATCGTCCTGTCATCCTACTACTCCAAGAAACCCTAACCTCTATTGATGCCATGATTGCGAAGCTTGGACACCTTCTTCCTAGCTGGGGATTTCGTTGCACAGATGTTATTGGTCACTCTAGTGGGGTAATTACTAGATGGGAGTGCAAAGAATTACTTTGTACTAACTCCTGGTCTGTTAATTATGGGCTTAAATCTACTCTCTTTTCAAGAGAATTTAGGCACTCGCTAACAATCATGAATATTTATGGTCCAAACAATGGCAGAACAGTGTTCTGGCACCGCTTACTCGGTGCTAGTTTCAATAAAATGGACAGATTTATCCTAGGTGGTGATTTAAACTTCTCAATAGGAGAAGCTGAAACTTGGGGTCTTAATGCAATCAAAGACCCGCTATCTAACTTCTTTCTGAGGTTGTTAGAAGGGAAGGGTCTCACATATATTCCCACCACTCAGCTCATTCCACCCTGGAGTAACAAGAGGGTGGGGGATGAATGTGTATCTAAAATATTGGACAGGTTCCTCATTAAAGACAGTGCTCTTCAGTTGGCTCCCTCTATTCACCAATGGATTGCTGATGATGGACCCTCTGATCACCAGCCGGTCTTCTTGGACTTCAAATTCCTTCCATACAAACCTGTCACACCTTTCAAATTCAATGCTTCCTGGTTACAACAAGAATCATACAAGAAGTTGGTTAAGAAGACATGGACTCCTCTTAACAGGGGTAGCTCCTCCTCGGCTGCTGAACAATTTTCCAACAATCTTAAAAATGTGAAGAAGGCCTCCTGTGAATGGTCCCTACAACATCGACTCTCTAATGAGGCTGATTTACTACGAATTGAAAAGGATCTATCTTTATTTACTTCAGTTAATGTCCATGGTTTTTCCTCTATTGCCCAAAAAGGGATTTTTATGGATCTGGAAGCTAAGAAGAAGTTGATTCTGGCTGAAAAAGAGCAGACAATCAAGCTTAAGAGCAGAGCAATCTGGTTACAGCTTGGTGATGGGAATAATAAATACTTCCATAATTTCTTCCGGTGTAGACTTAATACTAACACCATTTGGAAACTGGATAAAGGGGATGGCTCAATGGCTTCTGGATTTGAATACATGGCTACGGTAAGTCTTAAACATTTTGACGATCTTTATAAATAAGACTCTGGTTCATCCATCAAAAACATGATGGACCTCGTGTATTTCTATCCCAAAGTTGTTACAACATAGCAGAATGGATTATTTGATGAGCATATTACTATGGAGGAGCTCAGGGCAGCGATCTATTCCATGAATGCTGACAAAATCCCGGGGCGTGATGGCTTCCCAATTGAATTCTACAAAGGGTTCATGGACATCATAGAGGATGACCTCCTTGCTATAGAGGAAGAATCCATGGATTAGGGAAGGATACATGCAATATTTAATAGCACCTTCATCACCCTCATCCCCAAGAAGGATAGAGCTACGAGTCTTGAAGATTACCACCCAATATCACTGTGTAATGTGATCTATAAGGTAATTGCCAAGATTTTAGATAACAGAGTTAAATGTTTTCTTTCAGCCTATTTCTGTCAAGAGAAGTCTGATTTTCTCAAGAGCAGACAAATTCATGAACCAATTGCTATAGCTCAAGAGGTCCTTCACTTGGCTAAGGTATAGAATAAGCCATTGGCACTCTTCAAAGTTGATTTGTCCAAATCTTACGACTGTGTCAACTAGACGTTGATCAGACTTATCCTCACTCAGATCGGATTCTCTCATACATTGTTCAACTAGATACTAGCCACTATCCAGTATGTCTCCTTAGTGGTGCTTATAAACGGCTCGACAACCAATTTTTTTAGGCCTAAACGCAGCCTCAGACAGGGATTCCTCCTTGCTCCACTTTTATTTATCCTCATGATGGACGGGCTCAACCATATGATGGTAAATGCTGCTTCACCTGGAATCTACAAAGGCTACAGGTTCGACATCAATGCATATGTGTCCCATCTTTTTTTTGTTGATGATCTATTGTTCTTCTCCGATGGATCGCGCAGGGAAGAACTCATTCTGAAATCATCTATTAGAATATTTTTCCAAGCTATAGGTATGTAATGTAACAACCATAAATCTTCTATGCCTTTCCTGAATCTCGATCTTGGGGAGGACCTCTGGAATGCTCTCAATTTTGATTTTAACTCTCTTAATGTGGCGGCTAGCACTAAATACCTTAGTTTCTTCATCAAACCAAATGATTATTCCAAGAAATACTGGGCCTGGATAATTATGTGGGTTGAAAATCATTTGAAGCAGTGGTGCAACTGGTGGATCTCCTGTGGAGGAAAGTTGATCCTCGTTAAAACAATTATCGAGGCTATCCCCGTGTATTGGTTTACTTTGTCCACTGTCACTTCCTGCATTCTATGGCGGATTCGGATACTCTACAAAAATTTTATCTGGGGAGTCATGGATAAAGACTGCGCTTTCTCCTGGACTTCATGGAAGAGCATCTCGCGGTCGAAATCTATGGGAGGTTGGGGCCTCAAGTATTTACCCTCCTTCGCTAAAGCACTTGCTGCCAAGAGTGTGTGGAACCTGGTAAAATGTACTGGGCTATGGAACCATATCACTCACATCAAATTAATCATGCCTCTGTCTATTACAGAATGGATTCAGGCCCGCGTTAAAAATACTTATCGAAATTCTACCTTATGGATGGAAACTATCAATTCCTTTGATATCATTGGGAGTTGGCTTTCCTGGAAGATTGGCAATGGCCGATCTGTGAGAATTGGTCAAGACCCTTGGGTGGGTGGCAAGGAATTTGTCGGTTTCTCTGACAATATGATCCGTCATCTGGATGATCGAGCTTATACCCATCTGCATCAAATTTACATTTCGAATGTTCCACCATTATCCCACCAGTGATGGATGCCAGCTGTTGATTTTTCTTTTGTTGTTGGTGATGCGATTATCTGGGATCAGTATATTCACAATCTACAATCCAGTATGGTTCGGCTGTCTGATAAACTGGATCAACTTCTTTGGACCAAAAATGCCAAGGGTGGGTCATATTCGCCAAAATTGGGTTATCTTTCTCTCAGAGAATTGGAGGACCCTCCCCAGCCTAACTGGCAGTGTCAAAGCATTTGGTTGCTTTCATGCCCACTTAAAAATAAACTATTTTTTAGGCTTGTCTTAGATGGCAAGATCCCGGTTTGGGATACATTATCTCGCAGATTTTTAGTTGAGCCCAGCAAATGTACCTTATGTGATCAACATTCTGAATCCATCGACCATCTCTTCTTAACTTGTCCATATGCGCTAGAGGTATGGAAAACATTTTCTCATTTTGTAGGTATTACACATTTTTTGGCTTCTTGCTGACATTAAGCTGGCATGGAAGGACTAGATTAGTGGTCCCTACTACTCATCTCTTGCAACCCTTTTGGTAATTGCTATTTGGGGCATTTGGCTAGCTCGGAATAAGAAGTTATTTTATGGGATCCTCATTCCTGCCCAAGTATATGCTGGCCGCATCTATGGTATATTCAAAGCTTTCCCAATGTCATCCCCTCACAAATCGCCATAGGTCGTCCATGCGCCCAATGTGGATGACTCCTTTCTGTGGGATTTCGTTGATGGTGCTTCCCAAGGTAGGCCTCGAACGGGTGGTGTTGGGGGAATCATCCACATTTCCTCTTCCAAGTCTCTTCATTTTGCAGCTAGTTTGGGGGAAGATTCCAACAACCAGGCTGAATTTACTACGGTCAATATTCTTCTAAGGTTTTCACTTGGCCTTGGAGTGGATAGGCTTCAGGTTATCGGTGATTCTTTGTTGGTTATGGACTGCCTCAAAGTTCACAAGCCCCCAATGGATATTTTCCTCCTTCCTTTTTTCGAGGACATATTCAGAGTGAGGTCCCAATTCACCTTCCTCTCTTTTCAGCACATCTTCATAGAAGCTAACGCTGAGGCTGATGGCCTATCCAAGAAAGGTTTGCTTCTGCCGGCTGGTTTCATCAACAAATGGGAGTTGGTTGATGGGTTGATGGTCCCTCTCCATTTTTTGTCATCTATGATATTCTTGTTTTTTATAAGTATGTTTTTACAGGATTCCTTGGCAGCACAGTGTGAGGCATGACAGGTTGTCCTCTCATTGATTGTAGTTTTATAGGAACCCTCCATTTGTGAGATAACTACTAGAGATGTAATGACCCAGCGGTCAATGAACAATATGGTTTTAATCAAATAAATCTATGATATTTTCTTAGGAAAATATATATATATATATATATATATATATATATATATATATATATATATGGACAGTTTTAGATCTCAGTTTAAATTGAATATTAAATATAAATATATAGATCTATTAATCGATTTTGAAATAAAAAATTCTTGGTGCATGCATCGGCCCATATTGGGTTTTCTTCCTTCTGAATTTTGAATTCATGGGTATCTCATCCATGCACCTTAAAATTTTAAGATAGTGAAGTAAAAACATAAATAATAATAATAATAAATAATTTTTTTTAATAGAATCTTTTGGCAACATGAGTAGGAGTTTCATTAAAATAAATTCCTTTTTTTTTAAAGAAAGTATTGAATCCTCTAAGAATACATTGAACCAAGGGATACAATACAAAGAAAGAGAAAAATCTTTTAACACACACAAAAAAATATGGTACTCTTAAATATTAATATATAAAAGTATAAGTGTTTCTGTGTAAACTATTTTTTATTGATTGAGAGCTTGTTTACTTTGAACATAGGGAACATGTTAATAACCTAAGATTCATAGGCATTTAGCAGGAGTTGAAGTCTACCCCTATATGGATCACTAGTGGATTATTTCAGGTGGTGTAGTTTTTCTTGAATAACATTGATGATCCATCTCGCATTTGCAGATAGTAGCTAATTATGGTTATCCACCATTTTGACAACATAGTTATGATAGGTTTTTCCATCTTCAGATGTGTGTGTGTGTGTGTGTGTGTGTGTGTGTGTGTGTGTGTGTGTGAGAGAGAGAGAGAGAGAGAGAGAGAGAGAGAGAGAGAGAGAGAGAGAGATTCCATGGAGATGGGTAACAATTATTGGAGGGAGATGAGTATTTTGTATGCTCGATTGAGCTATTTTAATCTCTCAATCAAGTTATTATGTTCTTGATCGAGTGCTTGTATAAGTGTTTGATCAAGCCATTTTGGTGGCAAATCCAAAATCTAGTTCGAGGGTTTGGTTACGTTAACCAAATGCTTGATTGAGTAATTTGGATTGATCAAGCAACATATCTTGATTGGGCTCATGCAGTGGACATTGGGGGTCCAACTAAATAGCTTAATCAAGTTCTTTATTGGTAAAATGTGTTCTAGGCATAAAATAGCTCGATCAAACCTTGTTCATACATAGCATGGGTTAGTGTCACAATATGTCAAAAAATAACAATGAGCAGGTTGAAAGATTTTAATTTCATGAGATCCTCATGGTGGAGACTTAAGTAAGAGACTAGTTTGAAATGAAAGAGCACTCATGTATGTGGTTGTGAGGTTTTATTGACTACTCAATGACATTGCCAAACTATGTCCATATTGATTTATCTAACTAGGAATTCTATCTTACAAGTTCACATCACTAACTAACAATTCCAAATAAATGGAAAGGGCCACACCATATTAGTCATTGAAAATATGTGTAAGAGAGTACTTCTCCTAGGACAATTTTAAAGACATAGCTACCAAATGTTTTCCACTAAACCCAACTACATTATTCCAAATATGGAAAAATATGACATCATGAAAGATGAGAAATTTTTATCTCCCTAAATTAGTTTCAATCATGTGTAATAAAATGAAAGTGAGGTTTATATCTCGACTAGCTTTGATGATGGCAATCCAACAATGCTAAAACACTATGGACTTGATAGAAATTGAGTGGATTAGTGAGAATCGATCTTGGTAGGGAAACTTATAAGAAACAAGTAACGTGTAAAAGTTAATAGAAGAGTCTAGAACATAGAAGTATAAGGAAAGAGTAATAAAGAGAGGAAACATATCAAAAGAAATAATTGATTAGGGTGTTGATGTATATGTAACTTCGGAATGTATTTCACTTGTATTTCTTATATATTGTAACCCGATGTTTATTCCGGGATGTACTTGAGTCATGTCATGCCCCGATGTTCCTATCGGGAAGTTCTATAATGTAAACAAGTCATGTCAAGTCATTGTGGGTAACCCTCCTATTGGCTAAGGGTTAAAGTCCCCCCAGTTCTGGGGCACTAGGGTTATTAGACTCTCCTAGAGAGGGCAGCCCTAGTAGGGTTTAGTCAAGTCGGGAATTAGTATAAATAGAGAGTTGGCCTCTCTATTTATCACACATCTCATACACACTCAAGTGTAGCACATAGTTGAGGAAGGACAAGACACTGGGGCTAGACAGAAAGAAGGTTACTGTTGTCGGGAGATCACCTTACTGTTTTGGGTTCTATTTTTGGTGTTGATTCTATCTCTGAGGAATTTGCGGGGTTTTCACCATTTATGGTTTCCCCAAGGATAAACACTGTGTTCATTGTCTCTTGTGTTTGATTGATGTGCTTGTTATTCTCTTAGTTAAAGATCCTAATGTATTGCTAGCTTAATGATAAAAATCTATCATGGTATTAGAGCTAACCTGAGAAGAAGACACTGTGCAGATGCAGGAACTAGGGCTTTCTACTTTGTGGATCTTCCTCCATATATTTTCAGCAAAAGAAGGTTGGATTAACTCTCCTCCTTAGGGCGCATCTTTCTATCGAAGAAGAATCCAATTCTAAGGTTTTTCAGTTTTAGACCCAACACTGCTGCCGAAAATCATGGCTTTTCACAGAAGAGGAATTTTTCAGTGAACCCAGACCTGGATTGATCTCCTCCCCAAAATCGAAGTTAGGGATCAAATTCAAAGCATTTGGTCGAACAGAACTCCGGAAAAGCAAAACCCTAATCTACTACTGAACCAGCACTGCAGGATTTCAGCTCCAAATCCAAATCCGACATATTGACTTGGTAAGATCTAAATCTTTTGTATTTCCATTTGAGGTTCTCAGTTAAGATGCATCATCATACCAAGCTTGATGAAAAGCTTGAGGGAGCTGATAACTTCCGAGCATGGAAGTATAGGATCTCCCTGGTCTTGGAAGAAAATGAGTTGGACTCCTATATCAATGAGGAGGTTCCAGTTCCAAAGGGACATGAGGCTAAGGCCTTACATAAGAATAATTTGGTTATGACAAAGAGGATTATTGTTGTTTCAATCAAGGATCACCTCATACCATAGGTGTCCTCCCTTAATATGCCTAAAGATATGTTTGATGCCCTAACCAAATTATTTGAAGGGAAGAACATAAACCGGAAGATGACTCTGAGAAACCAATTGAAGAATCTAAAGATCCAGAATGCTGAGACCATCCAGTCTTACTTTACAAGGGTATCTCAAATCAAGGAACAACTGGAAGTAGTAGATGAAGAAGTGGAAAATGCAGAGATTGTGATGACCACCTTGAATGGTCTCCCTAGATCATGGGACTCTTTTATTCAAGGGATCTGTGCCAAAAATAAGTTAGTCAAGTTCAGCATACTATGGAAAGAATCTTCTCAAGAAGAAGCTTGGATAGCAGCTCGAGAAGAAAAGATGGGAAGTGAAGATCAAGCTCTCACAACCCACACCAAGAAAACCAAAAGGAACCATCATCACTCCAAAGGTAATATCTCACACTCTAGAAGAGATCTGTCTACCATTAGATGTTACACATGTGATGAGAAAGGTCATATATCCAAATTCTGCCCTAATAAAGGGAACTTAAAGAAGAAGAAGGAAAATAAGAGAAGACATCATGCTCATGTGGTAGAGGATGATGAACCTTCCACAAAGAGAATCAGACAAGAAAGTATATGTACTGATCTCCACTCTCATGGGAACTGTTTCACGTGGAAGCAATGATTGGTTCATAGACAGTGGTGCTTCCAAGCACAAAATGAGATTCAAAGAATCATTTGTGAATCTATCTAAACATGAGTCACCTCACAAGGTGAAACTTGAGGATGAATATCTGTATCCAATAAAAGGTAGGGGTGAGTCCTCCTATAAACTAGACTCTGGAAATTCTATGAAGATGAAGAATGTATTATTTGTTCCAGGACTAAAGAAGAACCTCCTCTCCATATCTACATTGAATGCAAAAGGAATGAGGGTTGCTTTCGTAGATGGCCAAGTTATTATGTGGCCAAAGGGAAATACTTTTGATGATGCAATAGTGATTGGGGAACAAAAAGGAGGTCTATACAAGTTGAAGGGCCAACTAGAACAAGCTTTGGTTCATGACTCAGTAGAACCAAATGAACTTTGGCATAGAAGGCTTGCACACATGCATTATAGAGCACTACCACTTGCAAGCAAAGCTGTTGAAGGTCTTCCAAAAATTCAAGCAAAACATGATGGAGTCTGCAAAGGATGTGCGAAAGGAAAGAATACAAAGAAGACATTTCCAAGTAGCGAGAGCAAGGCAAAAGGAATCTTGGAAATCATCCACTACAATGTATGCAGACCAATGTCATCAAGTTCTCTAAGCGGGTATGCATACTATGTTTCTTTTATTGATGATTTTTCTAGAAAGGCATGGATTTACTTTTTGAAGAACAAAGATGAAGTATTCAGCAAGTTCAAGGAACTCAAAGCTTTGATCGAGAACCACACAGGAAAGAAGATCAATACTTTTCAATCAGATAATGGCAGAGAATTCACTTCAAATGAATTCAAAGAATTATGCAAAGACTCAGGGATTAAGAGGGAGATGTCCAGCCCATATAATCCACAACAGAATGGGATTGCAGAAAGGAAGAATAGAACCATCATGGAAGCTGCAAGAGCTATGCTTCATGATCAAGATCTTCCTATGCATCTTTGGGTAGAAGTATCTAGAACAATGGTGTATGTACAGAACCGTAATCCACACAGAGTACTCAAGAACAAGACTCCTGAAGAAGTCTTCTCTGACAAGAAACCAGAAGTCAGCCATCTTAGAATATTCAGCTGTCCAGTGTACGTACACATTCCAAAAGAGAAGAGGACAAAATTACATCCTTCAGGAAAGAAGGGTATATTTGTGGGATACTCTGAAAGCTCGAAGGCTTACAAAATATACTTCCCAGGGTTCAAGAAGATTGACATCACCAGGGATGTGACATTTGACAAAGATTCAGCCTACATCAAATCCAGAAAGAAATATGCTGAAGAATCTAAAGAAGTAGAAGCACCCAGAATTCATGATACAATCATGAATGAAGAAACTCAAGAAGAAGATCGAGAATTTGAAGAACCACAAAGACCTGTAGATCCACCTCAGGAGAAGAATCCTCACAAGAGGAAACCTGCTTAGGTATGATAAATTAACCAAGGTGCAGAAATATATGGGGTTCTAGAAGAGAATCATAGAAAAAGAAAGAGGACCATATCATGTTCCAGTTATGTAGCATTACTATGTGATTTCATTAATAACGAACCTTCCAATTACGAAGAAGCGGTAGAATGAAAAGAATGGAAGGATGATATGATCAAAGAGTATCAATCGATCATGAAGAATGATGTTTGGGATGTTGTCCCAAGAATAGAAGGGAAGTCAGTTGTAACTTCCAAATGGATCTACAAGATTATGCATGCTGCAGATGGTAGCATAGAAAAATATAAAGCAAGATTTTTTGCTCGTGCTTTCTCCCAGAAAGAAGGAATAGACTATGAAGAAACCTTTGCACCTATAGCCAGATACACTTCCATCATATCGGTACTTGCTCTGGCTGCAATGATGAAATGGAAGATACACCAAATGGATGTCAAGACTACTTTCTTGAATGGTGTAGTGGAAGAGGAAGTGTATGTGGAGCAACCACTCAGTTTTGAGACACATGACATGGAGTCTCATGTGTGTAGATTGAAGAAATCCCTGTACGGCTTGAAACAGGCACCTAGGACATGGTATGGCAGAATTGACAGCTTTCTATCTAGTTTGGGCTTTACCAAGAGTAAAGCAGATTCCAACCTTTACTACATGGTTGAAGATGGAAACCCAGTGATGCTCCTACTATATGTAGATGATCTTTTTGTGACAGGTATGGATGGGTTGATTGCTGATACGAAGAGAAAGCTTGCTTCCGAGTTTGAAATGAAGGACTTGGGTATGATGCATTATTTTCTAGGTATGGAGGTGTGGCAGAATACGGATGGAATCTTCCTTGGATAATGGAAGTATGTAGTAGAGATCCTGAAGAGATTTGGGATGATGGACTGCAAGGCATTAACCACACCTATGGCATCGAACCTAAAGTTATTGAGTGTTGCTTCATCAAATTTGATTGATGCCACTATGTATCGTCAAATGATTGGGTCCTTGATGTACCTGACAAAAACGAGACTAGATATTTGCTTTGCTATGAACACCTTGAGCCAATACTTGATAGATCTGAGACATGTTCACTTGACTACTGCAAAGCACATTCTGAGGTACCTAAAGGGTACGGTTGATTATGGGCTCAAGTATAAGACTGATCAAAGGATTAACCCGGAGGCTTATGTTGATTCAGATTGGGCAGGCAGTGCCATTGATAGGAAGAGCACTTCAAGGTGTTGCTTCAGTATGGGATCAGGTGTGATCTCTTGGTTTAGTAGGAAGCAATCCTGTGTGGCACTGAGTACAACTGAAGTAGAATATGTCCCAGCCTGTTTAGCTATTTGTGAGGCAGTATGGCTGAGGAAGCTACTGTCTGATTTATTTGATCTCTAGTTAGATACTACTTTTATATACTGTGACAACCAGATTTGTGTAAAGTTGTCAGAGAATCCAATGTTCCATGACAAGTTGAAGCATATCGAGATCAAGTATCACTATATCAGGGATATGGTGCAGAGAGGAGTAGTGAAGCTCCAGTATCTTACGAAGGACAAACATATAGCCGATGTTTTGACTAAGCCATTAGCTAGGGTGAATTTTGAGTACTTCAGGGAGAAGCTTGATGTTCTCCAAATTAAGATTCCTCCCAAGAGGAAGTGATGTGTCTGTGTTGTGCCCTTCTGACATGGTGAGAGGATTGGTTCCTTCCATGGTCAGATGTAAGTGTTGTGCCCTTTCCGACATGGTGAGAGGATTGGTTCCTTCCATGGTTGGATGTAAGAGCTATGACATGGTGAGAGGATTGGTTCCTTCCATTGTCATATGTATGTGTAGATCCCACATCCAACATGAAAAAGGGCTAGCTCTATGAAGACACATATAGTATGAAAAAGGACTAGCTCGGTGTAGATCCCACATCTAGTATGAAAAAGGAATAGCTCTGTGAAGACTCATCTAGTATGAAAAAGGACTAGCTCTAGGCAGATCCCACATCTAGTATGAAAAAGGACTAGCTATGTGAAGACTCATCTAGTATGAAAAAGGACTAGCTGATTTGTGTAGATCCCACATCTCATATGAAAAATGACTAGCTCTATGAAGACTCATCTAGTATGAAAAAGGACTAGCTCTATGTAGATACCACATCTAGTATGAAAAAGGACTAGCTCTGTGAAGACTCATCCAATACGAAAAAGGACTGGCTCTGTGTAGATGCCACATCTAGTATGAAAAAGGACTAGCTCTGTGATGATACATCCAGTATGAAAAAGGACTAGCTCTGTAGATGTACATCCAGCATGAAAAAGGGTTGGCTCTATAGAAATTCCTAAGATGAGAAGAATCAAGAGATAGCACCAGTGATGATGACCCAGTGATGATCCAGATCGAGTGATGATGATCCAGATCCAGTGATGATGATCCAACAGTGATGATCTAGATCCAGTGATGATGTCCAGTGATGATCTAGATCGAGTGATGATACAGATCCAGTGGTGATGTCCAGTGGTGATCCAGATCAAGTGATGATCCAAATCCGATGATGAAGATGACTTGAAGATGAAGATGAATTGAAGATGAAGATGACTTGAAAATGAATATGACTTGAATATGACGAGGACTCAATGATGATCCAGAAGATATAGAGAAGAATACTTGTGCTGAAAATTGTGTCGAAAGAATACCTTCCTAGTTAAGAGGGAGTGTTGATGTATATGTAACTTCGGAATGTATTTCACTTGTATTTCTTATATATTGTAACCTGATAATTATTCTGGGATGTACTTGAGTCATGTCATGCCCCGATGTTCCTATCGGGAAGTTCTATAATGTAAACAAGTCATGTCAAGTCATTGTGGGTAACCCTCCTATTGGCTAAGGGTTAAATTCCCCACTGTTCCGGGGCACTAGGGTTATTAGACTCTCCTAGAGAGGTCGGCCCTAGTAGGGTTTAGACAAGTCGAAAATAAATAGAGATCTGGCCTCTCTATTTATCACACATCTCATACACACTCAAGTGTAGCGCATAGTTGAAGAAGGAGAAGACACTGGGGATAGACAGAAAGAAGGTTACTATTGTCGGGAGATCACCTTACTATTTTGGGTTCTATTTTTGGTGTTGATTCTATCTCTGAGGAAGTTGAGAGGTTTTCACCATTTATGGTTTCCTCGAGGATAAAAAATGTGTTCATTGTCTCTTGTGTTTGATTGTTGTGCTTGTTATTCTCTCAGTTGAAGATCCTAATGTATTGCTAGCTTAATGATAAAAATCTAACATAGGGAAGAAACTCTACACATTAGGTTGAAAATATTATTACTAGAAGAATAAAAATACCATTTACATGTATAGTGCGAGGTAGTTGTTATTAGGGCTAGAGAGATTGCATGCATAAAATAAAATAAAAAAGGCTAAGGCATCCCATGACACAATCCCAACATAATTGACACTACTAAATCTAAAAGAGAAGAAAAATATGGAAGAACAGCTCTAAGGGAGGATGAAATAACTAATTGAAAACAAAATAACTAACTATGGTAGGAATGTTTGATGGAATCCCATCAAACTAAGTTAGGGAGAATCCATTCTCGATAGCTATATTGAAGGGAAAGACAACCCTAAAACAGAAATAAGAATTCAATAACAATGGAACAACTTAATAGACATTGGGATGAGGACGAGGGAATATATGCAATCCCAAAGGAAAATAATGATGAATCAATTTATTAGTGTCATGTTACAAACTTTCAAAGACCAAGTTCCCATAGTTTAGCTACAATGCAAGTAAATTAGAACTATGCCACATTTAATGATAGAAATGACAACACACAGTACAACAAAACCCTGTGATTAGCATCTCTTTTAGCTTCCTTTTTAGCGTCCACTATCACTTTTAGTCTATTTTGCATCATTTTTTGGACAAAGTGGACGCTTTTCCAAAGGATGGTGCTTTTAATGGCGTTATTTGCGTCCCTTTTTAAAATTTGGCATCATTTTGGATGCTAATTAGAATCCTAATTAGCATCCCATTTAGCATCCCATTTAGCGTCGCAATTAGCGTCCCAATTAGTGTCCCAATTAGCATCCCAATTAGCGTCCCTTTTAAAAATCTGACGCTATTTGGGACGCTAATTAGCATCCCAATTAACGTCCCAATTAGCATCTCAATTAGCATCACAATTATCATCCCAATTAGCATCCAAATTAACGTCCCAATTAGCGTCCAAAAAAACATCCCATATAACGCCAAGAATAGCCTCCAAAAAAGCATCTTGAATAACATAGTACAATATATTAATCTAGGGTTAGCGACAAGAATTGTGCCATGAATTTCGATAGGAAAAACATCCAACATAGTGCCAAGTATAGAGCCAGGAATTGCGCCTAGAAAACATCCAACATAGCGCCAGGTATAGATCCAGGTATAGCGCCTGGAATATGCCAAAAATTTCGAAAGGAACCACGCTAGGAATTGCACTAGGTTTAGAGCTAGGAATTGTGTTCGAAAAATGTTCGACATAACGTCAGATATAGCAATGTCGATTTCAATGGTCATGGTTCATGTGATAGTACTTTTGGATATTGATTTATCACAGTGGTACCTAAATGATCGTAATCATGGAACGTTTAGATCTTGATTAATCATAATGAGGAGTAAATTACCTTAGTGTCACCTAAATTTCTCTAATGGCATTTGAGTGTCCCTAACAACATTTGATAGACCCTAATGGAATATGATTGGCCCTAAAAACATGATGATGATGCATCACAATAATTATGATGGAGTGTATGGATGTGATTTGATAAGTATAAGACTATATCATCCATTCTTGTGAGGTAGTAGGGCTCCTTGCTCATTATTATCACAATTATATTGATGATGACTATGACGACGACAATGATGTTGATTTATTGTATGTTGATGATGATGATGATGTGGATGTCAATGATGATTATGCATGTGGTATCACTCTTGGATACTAATTGAATCTAATGGAACCTAAATGTCTGTAACGCCATCTAAACAATCCTATTATCATCGAAATGACTGTAACTACATATAAATGACCTTAACAATTACATGACATTAAGCCTAATGTCGATGAGTGATTAAGAACACTAATGGCATATGAGTATCCATAATGACAATGATGACGATGATTTTGTTGATGATGTACTTAATGTTGGCGACAATGATGATAATGAGGATGATGATCAAGATGATATTGATGTACCATATGGCATTGATGATGATGATAAGAAAGAGGATTTCATCACTATAATTCTATCAACACTAAGGACACTAGTATGATATTATACTGCATATGACACTATAGAATCTCTTACTAAAGGTTATATATGGTGGTGATTTCAAGTTTTACAACACCAAGGATGGTGCTTGGAGCCTATGTATGGCCCGAGATCAAAATACAAGGTCTAAGTAAATATAAATGGTATCTAGGGAGCATGGTTCATGCATAGTACCCTAAAGAAACATACAATCCCAACATAGAGAATATTTATTCTACAAGTGAGGCATGGTCATCATGTTGAGGATTAGTGCATTGAGGATTGTCCTTGGGGCCCATGTAATGGTTCACGGTCACAATTTGTGGTATTATAACAAAATAATTATCCCAAGTGATCATGCACCATACAAGGGATCCCTAGCCATAAAATAGGTATTTAACAGATAATACATGTCCCATGAGTTCAATGTGGTGTCTATTTCAAGGTTAGGTGCACTTGGGATGGTTCTTGTAATTTAAGTCACATTGATGAGGATTAAGGGCCATGTGTGAACCCCCAAACAATTGCATTGTTCCCTAGTGCATATAACCCCTCCCACCATTTATGTTTTAACCCTCTAACACTTGGAATCCATTATCACCTAAATCTCACACACGTGTGGCATTTCATCTAATAGTGCAGATGGACATCATCAAAATACAACATGCATCTTATTACCATCATCCTGATTAAATTCACAATGATAAGTAAGACTTACAATGATTAAAGATAACTATTCTAAACAATTGTGCCACTTTTATTTTAAAATACATGATGATCTGTGTGAATAATTGTTACAGAAACGACACAGATAGTTCTTTGAAACCAGCATGGTTGTATCAGCAATAGGAACACTATCCTTATGTGGTGCATTTAAGGCTAAAAATAGAATTTATTTGCTTGAAAATTTTGAATCGGACTCTTCACATGCTTAGCAAAATTCAATAGCCCCCTTATTTTACTTGGAGGACCATTTCATGAGATGGATTATTCACATTGGGGACTAGATGTTTCAGGACCTCCATTTAGCCTATAAAAGGAAGCCATGAGCATGCATTCAAAGAGGATAAATCTACAGTAAGGTTATGTTGCAAGAATTGGTTTGATAGATCATCGTCCATCCCCTTTCTTATCATCATTTAGCATTCAAAGCTCTATTTCATTCTTCCTCAAGAAGCCATTGTTTTCCCTCTTCATTCCAAGATGGTTATTAAGTAATTAAGAGTTCAAAAGATCCTTCCCTAAGGATATTGTTAGATCCCATTGAGGATACATTCTCCTAGGTGACACCATTTCTAACAAGATTTTCCATTAGGGAAATGCTATATGATTAAATAAAAATCTCTCTCTCTCTCTCTCTCTCTCTCTCTCTCTCTCTCTCTCATAGGCCCAAGGCCAATTTCCATGAATTTTTCAAACAGTGCACTTCCTCGTGTCTTCTCTACACAACTTGCATGACTTTTTCTTCGACAGCGATGTGATTAGTGTGATTTTTTGTTATTTACATGCATGCCAAAACTTGTGCGTCCTATGTAACCTAATACCCATGCAATTGTGTTTCTATGGGATCAAAAAATCGTGTGTTTGTTAATTTTTAAGTTTTTGCAGCTAGTCACACTACAAATGCAGTTTCAATGAATTCGCATGCATGCTAAGGAATTAATTAACAACTCATAAGTCATTTCACTTCTATAGTAATAAAATCATTTATCTCAAATAGGAGGTAAAAATTCATATTTTACAAACTATTAGGCAAAGGATTTGAGGTTTTCAAGGGACCTCTTAGTTCTCACTAGAATTAAATTATATCATCAAATAGTGTGGTTTATAGAAATTGTTAGTATAGGAAATTGGGATAACTTAAATTAGTTTCATCCTCATTGCTCCTTGCATATTTCTTATTTTAAAGCACAATAATATTAGCTCACTTCTACACATAAACAGGGGACGCAAAGAATCCTCTGGCTCCATGTATGCTATTTTTTCTTGCACTCATAAGTGATCTTACCAAATAAAAATGGAGTAAATTTTTTAAAATATCTCCATTATCACATTAAAATCTTGTTATAGTTTTCTTTTTGAAAACATCAATTCACACTTAGATATTAATTATGAGGAGTAACAAACCATCAATGTCCATGTCTTTTTGCTTTATTATTCTCTTAAGTTAACTTGTGAAATTTTCACTTTATTTTCAAAAAATGTGTATGTATATACCACTTGAATCAACCATTAAGGGACATAAAGACTCCTTCTACTCTAGTATGCTCTTCATATCACTCACAAGTGATATTGATGAACCAATAAGATTGAAAGGTTTTAAATGTCTCCCTTGTCACACCATTAATCAAATTTGTACCCTCATAAAATCAACTTTCAATGTAATTCACAAACAACTAAAATCCTCCACCAAGGAGGCCACACGACAATATTTTATTTAGGTTAGTATTGATTGGACTGGGTGTCCAAATGTTTCCCATCAATCTTCTTTATTTTGAAACAATAGTTGTTGTTGACTTTTAGGGAACTTGTCTAATCCTGATACAAGCAAGTACGATCAAAATTGGATAAGAAGGTATGGCACCAAAGGAAATAAAAGCCAAGGTAGAGTTTTTTTATTCATCACATTGAGCCACCCAACTTTTTAAGGTGACACTTTATCATTCAAGGATGAAACACTTATCCACACTTGACATGGGTATCTTAGTGGCAAAAAACTAGGATCATCTAGGTGGAATTTATGGGATGCATTTGCACTTGAGTCAAATTTCATTGTCTATTGGAATTGTTTCCACTCCTTCCAGAATATTTACACAATACCCCTCATTATAACTAATTCATTCTTACATTCACTAGCCATATTCAGTGGATTCACAACCATCTAACAAGAGAGCTATTGAAAGGCCCAATGACTATTTCAGAGGAAGCATGCTAAGTCAATTAGGGAAAATTAATTGATTATTTTTTATTACACAAATATCATTTGACGTAATTAAAAAGAATGTACTCTTGGCACTATTCATGAAACTATACACTCACTTTTTCACTTGCACCATATTTCATTTGTTATTGTGGTTATCATGTTTTTTCATCTATTAATTGTGTTTTTTTTTCCTTCATCTTTTCTTTTAGTACATCACAAACAATTAACCATGTGGAACTAAGAACCCTTAGGAATTCTCCCAGGATACAAGTGTTTCCTCCCATTCAAGGAGGAATTCCTACACTCCTTCACTATAGACAAGAAGGGAGAACATCATGCCAGGGGAATACATGAAACCATAGTTGCATTAACCTTGGTTGGAGATACCTTGCTTTGTTCTCCTCCAAGACCTCCTGTGCATCCCCCTTACTAGCAAGAGGAGAATCACCAACATTAATTACATCCTCACAACCATCAAGCAGAGGATCAACTCCCCTGATATCACCCCCTCCATCAGCTAAAGTAGGTAACACACAACACACAATGGAAATTATTAAACCTCAACCATCACTCCTACTTATGGAGATTCTAAACCTCCTCTATTTATTCAAATTGAAAAATGACCCCATTCATCACGACCCAACTTGGAAAGGTATGCCACCCAAGCTCCCCTAGGATATCCAAAAGTTTGAGAGGAAACAAGGGATGACCCCGCTAACCACGTGATGTCACAATTTTCCTTCAACTATTTCAGAGAACCCTCACCAGGATGAAAACAAAATACACCAATTTACGATTTGTGACTCATTCCACATTTGATTCCATAGTCACCATATTTCTTGTGTACTTTCAACTACCCATATGTCACGATCTGGGTTTGGAGATTCTTATTGAATTTTGGCATAATACCTCTACACACATCGAGGATCATATCCATGAATGGCATAGGCATGGGACATTGTGTAAAATAAAAATCCAAGTTGAATTCTTGTTTGATTAGTTCCTTAAATTGCTCCTCCCTATGATCACCAAGGATGTGGAAACCATTATTCCCAAAACTAAAGAAGCAACCATCCGCAAGGCCCAACATTTCAATTTGACATACAATCAATTAGGGTGCTTGTATACGGTCATCCCATATGCCCCTCATCTTTGTTTTATGAACCAATATACTCCAAGCATATCACACTCTATCGACGAGCCTAAAGGGGTTTTTTTCTATCAAGGAAACATTCCCAAACCACATATCTCTTTGCCATACAATATGACATAGTAGAAATCATTGATACCTCAAGCATTGGTTGCCCCACAAAGTACTTTGAATCTCTCATTTGGAAAAATGATGTATGGAACATATAGTCCTACCTTCCTTAATGCAAGTTAGGTGCAACTTTCCCCATAACCACCACCCCCAATAGTGCAACTAGCTCCTACAACCACATCCTATGGAGCACCCAATCTATTTCTCCCTGCACCCATTTAAAATCCATATTTCCCATTTCTTGGTCTACCTGGTACCACATGATTCATGTAGGGGTCAACTTATTTTAACCCTCTACTATACAACAAACTTGACATTTTGAATAGACAAATGTGGCTAATCCCCCTAATCCACAAAATCAAGGGAAGAAGAAAAGAAAGAACAAGAAAAACTAGTCATAAAGGTAAGGGGGAATTCCCCCTCCCCATACACTAAAACATGGGAAATCAAAACCAGAAATTGAGGACTAATAACCCCCCAAAGAAAGGAAAGAACGCTAACCTTAGGACCAACTTCCCTTTCACTGTGTATAGAGTATATGAATTATCCACACCATTTCATGTTGATATCAAAGTGTCATTATTTAATTGAGGCTAAAAAAAAGGATGTTTTCAAATCTCCTCAAGAGACAAATGCACCATGGTCAAGGTAGGTTGTGTTCCAACAAATTTTTTTCAATTAAGGAGTTGTTTATCATCAACAAGAGCCTCTCACCCCAAGAAATGGAACCTTCCAAATTATCTACATGACCATGATAAAAATAAATGTCAAACCCACAACGAAGGTTATGGGACACCCAAACCTCCATAGAGAAAGGAAGTTCCTGCTACCACTAGCAGGCCTTTATAGATACCACATCCCAGTAATTACAAGGTTCCACTGATCCCAAAAATACCACTCGAACGAACTGCCCATAATCCTCATATGAAGTTTCCTCATAATTACATCATTGTGGATGATTTGGCTCAATCCCCTTTTGCCATTTCCACTTTAGAATTTCTTTAGTATTTCCCTTCCTAGAAGGTGTTGTATCAGCATTAAGTGCAATAAATCCATCTAATTCATGATTAATCACTTTCAACCTTGACAATGGAATGAAAAATGGTATTCCTGGCTATTGAGGTAGTCGACACACAACTTAATGAAAACATCCTTTTAGGACGTAGCTACACGTATGCCATGAAGGTTCTTGCATCATTGGTGCTCTACATCATTATGTTTCCCAACAATGGGAAAATCGTCACCCTTGACCAACAAATGTACTATGAGCCTCACCTGATCTTGAACCTTGATAATATCATACCCACTTGTTGTAGCTGCAACTTTTTCCCCAAAAAAAATTATTTTTAGGGTCCCCCCTTTTATTTTTTAGTACCTAGACGTCCTAGGAATGTTTTAATTCTACTAAAGTTTTCCCAGGGCTCAGCTGTTTTTTGAAAAAACTTAGTTTCTTTGCATGTCCATATTAGATGTCTAGTTGACTAATATTCCGATACAGTGGAGGCATAGTTCACTATCTATCCGACGTGTTTATCGGAAACCTTCCGAGGTTTAAGCCATTGTATTGGGAGTGAGTTTATCTCGGCTCTCGGTTATAATCTGCCGAGGTTTCGGTGTCTTAGTATAAAGTGGATCCAATGGACCGGATGTCCCTTCAACTATTGTTTTTCGATGTCCAGTGAAGTTGGTTTTTTTTCCGTCAGTTAGCTATTTCGGAATGGTTTGAGAGTCTTAGTTCATTCACCATCCGACATTGTGGAGGGATAGTATTGAATCAATCTGAAGCATAGTGATGTCCCCAACGATACCGAAGAGTTAGTTTCCCCGATCTCTGATGTGACCTCCCCGTATACAACTACCACATGGGTAGAGTTGTTCCCGTCCAATGTTGCGGATGCGTTCGAAGCTATAGGTCTGGCGTTGGGGTTAAAGTTTTTCCTGCTAGTTTTGCCGCTCTCAGTCAAGGTTTATGTAACGTCGTTTTGGGCTTCTTACCTCTCATTCTAACCGTGGAGCCACCTATTCCCGCACGCGTAGATGTCAATCTCCTCTACGCTCATAGAAGCCATCTCCTATCCAGGTCGACCGTCATTGCATTGCCAGGTAGGATTCGTTCATGGTTTTGTCTTATGTTTGGATTCTTTTTGTTGGTAAGACCACTGGGGTGGATAGGTTTAGGTTTTCCGCGAGAGGGTAGGGTTTTGCATTTTTTGTGGTTTTCCTGATGTCAAACTTCCTTTATTTTGAGTGTGGCTTGCTTTTTTGTGAACGTTTTCATTATTGGCCAATTAGGTTTCCACCCAAGATTCTGCGTAGCCATGAGTGCACTATCGACAAATGTGTGGACGTTTAGGGCATAGTGCAGACGAGCATTTCGCCGTTTGTACCATGTTCTTCTTGGTTTCTCCGGTTTTAGCCTAGGGTCGGATAGTCATGTTTTCTTTGGCGATATGTTTCCATGGGATATAGGAGGGCCGTGTAGCTATAGGGTTTTGAGGTTTTGTTTGAGCAGACAGGCACTATAAGCTTTTCCCCTATCGAGATGCACATATAGATTTTAGGAGGCTACAAGAGGTCAATATTTAAGCTAACAAAGTTTTAGTAGGTTTAGGGGGTAGCATTATTTTGCAGTTTCTCTTTGTTTAGAATCTTTCATTCAGAGGAATTGTGGGCTATGGGAAATAATTTTCAATATGCATATCGATGAAATGGTAATATTTGGTTGTTGTATTGTTTTCTCATTACAAATGATTTCTAGAGATAAATAGACCGAGATCTTGTTGTATAATGGCTACAGGTAAATCACCAACACAACAATATGTTGAGAAACAGAAGAAGAAAACCCAAGCATCTGAGAAGGAACCTGAAGTGGAGGTGATAACCAGAGTGGAAGTCATCTATGAAGATACTAAAGCTATTATTGGAGTGGAACCAGAATATAAATCGGGAGAGGTGTAAAGGATGATTTCAAGCCAGACTATTCCAGATGTTGTTTTTGAAGATACGCACATATATGCAAATATTGAGAGGTCAGCCCTTATGAAAGTGGCTACTAGACCTAATTGTTCCCATGCGTAGAGGTGATAGGGTGGATTCTACCTAGGGCAGATGTTACAAGGATGATATTGGAAAATACAGCCAAGCAGGGTTATGCTGTATATAGCCCAGCTTATGTATCTATGGCATATAATTTACCAACAGCACAAACTTATCTGATTGAAAGTTGGTTAAACGAGTTGAATTTAGACATGGTGGATACAGTCAAGAAGATGATGATACTAGGGAAAAACTTCCGCACAAGGCCTTCTGGAGAGTATGAGACATCAACTCTCTGTACTCCATATAGGTTCATGGCTTTAATGATGAACATAATCTTTGGAAGAGCTAATGGGAAAATTTTTTAAATCGGTTGGATACCAATTATCTATTTTTTTGCTACACAGGGTACAATTTTTAACTGGGAAAGTATAGTATCCAATAGTCTCTCAGCTGGTATAAGTGAGGCATTGGGAGTGTCCCAAAGGAAGTCAGAATTTTACATGAGTTCTATTTTGATTGATTACATTCTGTGCACTCAACCATTCCCAGCCTTAAAGTCTCATTGGGATAAGGACCGAGCTCCAGTGTATGCGACCTATAAATTATTCTGGGCCCACAAATATTACAACAATTATAGGGAGATTTGCGAGCATTTCATTATGCCATTATATACTTTGATTTTTTGGTCGAAAAAAATTGTATGTCAGAAGAGGATTTCAAAGTTGTGTAAGAATACGAAAGTTATTATATAACAGAGGAAGTCCTATACTTAAGAATGTATGGTGTTTTGAGAGCCCCTTCTCTTCTGCCAAAATATGCCACAGACTATGTAATTCACAAGGAGGTTGTGAGGCAGTTGTATATTGATGGGATAGGAAGCTTCCTTTTTGAGCAGAAGAAGGAAGTCTACCTTGTAGTGCCCTTTTTTGTTGGAAGTTACAAATTTTCAAGGGTGGAGAATGCATCTAAGTTTGTCAAGGAATTGGAGTACTTTTATTTCAATGAAATGAATTTCCGTAGGAATGACTCCGAGGGAAAAGTTGTTTATTATTGCACAGAAGCTGGAGTGCATTTCGAATATACCAATTTCTGGGATAAGGCTGAAGAGACCTTCCAAAATTCTAGGAACATGATCACTTTAAGAAAAAGTTTCAAACAGAAGATAACTACCGTTGGTGGCAAAGGAAAGCTTGCTGAGAAACAGAAAAGGAAAAAAGAAGAAGAGGAAAAAAAGAGGCAAGAAGAAGCAAATAGACTAGTACAGGAGGCAGAGAACTGGCTGAGAACATAAGAGGAAGAAAAGAAACAAGCTGCTAAAGAAGAAATAAAGAAGATTGAAGAAGAAAAGAAAAGAAAAGAAGAAGATTAAATCCGGAAAAAGCAGGCAAAAAGTGAAAGGTTCAGATTAGAATGTGTCCAAAAGGAAAAACAACAAACAGAGATGACAGCTGAAGGATCGAGAACAGAGACATTAGAAGGACAAGACCCTATGGATCAAGGATAGGATCAGTCTGATATTGACCCATTAGAGCCTGTTGTTCCTTCTAGCAGTACAGTAGGAGAAGGTTCAGTGTCAACTTTTGGAGTTGAGTTAATTCCTTTCATGCCCACTGAAGGGGAAGAGGTATCGAATTTTAACACTATCTTTTACGACAAGGAGAAGAAGATAATCATCAAAAGAACCAAGAAGAAAGTGGACACTGGGGGTAAGCCAGGAATGATGGTAACCGACCAGACAGTGGTTCACAGCACACAAAAATATCCACGATTAATAGCAAGGGCTGGGGTAGCTTTAACTCTAGCCACTGAGGATAATGTAGACAAAATCATGACAGACCTATTGCAGTCACAGAAAAGGGTCACATAGTTGAAAGAGACTTTGAAGAAAGAAAGGAGAAAAAGTCAGAGTCTGAAAAGGAATTATGAGGATATGATCGGTGAAGTTAAAGTATCAAAGGTAGAATGTCAGACTCTATAGGCCGAGAAAGAGGCTTTGGTAATATTTGTAGGAAATATAGAGAAGAATGCCCAAACCACCTTGTCTAAGTTTGGAAAGCTACAACAGCAATATCATAGTTTGGAAGCTAAGAGGGATGAGCTTAGGATATCAATTGAAGAATTGGATAAGGAAAAGGGCAGATTGGAAGGTAAAGTGACAAAGCTGGAAGAGCAGAAGACCACTGCAGAAGGGAAGGCTAAGCGATATGAGACTCAGATAGCAGCCTTGGAGGATCAAAAGAATTTACTAGCAGGTTCATTGAAGTCAGCTATGGAGCAGAAGGTTGATATTGAATCTTTAAAAAAGCATGCCCTTATGCTACGAAATAAGATTGATCAAATGCAACTGTAGATGGTGGAAGAAAGATTTAAAGTTCAACAGATAGACATCAGATTAGAAGAAATTGTAAATACAGCCTCTTATTTTTTGTATACGACACATGATATCCTAGAGACTCTATAGGGAAGGATGACATGGGTAGAAACGAACAATGAATCTCCCACAGATACACCTGTCAAAGACTTGGAAATGATAAAGCTGGACTACGAGCTGATTGAGTATGCTAGCAACGCAGCAGAAGAACTAAAAAAGACAGTGAAAAAAACAAAGAATTCCTATGTTGAATTATGTAGGAGAGTGCTCCTAACTTATAATCAGTGTCATACCTTTGCTGCAAAGAGACTAGAAGTGATGCCAGAGCATGAGATTTTTTTGAAACAATTACAAGAGAGATGCAACGAATATGAACAGGCCATTCAGCAAGTCAATGAGTTAGATGAAAAGATACTTAAGACTGAAATAGCACATGCGTCTATGAGTATCAACTTGCTAGAAGACTAGTTGCGCTTGATTCATGCCAGGACAGTGGGTGTAAAAGCCCAGGATGCTTAGCATGAAATTACTATCATATTTCTCGAACCTTCAGGTTTTGAGAATATAGCAACAGAGGTAAATGTGTGGAGAAAGTTTATGAAGGAGCAGGCTGGACCCTCTTAGGTGGAATGTCTAGCACTTTAATAAAGAATGTAATATATTGTATTTATCTTTTGTTCACAAGCTAAAAGACAAAATTTTGTTTGGGAAAGGTTGAGGAATCCCAAAAGTCAACGAGGGCAGCTCAAGAGTTTTTTTTTCTTTTTGTATAAATATAGGCAAGCTTGATGTATGAAGGGACCTTTTTTCAGACTATCTTTGTGCAAGATTATTGTAAGAAGAAATATTTCGTCTTATAATACAGAGTTATATTTTTTGGGTTAGAGAAAGCACTGTGGGGTTTCAAATGCTTGAATTGGACTGGTTGGATATAAAGTATTTCTATTTCAGCTTGTTTCCATGAACTGTGAGACCGTTCTAGCTTATGAATTCTTTCCTGATATGAATGTGCTCTTGTTTATTTCTGTGAAATTTCCACAATCATATTTGAGTAATGAATGTTTTAATTAGCAATGAGATATCTCTTTGTTTATCTATCTATTGATGTACAAGTATTCAGAAATATTTACAGCTATCTGTAATGTTCTTTATGCATGTTATACAATACATTACTCAGCATTAATTTCAGTACTGTTCCCTAGGGATAGGTTAGAGAGTTTAGTTAGTTTTTCTTTGTTTATGATTTAGAAGCGAGAGAGGTAAGACGAGAGGTAAGAACCTGCGCATCACATTGTGACACTCCTCATTTTCTCTATCAATTGCATTTAGCTAAGCAATTGCATATCATACATAAATATAAAACTAAAAAATACACATAAACGGTGGATCGGGCCACAACCGATAAAATAAGATTTAACCGTTACTTGACCTATGGTAGCTAGACCATAAACTGGACGGATTCCCCATACCAAACAATAACGAGCTAATTGGGAACATTTATTGGGGAGAATCCATGCTGTTGTTACTTGCGATTTTCTAGGCCCCAATAGTTTTGGTGCTAGATGGAGGGCCACCAGTGCATGGCTGGCATAGGAAGTCCGCTTTCTCGAGATTACTCCACCACTGACAGTTCTAAAACTTGTTAACCTCAAAAACCCACTCCTGAAGAAGCAGGAAAGGGGTATCTCTATCCCATTGATAATGAAGTGGTTGAATATTTAAGGAGGATTACCAGGGCATATGCGAAAAATATTCGAGGGTTACCTATAATATCTGTTCTACCTAGAAGAGAGTATCAAAAGAAGGACCATCCTCAATTGGAAGATTTAGTGTTGGTAGAAGATCTTGAAGAATTGGTTGAAGCAGCCTTACAAGAAGTTGACCAACCTTTGGATCAGTTGGGACCAAATTCTCCTCACTGTTCACCTTTCCAGACCCCTGTTCAGTCCCCACCTCATACTCCACTCAGAATCATGGCCAATGTGAATGCCAATCAGCCACCTCCACAACTTGCTTGGAGAGCTAGATCTCTTTTAAACCTGACACCTCCGTTGCATGATATGCCTCATAGTTTTGACAAAATTTTACCCAAGTTTGAACCTAGTGAAGGAATCCTTGTAGATGATCACTTGCAGAGTTTTTATCTGGCTTTAGAAGGTCTACAAGCAATAGAAAATGAATATTTAGTTTGCAAACTTTTCTCGCATACCCTAAAAGGGAAAGCAGCTTCATGGCACTTTGCCCTACCAACAAACTCAATCACGAATTGGAATATTTTTGAGAGACTGTTTAGGAACAAATACAGAATCCAGAAAACTCATGCAACTTTAATGAAAGGATTGATTGTCTTAAAGAAAGAAAAGAAAGAGAGGGTACATAATTTTACTCAAAGGTTTGTTGCATACCTGAATAACTTCAGTGCAACTGATAAACCATTCGAGCATGCTCTAATTGACTATTATACCTCATCCCTTGGGCCTAATCTAGCCATGTTTGCCAAAAGATAAGTTAGGCCCACTTTGGTAGATACTTATGAAGAAGTTGAGAAGGTAGAGGAAGAATTGGAGAGTATAGAGCACTATCCTATGCAGTCAGATGAAAGAACGTATGGAAGCAAAAATCCCCTATTATTAACTAAACCTAAGGATGAACGATCATAAGATTTAGATGGGATGGTCAAGATGATGCAAAAGTTATCAAATTGGGTGATTGATTTAGAAAAAAGAAAAGGAGGCTCATAAACAATACAAGCCTTATTATAAAAAAAGAGAAGACACCAGTCAACCTAAACCTCCTCCACACAGTCCTCCAGCAATGAATTTGACCGATGTAGGAATGGATAATTTTTGCACTTTCCATCAACAACCTCATTCTGAGAAAAATTTCCCACAGTGGATTGATTCTATGACATTAGTAATGAACCAATTATTGAATTCCAAGCTGACAGATACTGAGGAAGAGAAAGGGAAAGATCATGAACCTACAGAAACACAAGAGGAAGACACCTTGGTAGCATGGGACTATGGGTCTATGTTCAACTTAGAAGATGAAGATTTCCCTGACAAAGAGGAAACATCAAAGACAAATGTCACAACAAGGAATCAAAATCCATTAAAAGAAGATAACTTGATATTCCAAAGATCAAGAAACTCCAAGAGAACATGAAGAAAATGAAGAGTAATACTTCAACTGTTAACATACATGAGTTTCTCATTTCAAACCGGAACCCTAAGAAAGTCAATACGCCTGTAAATCCTACTAAAAATAAAACTGAAAATGTCAATAAGAATCAGGATAAACATGAGATGGGATATGACATTGTGGAAGACATAAAAAGGCTAAAGCAAATATCTCATTGTTTGAAATGTGCAATCTACCACTGCAAAAAGAAAAGCTTTTGAAAGTGCTTAAGACACCCATGAAGGAGCCTCCCAATGACAACCAACCTGAGGAAGAGATTGGTGAGGCGAGCTTAGGAGGAAAATCGAAGTATAAAACTCCATCATTTCTTCTAACCTTTGAGATTTTCAACTATAATGCGCATAACTGTTTAGTGGATTCAGGAGCATCAGTCAATGTCATGCCTCTTTTAGTCTGCAAGCAAATAAATGGTCAACCTAAACCTACTATAGGCCAGGTTCTTCAATTAGACAGAACAACAATAAAAGTAATAGGAAAAATGGAAGATGTTTTGATCCATTTATCCGCAAATGAGAGGGTATGTCAGTACATAGGCATTGTCGTAGCAGACATCCTGGATGATTATGGTTTGGTTTTGAGCCGAGATTGGTCAACAAGGTTAGAAGGATATTTTGCATCAGATTGGTCACATTTGTGGTTTCCTTATGAAGGCTGTCAAAATCAGATAAAAGTGTTAAGAGAGCCTCAAATGAAATATAATGTGACTCAGTTAGAAGGAAAAAATGAACCAATAAACTCTGTGTTGGGAAACTATTTCACTGAACTGGAATCGGGAAATTACCAAGAAAAAGAATCCATCAGTATACCTGCTATCCATTCCGATCTCCTTCAATTTTCACAGGCTTATGAATTTGATTGTAACATAGTAGATTTAGTTTCAAATGTAGTTAGAAATTCAAATTCAGTAGGAGTAGAAAGTTTTTGGATTATTTATTTCGATGGTTCTAAAACATTGGAAGGATCAGGAGCTGGCTGTGTCCTGATTGATCCAGAAAAAAATAAACATTTTCTTTCATGTAGATTATAATTTGAATGCACAAATAACACAGCCGAATACGAAGCACTAGTTCAGGGACTTAAAAAAGCAATTGAATTAAAAGTAAAAAATCTAAAAGTATATGGAGACTCTGAAATCGTTGTTAAACAAATTCGAAACAAAATTCACTGCATATCACCACATTTTAAGGATTACCAAAATGAAGTATGGGATTTATTGATAATTTTTCATGCATTAAATATTTCTTCAATTCCTAAAGCAAAAAATGCAGCAGCTGATTTGTTGGCTACATTAGCTGCAAGATTGGTACCTACGAATAATAGATGTTTGATTGAATTGTTTTTTAGGCCTTCTGTTCCAGATAAAATCACTAATATGAGGGTGTTCAATGATGATCAACAAATATTGGAATGCTTAACAAATAATGATACATTTAAAGGATAAATAATAGATGACGAAGAACATCAATAGGAATTACAGTACGAAAATTTTATTCCAAAAGGAGTTAGAACTTTGGAACAGATGTTTGATTTAGAAAATAAGTATCGAAAAGCCAGTGAATGTCAAGACTAATATCTCGTCTTTACAATTCGAGCTGATAAATTTAGGGACAAAAGTTGAACCCAAATATGTGAATTTGGGTAAGTGTTGTTCACCCGATGAGAAGAGTAAATTCATCAACTTATTTAGACAATATAAGGATGTATTTTCTTGGACTTATGAAGACCTAAAGACGTATGACACTAAAATTATACATGTGATTCCAATCAAGACTGGAGTCAAACCTTATCAGCAGGCTCTGATAAAAATGCATCCAAATCTAGAACCCCTAATTCAAAGTGAAGTGAAAAAGCTGTTAGATGCTAAAATCATATTTAAAGTCATACATTCAGAATGGGTCTCTAATTTGATACCAGTGCGAAAAAAGTCTAGAGAGATCAGAATGCGTATATTTCAGAAATCTTAATCATGCATCAGATAAAGATAATTATCCTATCCCACCCATGGAACAAATATTACAAATGGTCTCAGGTTTCGAACTGTTCTCTCTATTAGATGGATTCATAATCAAGTATTAGTAGTAGAAGAGGACAAGCTCAAGACCAATTTCAGAACCAAGTGGGGAACTTTTGCGTATAGGAGGATGTCCTTTGGACTTATCAATGTTGGAGAAAATTTCCAGAGGGATATGGATATAGCTTTCTGCAGTTTGATTGGCCGTAGTGTCGTGGTCTATTTAGATGATGTCACAATATTTTCAAAGAAGAGAGAAGAACACGCTTTTCATTTGAAACAGATTTTTGAGTGCTATAGGAAATATGGAATTTCATTAAATCCTAAGAAATGTGTGTTTGTAGTCACAGAAGGAAAGCTAGTCATCTTTCTCCTTTATGATGACTAGCTTTCTCATTTGAAATAGATTTTTGAGTGCTACAGGAAATATGGCATTTCATTAAATCCTAAGAAATGTGTGTTCGCAGTCACAGAAGGAAAGCTAGTCATCTTTCTCCTTTCTGATGACTAGCTTTCTAAATTAAATTGGCAATACAAAAACATAGTCATCTTTCTCCTTTCTGATATTTCAAATATCATAAATCAGAAATTGGGAAAACATATGTTCATTCATAACGATCAATTGTCTGATTTCTGGATTTTTTCTTTTCCATAAAAAAATATAGCGTAAAACGGAAAGCTATTTGTCTCGTATTTTTTTTATCTTACTGTCTCACTATAACTAATTCTCTAACAAAAGTTTTAGTTGCAAAAATACACAATATTTTTACCCGCTCGGCGTTCCTTTGCAATTCTTGGTGCAAATGCTAGTATGAATTCATATTGTCATGGTAATATGAAAAATAATACTTTCAATATAGTCATAATCCTTTCAAACTTTTAACACTTGAAAATGTTATTTTGTTATGTGATGTTCATTTAAATTTTATAATTTTGAAATAGAAAAAAGAAATATTTATTTATAAATATAATGATTTATATGCACTTTCAACGGCCCGTACTTATGGTATTATGGCAATTATAGTTATCGCTTCTAGGGATATCCTGAGTCTTTATGCTTTTTCTTAGTTAGGAATGAGGTGGAGGAGAGTGTGGATGTTGGCTTGGTTGTGTCTGTTAATTGCTTTGTGTTTTTTCTTAGTTAAGATTGAAGTGGAGGAGAGTGTGGATGGTGGCTTGGTGTAGGGAAATTTTGGATGGGTTTTTCTTTCCTCATGAGGTTGGATTTGTAGTTCTTTTTGAATTGTTGAGAGCCATCTCTGAGAATGCGAGGTGTATGTGTATGTGTTGATTTTGGGCTTGGTCAGGCCTCTATCCTCTGCAGTGGGTGGACTCTCCTCAACCATTTCTTCTATATTTGATGATAGGGAACATGACAAATGTTGGGTTTGTTTCCATTGTCTTTAGTGCTTGTTCTGAGTTGGTTTACCCTCAATGCATTGTTGGTGCAACAAGTGAAACGATGTTGTCTTGGAGAAGGATTTTATGTGGGGTTGGTATTGATATTTCCAACCTCGAGAAGATGACAGGGACACTAGATGATCAGTTTGAAGGTATGGTGGATGCTTTGAGGAAGATTTCTAACCACATTTCCATGTTGGACACTTGAATTGATGGCATTGAGAGCAAACTCCAAGAGCTAAGAGGTCAAATTGAATGGTTAAGGGAAGACATGGATAAATTGTTTAGTTTGAATTAGGAAATCCATAACCATAAAAACTACCCTGCCCTGAAGGATATGGAGGAGGATTCAGTCCACTAGCCCGTCATTGACACTTGAAATTGGAATCCTCCAGGCATGATTAAGAATTCTCATGTTTAATTTGATATCTTAATTTTTTCTTATATCATATGTTTTCCAATCATTTACTTATGTTGTGGCAGTATATGCACATTTACAGCACTAGACACTAAGTAAGTACTACATATTTTTTTATATTTAGGATAGCAGCAAGGAAAATTTGGTTAGATTCCTTCAATTCTCCCCACAATAGATAGGTTAATTTTTTCTCTGTAATTTCTCAACTGGTTTCCAACCCTTTTAATGCAAAACCATTAGCAACCCATTTATGTTTAAAAAAAATGTGTGTGTGTGTGTGTGTTTATGTGTGTGCGCGCATGTGTGTGTGTAAAATGACCTTTTGGTCTTTTTGGAATCTTTGTGATGTTTTTTTAATCTCTCTAACATCATACTACTTTAGAAAAATATTTACAACAGTCAAATTATTGGTCTTCCTTGAGGGAAATTAGGCTAGCCATTGGAATTTGTCACCAAAGGTCCCCAGGGGCCCATTAAAAACATAACTATGACAACTCTAAACCTTGATACATATGAAAAAGCCATTAAGGTAGGAAAAAATATAAGAACATGCATAATCTTTATTGGACAAAAGGGTATGAACCAAACAACCAACCTAAGCATTATCGGGAATTGAGATAACATGCACCTCTGAAGAAGGAGGGGGCTTGTTGGATTTACCTTCAACGGTCTTAGGCTTGAACACCATACTAGCAGTTATCTTGTCCAAGGTGTTGATTCAACTGTCCAACTCATTCACCGTAGAGGCTATGAGGTCCAGATTGCGGTTTAGCTTTTGAATTTCTCCCTTGTTCCACTCTTGGCTTCTTCCATCTTCCTTGCAAACTCTATTTTCTCTCTTATATGTCCATCAACACCTTCCATAAGAGATTTTTTATGTGCTAGTATAATAACATAGTCTTGGCGTGTTTTGTATCCCACGACCGTGAGGAAATAATGCCTTGGAACCAGGATTCTATATCCACCTGTGAATCCTCTACTTCCAACTGCAATCACTCATGTTTGACTCTATGCTCTATAGCACCTAATACTTGTTGAGTTTTAGTAGAGACAACTTGGAAGAAGACCTCTTTAGTCTCCATAATTTTATGTTAAACCCAATGCATATGTGAACATCGTTTCCCATGCCCACCACTACTAGATTTCCTTGGTCCATGACTTGTAAATATGCATGTTCCATACCACCACGATCCCAAATTGGTCGCAGGTGTGGTCGCTTGATGGCATGCTTCACTGTCTCACAATTCAAAGAGCTTCCACCAATATCATAATGATCTAAAACCATGGTTTCACACTATAAATACAAATCCCAAACCAAAACAACATCATTGAAGAACATAGGCAAGTAAAACCCATCATTCCTAAGAACCATCTCAATTCGATGCAGGTGGGTCATCATATAAAAATTTCCCCCCATCTTATCCATCGATTGATTGCTATAATGAGATGAGACTTCATACTTCTCTACATAATAACTCTGTAAACCATCCTGGCCTCATGATCCTCTTTCCACCTACGGCTCTGGTACGAATGTCGGTCATCTATTCACAACTAGGGTTGTTTCGTGAGGAGAGGGCTTGACCCTTATCTCATGTACTTGGCCACTTGGCCCATACACCCTTCCAAACATCCCTTTCTTATGGAGGGGAGTGAGGTAGGTGGCCATGTCACCATTGAACACTCAGATTTTATTTTCTTCAATGATATATCTCCTTGTAACTCAAAAACTGTTGTGCCAAGTAAAGGTAAGAAGGATAAAAAAGAGACAAATGAACAGGAAGATTTGGAAAGAAAGAAGAAAGATGAAGGACTGTGGAAGATGTATTTTGATGGATCAATGGCTAAAATAGGTGCTGGTGCAGGTGTGTACATAATTTCCCCCATTAGAGATACTAAAGCTTATTCTTAAAAGTTGGTTTTTGAATGTACTAATAATGTAGCAGAATATGAGGATTTGTTGTTGGGTTTGCATGCATTGAAGTATTTGGGAGCTAAAAGGGTCCAAATCTTTGGAGATTCAGAACTTGTAGTGAATCAGGTGAACAGTAGCTACTAGACTAGGCATCTAAGAATGAGGGCTTACCGGAATGAGGTATGGGATATGTTCAGGAATTATTTCACCAAATAGAGGGTCCAAGTGATTCCTAGGTATGAGAATACAGTGGCGGACTCTCTGGAAACCGCAGGTGGGAAATTTGAAACTCCTACCACATGTAAGAATAAATACAAAGTAGACATTGTGAATAGGCCCTCCATGCCTAACAACACCAAATATTGCCAGGTTTTCAAAGATGATATGCAAATAAAAAGGTTTTTGGAACTATCTAGTGAGTTTGTGAATACCCGAATAGATGAAGATGGTGCTGACTCTGAGAATTTCCTAGAGGCTGATGGGAATGAAAAAGAGACCGCTGGAGTAGAGAAGCTGAAAGGCTCTTTGGGAGGTAAGGATATAGTCTAGTTAAAAAGTAATCACATCCCCAAAGGTTTGATCCCCTTAGAGACACTTTTTGACCAAAACGACGTTGCCATAGATCCTACGGTCAAACCTGTTGAAAACGTTGTGGAAGATAAAAATATTGGCACTAAAGATGACCCAAAAATTGTAAAGTTATCCAAGAAATTACCTGCTAAAGAAAAGGATGAATATGTAAACCTAATGAAGAAATAAGTAGATGTGTTTGCGTGGAGTTATGATGACCTCAAAGAGTATGACACTTCCATTATATAGCATAGTATCCCAATCAAACCTGGGGAAAAACCATTTAGGCATAATCTTAGAAGAATCAATCCAAAGCTAGTACCTATCACTGAAAAGGAGATTAAAAAGCTATTTGATGCAAAAATAATTGTGACTCTGAGGTTTTTAAAATGGGTAGCTAATTTGGTTCATGTTAGGAAGAATAATGGGGAAATAAGACTGTGTGTGGATTTCAGGAACTTGAATAAAGTCTCTTTGAAGGACAATTACCCTTTTCCAAAGATGGACCAGATCTTGCAGAGGGTAGTCAGCTCAGAGAGGATATCTACTATGGATGGGTTTTCTGGTTACAATCAGGTGAAGGTGCTTCCTGAAGACCAGGAAAAAAATGCTTTGACCACGCCTTGGGGTACCTTCATGTATGCAAAGATGTCGTTCGGATTAATGAATGCTAGAGCCACTTTCCAACGTGCCATGGATATTTTCTTTGCAAATGAAAGGGACAATTTTGTGGTGATTTACATGGATGATATTATTGTATATTCCAGGTTTGTCAAAGATCATATCAGACATTTAGAAAGGGTTTTCATTAAGTGTAGAAAGTATGGCATCTCATTGAATCCAAGAAAGTCAAATTTTGCTCTAGAAGAAGGAAAACTGCTGGGGCATATTATTTCAAAGGAAGGAATCAGAATCGATCCAAACAGGTTAAATGGCGTCTTGAAGGTGGAAGAACTGAGAAGTAAGAAGGAAATAAAGTCTTTCATTGGTCAGGTAAATTTCTTGAGAAGATTCATTCCTTGCTTTGCTGAAATCCTGATGAACATTACCAATATGCTAAGGAAAGATCATGAAATAAAATGGACTATGGAAGCCAAGAAATATTTCAAAGATATAAAACAAGCCATTTCAGAAGATTTTGTGCTAGTCATTTTGGACTTTGAGAAATATTTTTTAGTATTCTCATATGCTTCAGAGCATACTGTGGCAATAGTTTTGTTACAGAAAAATGATCAAGGTGAAGAGCATCCTATAACATTTTTTAGTAAGATATTGAGAGATGGAGAATTGAAATATAATATAATGGAAAAACAAGCTTATGCTTTGGTTAAGGCCTTAAAGGACTTTATAATTTACATCCTCCATTCCCATATAACTTCATATGTCCCCAGCAGCATGGTGAACAGTATACTTACACAGCCAGATCCAGAGGGGAGAAGAGCTAAATGGATTGCAGTGCTTCTAGAGTACGACATAGAAATTAAGCCCACAAAATTGATTAAAGGGCAAGGATTGGCTAAAATTATGACAGATTCCCATTGCGATTCTCTATAGCTAAAATTTTTAGCTAGTCAATCTAATCAGCTAGATACAGAAGTACCGGTGGGGCCTAAATTTCTATCTCTCCCTAGTATGTTGATATTGTTTATGTATTGCAGAAGTTACAGCCTCCTACAAGGTTAAGAAAAACCAGAGCTAGGTCTGTGAAGCTGAAAGCTACAAAATTTTGTATCATAGAACAGTATCTTTATTGGAAAGACCCTAGTGGAATACTGCTAAACTATCTTCTGGAGTATGAAGCTCAACATATAACAAAAGAGTTCCATGAAGGAGATTGTGTAGGACACCATTCCTGGAAGGTAACCGCAAATAAAATTCTGAGAGTAGGATTCTATTGGCCTTCATTGTTCTCAGATGTATATAAGGAAACAACTAAATGCCATCAGTGTTAGATTTTTGAAGGAAAAAGGAAAGTGGTTTCACTTCCCCTCAACCCTATATCATTAGAAGCACCTTTCCAGCAATAGGGGTTGGATTTCATTGGGGAGATGAATCCAAACTCCTCAGGACAGCATGAGTGGATTTTAACAGCTACTTATTATTTCACGAAGTGGATTGAAGTGATACCCACTAGAAGAGATACAAAAGAAGTGATAATGGATTTCCTAGAGAATAATATTTTGGCAATATTTGGTTGTCCTAAATGAATTGTGACAGATAATGCACCCGCGTTTAAGTCCAAGAAGATGATTCATTTTTACTATAAATATCATATAATCCTAAATCATTCTACTGCTTATTACCCATAGGGTAATGGACTGGCAGAATCCTCTAACAAGAGTCTGGTGAGGATTATTAAGAAGATGTTGGAGGAAAATAAAAGAGACTGGCATACAAAGTTGAAATATGCCTTATGGGCTGACAGGAATAGCACAAAGAGGGCTATTGGTATGTCACCATTTCAATTGGTATATGGAGCCGAGGTAATTTTTCCTGTATCTCTAGGAGTTCAAGTTATGAAATTATTGCAGGACCAGCTAGATGAACCTAATCCCATGCAAAGAAGGATCAACCAGATTATTGAACTGAATGAAATGAGGGATAAAGCCTATGATAAGGTCCATCTACATCAGGAGAAGATGAAGAATACCTTTGACAAAAGAATAAGGGAGGATGCTTTTCAAGTTGACGACCTGGAGTTAAAATGGGATGCCTCGCATGAAGACAAAGGCAAACATGGAAAATTTGATCACTTGTGGGTAGGCCCATACCTTATTGCGGCACTTAGAGGTGACAATGCTTTCATTCTGCAGTATCCAGATGGGTCATAGTATGAGGGAGGCCCAGTGAATGGGAGGTTTCTAAAACATTACCTGGAGTAAAGGGACATAGTTCCATGTATTATAGTGTAAATATTTTTATTTTTTCAGTCAGTACAGATGGTGAATAGGAATATTTGAAGCCCATAGAGAAGGCCCTAAGATTGGAAGAGGTAACTATTTTTCAATTATGTTCTCTTTCAGAAAAAATAAAGTAAGAAGATGCTGTCAATGGATTCGGCGACTAGTCTACGGTGTTCTTTGCTACCTCGCTGGGAGGATAGCATCCCTTGTGGAGCCGGTTGTTAACACCATATTCAAAAAATTTCAATTATGGGAGATGTTTGGGGAAAAGACCTTATCAGAAAATATTGGCCCAAGGCATCCTCAGAGTTTGCAGGGGTACTGAAGGCATATGTGGAGTGGCATTCTGGCTCTGGAACAAGTAGTAGCAGGAATGAGGTAAAGGATAGCATGAATCGACGGCCCCAATTCGAAATGATAAATATTGATGGTAGAAAGGCATTTCATAGATCAGAGACGCAAGGAAAAACATGGTCGTTGGATGTGCGGAGTGCATTAAATGGGAACCATAATGGAAGGTTGAGATTAATCTAAAGACATATCAATGGCACCAAAGCATTTCATGCAGCAGACATGCTTGGCCAAAATCACGAAATGTGCTAAAGGGAGAAAGGATTGGAAGGCTGAGGAAAAGGTGGGGATAGATCTACAGTCATGGTCCATTTCATGATTTGAACTAGCGCGGACGGGGTCAAGATATCAATTCACGAAAAGTGGTAGGGTCCACTCCGATCGATGATCGCAAGGAGAGGCCGAACTTGGTCGAAGGGTAAGAAACATACCGTGATCTAGAGCTGCTCACTAGATCAAGGAAGGAGGAATCGGTAGAATGTTAAAGTTTTTAGATGTGAACGACCTTAGTGAAGGTAATTTGGAGATCGACGACAGAGGTCGATTTTCCCAAATTAAGCTACACACACTGGTAGTAAGGAAAACACTGACACAAAGGACCTTGCATATCCAAGGCTTAGATTGCAAGGAGAAATATCTATGGTGCAGGCTACATAGAAAAGGCACGGAGACTACGTGGTATAGAAAACTATAAATGGGTCTACATGGAGTTGGAAAGGTTTGTCTTTTCTAGAGCCTTGAGATTGATGAATGCTCTGACTGCATACAGAGTGTCAAAATGGACGGACCAGAAGACTGTGATAGAGAAACAAGGTAGGCCCCTAATACTCCCTTAGTGCTATTGAAAATGGAAAAAGTAGGAAAAATAGAAGTGGTATATGTAAGGGATAATACAGAATTGAGGGTCACATGTCGGAGGGAAGAAGAAAGTCTCGTGGATGAGGATGTCGATATTTTTGATATCATTCTGGTGGGAGAAACCATTGAAGCTGCTAGGGGTAAATTGGAAGTCCTTAAGGACTAGCATAGAGATACCTGTGGTGTCTTTAAATCCTTTTTTCCATTTTTTCTCTATTAACTCAACCCCCCATTGCCCCGAGTTTGTTGAGTGGTGTACATGTATTTTTCCTGCCACCGAAGGGGTCATTATGAATAGGTCCAAATCCAAAATCCTCTGCTCAGTTCGGGCTCATGTCATCCGTAAAACCCTCCACATCCCAAACGAGTTTGTCCACATATCCCAAAGATACTGAGAAGAGAATATCATACATTTCTTCAGAGAATATACTATCAAAAATAGAGAAGCTTTCCTGAGATATTGTTCAAAACCTAATGGTGAAGTCATCAGTCTGTCTTACCCCATTGACCTTAGTCAATTTAATGAAGAAACTCAGTGGTGCATAGCCCTATCCAGTCAGTTTCTAGGTCTAGATACTAACAGTTATATCACAGATTCATTGTTGAGTCTACTGTTTGTTTTGAGTACCTGTCTTGTCGAACCTGAACTGCCAGGGAAATCTTTTCAGTCCTGTTGTCTTAAATTTGATGAATTTCTAGCCGAGAACATCCGTTCTCAGTTAGCTAATTTCCACAACACCAAAGTATTCAGATTCCAGTCCTTTTTGTTGAGAATTTTTTTATCTTATAATGAAGAATATTTGCAAGTGCTTGAGCTATATATCACTGGTGACATGACCAAAGACTACTGTAAATTCATGAACTTTTTGATGACCGAAATATACAACCTTTTCTTTCAAGAAAGGTTACCCAGGGTGTTGCCTGAGATGAGGCAAATACTGCAGCTATCTCATAGCAAGATGAGAGGTGATTGGTTCCTGACAGAATTTGGAACAATCATAAGGCTATATGGTTTTGTGCGTCAACCTTACATCCTGCCAACCTTTCTAACTGCCAGGGTTTTCTCCTTGGAATTAATCAGGCAAAGACTCACTGTTGAAGAAGAACACTTTTTGAATTCTAGGAAGAGCTCAAATCTTACTTTCCCCTGGGAGGTTGGGCCATACACGGTCAAGAGCAGGGTTGCTTTGCCACTGGTTAGTAACTTACTCAAACGCATGGAATTCTCTCTAGAACAGGCTATAAATTATGACCCACATCAAGTAATTTCCAAAAGGAGGAAGGCTCACAAGAGTAAGCCTTTTGAGCACACTGAAATACCCGGGCTTAGAGAAGCGACCAATTGGGATGATTTCCCTAACTCTACCACGATGGATATCAGCATAGGATGAATCCCTGTCTCACCCCTACCATGGGACAATTCTCCCCAAATGGAGTTGTCCAAAGTAGTTGCAATGGCTAGGAATGCCTCATCGTCAGTCAGTTATTCTGGGAGTTTAATGAAAAGAGGAATTTCAGAACCCATGGAGACTGATGAGGTAGATACTACCAGCATGCCCAAAAAGCAGAAAACAGAAAAAGAACAACAGTTAGTGCAAGTTAAGAGGATCAATACGAAGGGGAAAATGAAGAAGAAAAATGTGGAAGACCAATAGAAATAAGAAGAGCCCGAAACAACCAAGTTACAGATCCAAGAATATGTGTTTGATGGGAGACTCCAAACAGGCATGCCTCTAAAGAAGATTGGATGGACTCTTACCAAGAAAGGGCTAATAAAACTTTTAATGAGACATCGAAGCTGTATAATGAATTAATACGGTTTCCCTACCCAAATATAGCATTGAAGACTGTGAGGGATCATGTCATAACCCCAAAAATTTTGAATTTTTTTTTTTTTTAAATACAGATAATCTTAATTAATACAGTCAGCTAATTGTTTTAATTATTCATATGTTAATGATTTCATTATCTGAGTTATCTACTTGATTGTGTTTATCTTATAGAACAATTCTTTTTCAGTTTAATGACTTGTTTTTTTTTGCGACCACAAGGTGGAACTATCTTGGTATTCTGGGCTTACTTAGCTTTTCAGCTAACACATAAAGTTTACCTGCTCTTACAGATTTACAGGTAAGAAAGATCTGGTGCTGCTTGTCAATAATCATTACGCATACAGATATATGTTCGTTACAAAAATAATAGCTCAGTAAAAGAGTATAAATGCTATTCAAATTCAATGCTCTTATGAGGTAAAACCTCTAAATCGTTATTCTTTTTAAAGATGCCAAGGAAAACAAGATTCAGTTCTATCAGTATTGGTGACAGTTGCTTTCTCTCTCTAGTTGTAATTTATAGTTTATATTGTGTATTAAACTCTTCGATGTTTACCATAGTAGTCGTGTGTGTAACCGACTTAAATCTTTCTTGTGTGCAGACTAAGGAGCGTAGGGTTATTACGTTTGAGGGTCTATCTCAAAATGTGAACATAACCCTTTATGTCATAATAATTTTTGATTACTACTTGTAATGTGAACGTAATGTACAGTAGTTAAATAAGTTTCTATATTATTAATCCATCTTTCAAAGCTTGAAGTTTTAAAGGGATTACATTCTCATTACATACTACTTTCAATTTGGACTATCATAGTGTTGATGAATTGAATTCCTCTGCACATAAATTGCTTGGAAAATATTATCTATTTATGGTTAAATTATCATTAAAATTTCAATGTCAAGCCCTTAAACATTTTAAGACTTAACATGCTCAAGTACAAACTTTACTAGTTTAATAATTACACAATCAAAGGCAAAAGAGGTTGTCATTAGCAAAAGGATAGTTACCATAATTTGATTCTATGACTATCCTTTATAACCATAAATAGTATAATTTAAATTAGAGTTATAGTTGTTGGTTGAGCGAATACTTTGCAATGTATAAAAAGGTGCAATGTATACATGCAAGGGGTTAAAGAACAGACCACGTTCCACGATGAGTTTAAAGTTTAACCTTGATTTAAAGTTCTATAATCTTTTATTAAACGCCTCCTTTCCTTGCATAATGAGCTAGGGCAAGTATTGTTTATACCCTTGCTATGTTACAATTATTTGGTTGCATGATTATTTGTTTATAAGCAATGTATTCACCAAAAATAACGTTATGAATTTCTTTTATAATGTATCACAAGGGTTAACTATTACCAAGGTTGAAATTGTTTGAATAAAATGTATGCCAAAATGTATAATGATTGGTCATAATAATCCCCACGCCTTTGATGAGTATTATGGCAAGGTTTTTATACTAATAATTCTTTTGATCACCAAAATGTGCATGTTAGGTTGACTTCGGACTAAGGAATAAGGTAGAACCTTCGAAACAGGAAAAATGATTGGTATGATGATCATCTCGTGATTGCTCGTCGAGACTATAGGGATTACCCACTGCATGCAAATAATTTACTTGGTGAGCGTGGCTTCATTCCAACCAAGTGTTGTACAATTAAAAGGGTGTTGGCAAACCCTAGACTCGTCATTATTCCAATTTTTTCGGCCTTCGGCCACTCTGCTACTGAGCTTGTCGACTGCATTAACGTTCTGCAAGTTGTCGTCGGTCATCTCCCCGTTTGCTTCCTTGTTCCTGCTAGTTGAGGGCTCGCCCTGCATGTTCAATAGAGAAGCGTTGTACACAATTGATTTCTATTGGCACTGATTGTTGGTTTCCTTCAGGGTTTATTCCACGTTGCTTGCTCCTTTCTGTAATGTTCAGTCTGCAAGTGTCTTTTCTCCCACAGCTCATTTGTGAGCGTTGTGACTTCCCTTCTTGAGTTTTGTTTGGTGTTAGGGTTTCTCCGTAAGGTGGTTTCTTTGGCTGGAAAAATAAGTGACGGATCCAGCGTTATTCTTGCTTGGCTTGCTATTCCGGTTCTTAGTCGCTGTTGGTTGCTTATTCTGCTAGTAAACTCCTTTCTTGCAGCAGATGAAAGGTTTACTTCTCTTCACGCTGGTGGCAGTGCTTCTTCTCGTGGGTGGTTACATTACCTAAAAATTTTAGGTAAGATTTTACTGATATCTTTTTAATTCTTTAATCTTTCAATTCGTTACAACTCTGCTTTTGTAAAAGCAAGTTACTGATAAAATTGTGGGTGTTGTTGATACAGGTGATGGCTCGACCTTCTGTGTAGATAGAGCAAGACTGGGACAGCTGCTAGCTTACAGTAAGCCTTGGACTCTCCATGGTAGTTCTACCTTGTTCGTTCCCTTATGGGACATTTGATGGTTGGTCGCCTTGGCCTGCAAAACCCTCGTGGTTTTGGTTTACCTGGTTACTTGGTTTACTGTTTTTTTTTAGTTGATGTTAAAACCTTTACTTATTGCGGGGTTTCCAGCTTAGGCCGTGACTGTAAGTTTTGATTTTTGATCTGTTTACTTGTGTATATGTGTAAAAATGATAGAAGGCTGGTAAAGCCTTACTTTGTTAATTTTGTTTAAAGCCGAGAGGCGTTTAAAGAGCTTATACTCTTTGATTTTTCATCTCTGTTGTAAATTTTGAGATATTAGGGTTTTACCCTAACTTGGCGATATGAAAAGTATTTACTATTGCCTTAAAATTATCTTTGGTTTACCAAGAAATACTACTGTAATTTATCTGGTTATTACTTATCTGGTATAATGGATGGTTGAGCTCGGTGAAATGAGCATATTTATAATTTGTTAATTTATTTCCTACGCGTTATTGCATTTGAATTTTACCTTGTAATATTATTTAAATATTACATGCTAGGATAACTGTACATTGTTTTATATTAATTTACTTTATTATAATAGAATTTGTAAATATTGATATATAATTTTTAACCTTCAGAATATAAGAATTTCATGTTTTTAGTGTTGTACTTATGTAACTGATAGTTACATCTTTTAAATACAGAATTTATCTTTACCTAGTATTTATTATAAAGGAATAAGAATATTATTTCATTTATATACCAATGTTGTTCCTATAATTAGATGCATTATTTTTGTACTTGGTCTATTTATAGGTAGATAATAAGAAAGTATTTTGTTATTAAATTCTTATGCTTCCTATATTGAATAATTTATAAGAAGTTATTTCTGTATTTTATGTTACCCTATTTATGTTATAGTATTAGTATTTATAAAATAAAGAAATTAATAAACTACTAGATGTATCTTTATAATTTATTCCAAATTTATCTATACTTACTCACAATTTGATTACTATAAATACCATAGTTATTTAACCTATACAGGAAGAAATAAACTGTAGAGTTTGAAAGGTACTCTTATTTAGCCTGACACTACACATCTAACTATTATATTTCTTCCTTTTGATTTCAAAAATAAGTATAAAGATTATTGAAATGAATGTTGTATAAAAACTGTTTTATCTACCAAAACATACTACTGTTAGTATAATGACATAGTTTTCCTTTCCTTTTCTAATAAGCTGTCATTCACAGTCTGGGTCTAACATTACTCTATGTACAGCATAGTAATTTTTCTGATAACAAATGAAAGAAAACATTCTATTATTCGAGCTAACATCTTATTCTATATTTGCATCCTACTTTCTTCATTTAAATACACCACCTCTGCTAGAGTACGATCTGGATTACTCCAGATGGGGAAAAACACAGGTAGGATTTGTTTCTCATCAAGAATAATTTCATTACTAAACTGACTAAGATATTCTTTCCGCTAGGTTTTTACATCATAAACTGCAAATGCATCATTCAATCGCACACAGATAATAACTTAGAAATTAATAAATAGCAAAACCTGTTCTTAAAGCTTGGTCGACAATAGCAATGGGAGGTTGTTCCTCCCTACCAACTCCCAGAGAGCGCTCAAACATCGACTCCTCAGGACCCCCGAGCTTGCTCTGGTCTCCCTGGCTGGAACTAGGTGCAGCAAATAATCAAGTACTAGTCCTGAGACTCAATACCGATCCTGAACTTGTCAGTCAATTCTCTCAGCTAGTAAGCTGTATCAGATCAAGTTACTGCAGTTTATCTCTCAAACATCTTCCTTACAGTTTTTCCCTTTTTCCCAATGAATTCCTTGAAGTGCATTCCACCTGAATGATTCTTCTCTTGGAAAATATTTGAGCAGCCTCAGCTCTCTACATTGGGTACTTTTAAGAGATTTCCTAGGTCTTTTTGGGTTAGTTGTCATTAATTGAGCCACCTGCTCTTATCCCACTTTCTTGGGGGATCATGACCCCAAATGTAGGAAAGTTGCCACCTCCAACATAGGAAGTGTTTGAAGATGCTGCCACTTGTCTTTTGCTCTCCACCTAGTTCCTTCTACCTGCTTGACCAATAACACTCTTATTAACAGCTCTCCCAAGCTGTTGTCTCCACTTTTTATTTATTAAAAATAAAATATTCAGAATTACATTCCACATCTTTTGNAATCATGCTACAGACACCCTCATCCTAGCTTTGACAGTAGGAAACAAAGTGTCAGAGGTTAATGTGAACCTCGAAAAGGTTTCCACTACTGATATAATACACCTTAACAGAGAGACCAGTGACATCTTGAATACTATATTATTGAAATACCCACTACAGATATCCAAGCTGGAGGCAAGTAAAACAAAAACTCTAGACCTTTTGAAGAAGGTAAGAGTCGAAAACAAGGCCCTCAAAATCCAAATTAAAAATTTGCAGAATGAATCATTACAAATAGATGGACCAGCATATAAGGGAGATTTAGCTCAAAGATTGCTAGACAAGAAAGAAAAAGAGATCCAAGTACTAAAAAGGAAGTTGAAAATCCCTTCCACCCAGCTCACTCAAACAGATGAGTTGGCTGAATTTGAAAAAGAGAAAGAGACATTGAACACTGAGCTTACCAATTGCAAGGCCAAGCTGTTGAAGCTTGAGGAGAAGGAAAGGCAGTGGAAAGTGGATACCAAGCTTCTGAAGGAGAGCAAAAAAGAATTAAAGGCTACGCTAGCAACAAAGGAAAAAGAGCTTCAAGAAAAATGCACAGAGATTGCAATTCAACCAGTAAATGTAGCTGGAGAAGTAAACACTAGTTCTCTTTCTAAGGCGATGTCCCAAATAGGCTTGAAAGATATAGAGCTTACTAAGTTAAAGCAGCAGATTAAGGATCTAAAGGAGGAAAAAGCAAAGGAAAAACAAGAAAAGGAAAATATAGAGGAGAAATGTCAAGAATTGACACAACAAAATGCCAAATTAAGCCAGCAGGTGATCGGTAATATGGCCTTACAGGGTGCTAGACATTTCATCTGGGATCAAATCATTGCAGAAGCTAACAAGTTCAGACCTTATATAGATTTCATCGCAGATCAGGAAAATGCTTTGACAGAGGCCAAGAAAAAGGTTTCGACAGTATTGGGAGAAGTGCAGAGAAGACCCGCAAAGATAGAAAAAAATGTTGTTGATTTTCTAAGCGCCTTGTCAGATGATATAGCCAACCAGTATAATATACAAAATAGAGTTGCTATCATCTCTGGGGCTAGAAAGGTAATTGCTAAACATAGGATGTTGGACACTGTCCAAGCCAAAATTGGCATTATTGATCACAAGGTCAAGAAGGTTATCAAGTTATTTAAGCCACTGGGAGACAGAGGGATTCCTTTCTTCTGGGAAGAAAAGGGACCCTTATTGTCTCAGAAAGATTATCTGGAGCGATTCGTTAGTTACCAATTAGACAACAACAAGTTCTGATACATACAACAATCCTTCTCAGGCGGGACCGTTTTCAATAAGTTGGCCAATGAATTCGAACTGTTGTTTGATTTTAAATCCACCTATGCCAAAGCACCCAAGGCCTCATACACAGAAACTATGGAACTCAAAGTACAGGCACTTGACATGGTTGTCGCAAATTTGCCTGTACCTGATCAATGGAGGTCAATTCAGGAATACGGGTCGAACAAGTTTAGGACGCAACCATAGGGGTGGAAATGATAGTGATGCAGGAAATTTTCTCTGTGGACACACCCCTCTGACGATCACCTCCCCCAGAACTTTGTATAGTTGTCACCAACCGGAGGATACTTAAAGGGCTCTTGTGCATATTTTATCCCGCGATCCATAGTTCATTTTTCAGTTTTATGTAAATCATGGCAAATACACCACATTAGAGTTTGTTAGAAGACGTTCTTCAGTTGTAACAAATTTTGATTCCCGAATGTCGGTTTAGGAAGTCCAAAAAATACTATAAATTTACCTCCTGAAGAAGGAGAAAGGGTTGGAACCGATGTAATTTTGCAGTGTATGCTTTCAAGAGTTTCTTAATAAAGTTGCAGAACCGAAGTCGGTGTTTTTCACAGGGATTCATGTGTTGTTTGTGTTACAGTCTATTGCTTCCTTTCTCATTTGAATGTTTTCTAGTTTATCTCCCCCATTATGTTTCTTTCATGTCTGAAATAAGTGTATAACAATTTAGAATTCATACATACTATGCTCTGCCTGTTGTTTCAGATATCCACTAAAGCTTTCTTCTAAAGTTAATACATAATTCATTCTTTAATGCTCTGTGTTAATGGTTTGTTCTTTCTCTTCCTTTTCCACCAAACAATTATAATTTGACTACGACCGAATGGCTATCTTGTCTCTGTGTTAAAATCACTTGCATAAGTTCTGTTTATTTTCGTTACACATCTTGACTCCATCGGCCAATGGTTCTATGTTCAGTTTCAACCACCCTTACAACCAATTCATATTTTCACTTGTACATATCTGGCATTGTTAATATTTGGTGAGAGATCCCTCTCGAAAGAGCAAAAGGCCAGTTCTCTCTTTGAAAGTGGTTCTGTTGTTACCTGGGAATGAACCTTCACAACCTATGGTTCTTTTCCAGTGCTAACACATCCCTTTCTTACGGAGGGGAGTGGGACAGGTGGCCATGTCACCATTGAACACTCGGATCTAAGAGGAAGTTTTATGATGTTATTTTTTCATGTAATTTTAATTTAAATCTTAAAATTTTATGAGTGTTATTTAAAGTTTACGATAAATATTTGTAAATTAATATAAGTATATTTTTAATGATTAAGTAATTAGTTTTTCAAGTTAGTTATTTTTTAATTGGCTTGTCTTATGATTAAATATTTGTATTAATATTTTTTCATATATAATAAGTTGTATATACATTTAGTTAGGGATTTATGCAGGATCTCTATACAATGACACTATTGCATATCGTATTGATATACAATGTTGAATATACATTAACACACATAATTTTGAGTGTGTGTTGTACATCCTAAAGTATATATAATTTTGAGTGTATGTGTTGTACATCCTAAAGTATATATACAAATGTATATCCCATAGTATACATCATTGCATGGTGCTACTCCATACTCAATGTCTAGATGTACTTAGTTGCAAGCACATATAATATGGCATTGAGAGCTCATTCATGTTGTAATCAAGTATTTGATCATAATGCTTATATATCTATTGTTAGACCATGTACTCATCTTCTTAATATTTCAAAGAAATAAATTTTATTTCGATGCATCACTTGTATGGAGTTGCTCAATGTAGTGATAGGTTTAATATGTTCTTTGCATCATTAAATGTGGGTTGCTCACCCCAATGTGGGTTGGTCACCCGGCCTCGAGTAGTCAAGGAAGTCAAGGAAGTAATGCATGGAGTTGACCAACGTAGTGATAAGTTCACTATGGTCTTTCCATCATTGAATATGGGTTTCCAACCAAACGTAGGAGGTCCAGGGCATTTTATGACTATAACTTTTTATCTTCTTGGAATCACTAAAGTTACCTTGTTTAAAGTACATATAAAGTGCACTAAGCCTCAATCTTGCGTGTGAGCATCCAAATATTATGGCAATCTGTGAGCATCAAAGTATTTGGGCAATCTTCACCTTGAAGGGATTTTTGCCATGAAACAAGCATATGTTTCTGTTGAGAACATTTTTTTGTGTGTTGTTTAAGACATTCAATTGTATAAAAGAGGTTTATAAATTGTTTATTAAGGTTGAAATTTGATGGGTAAATAGCAGTTATTTGTCATTTGACACATCAAAACACCAAAAATTAAATGCAATTAATGAAGTGTGAATTTCAATTGCACCCATCATTTCAAAGTGCATTTTTAATTTTACACTTCATATATATATAACTAATTAGCTATTAGTAATTAAATGTGTATATTTCTATATTTTTAATATGGAAATTTTTTTTTTTTTTTGTTAGTAAACTTTCTTTAATTAATATAAAGAATAAAAGAACTAAAAGTAAAAATAATTAACAAAAGCCACATGGTGGCAATGTACTCGACATTGTTACCAACTTTACGACCAGCTATGAGCATGACTTAAATGATTCAACTAAGGATCGATACACAAAAAATGTTAAAAAAGTAAAAAGGACTAAAATATAAGTGTTTAAAATTTTGGGCTTGCTCACTTATTGAAAGCCACTTCATATTCACGAGCTCCAAAGTCACTAATGCTCACAAAAATTCATAGGAAGTTGATAAGTATAGCTTTGGTGTATTTATTTTAGGATATTTTGATGGGAAAAGCACCTTCTCATGGATCAGAACCAAATTTACTTTAAGCAATCTACGCTGACAACCAACCCAAATCTAGACATTTTCCCACTGGAAATGGCCAAGCACACTCACCGGTCTTGTGGCTCAGGAGTCCAAATAATGATGGTAGCTCAAACCTAAACAGGCCTATGTTGGAATATCACCTAAAACCATAATGGAGATACCCTCAAGAATATCTCTGGGTCCCAGAACCCAAATATGAATACTGATTTGTTTTTATCGCTATATAGATATGGGGTGTATGATGTTATTGTGGAAGCATACTATGAACAAAACAAAATGTAAACATGTCCTTTAATAAATCCTTTCAAATTTGGAAACAAAAGAAGAAAATGGAATATTGCGTAACTAATTCTTAGACCCACTTTCTTAGGCATAACAACTCCATGCTTTCTAGAAAAAAATACTTTCATATTTGAAAATAGGAGAAGAAAATTGAATGTTGTCTAATTAACTCTTAGGCCCATTATTCCTAGGCTTAACATCTCTATAACTTTCAAAGGAAAATACAAATAAATACATGACAAATTAAACAACACTTTTTGCATGAAACATGGCAACCTGTGTCCACCAATTGACAAGAAAATAATTTGTTTTTTAATGTGTCCCATGTTATAATTACTCTTAATTGTGAACAACGTGGGGATTCAAAGGAAAACAATCATTATGCTTGGTTCGTGAAGGTTTTCTCAAGATGCTCAAACCTTGTAAGAAAATGAAATTTGGTGGTTTAATATAACGTTTTTTCTCCATATAAATGGAGAGAACACTTCATGTGGATTGTTTTATAGCGCCCCTATACACTCTTTGTTTGATAACTTTGCCTATATTTATTGTCTGCACAACTTATGTCCACTCAAGTAGAAACTAGTTGAGATTGAATGTAATGGTAAGTTTTCACTTGCAATAGAGATAACATAATAGCTAAGCAAGAAATTTACTGCAATAGATTTCATTATATTCAATTTAATTACAAAATGCTAGAACTATTTCCCATTAGAGTGGAAACATGCCACGTTATTGAATAATACTTTCTTGGTCCTTTCAGAGCATCATTTGATGTAATGATTATAACAAAAGGTAAATGGATCTATCACAACTTTTTCACTTACTATACAACTGGAAGTTGGAAAACCATGGACTCAATAAAATACAAGCCTTCGACCATGACTATCACTTCCATGATGTGTTTTATAACAAAATTTATTTGTATAGCAGACCAATTTCCAACTAACCAAAATAGTTACCACCCCTCCCAACAAATTTCCAACTAACCAAAATAGTTACCACCCTTCCCAACAAGACTGAACTCTTATAAAAATTTAGTCAACTAGATTAGAAAATATCTGAGGATCCTAGATAAACATCATATATTAGAAGTTGGTAAAAATTAATAGGTCCACTCATGAGGTAGGATGATCTATGAAGATGTTGTCAAATGGAGGATCTGAGAGGAGACTGGATAGCAAGTTTTTTTCCTAGTATTTGGAGAACCCATTTCTTGGCAAGAAATTGCAATAATCAACAGGTCTCCCAGCAGAGTTTGATATAGCAGGGACTCCAGGTGTTGATCATTAGAGGAAATTTCATCTCAAAATGGGCCTCCTAAGAAAAATAATAAAATAATATTTATTAATTTTGGAGGAAGAAAATAAAAAAACTATTTTTTTGTTCCTATTTTCAACATATCTCCCTGTGATTTTACTCAAATTTTGATCGGGAGAGCTCATTGGATGCAAAATTAATTTCCGCATCCAACGAGTACCCACTTGGCATACTTTTAACAAACCCCGCTACCCCAAAAACAAGAAATACCTGAAAAAACGTGATGATGCAGGGTCCGTCAAAAGTATGTCGAGTGGGCAAAGCTCCTTCACTAGAACTCAACAACACCATTTAAATCAGCTAAATGAGTTATCTGAGGTTCATTATGCTACAATGCAAGATGTTTTTCTTGTTATGCAGCACCTTTTTCACAGTGCACTATCAAGAGGTGGTTGCATGCAGCCTGTCGGGTGGATCGTCATGCATGTCCTATGCATAGAACCATCCTATCCTCTGCACTGCACAAAACCTGGTGTGACCTTGTTTCCCCATCTTCGGCACCAAAAACAAGACACGTCATTCTCTGCAAACCAATCACATTTATGATAAATATTAATTTCATAAACTTTAAATAAAAAACTAAAATTGTCAATGTTTAAACTATTGAAAAAGAAGTAATTTGAACTCGGGCGTCCAATTAATCCATCGACTCTATTACTATATGTGGAGGACATAACAATCTTTTTTATTTTTCTGTAACTTTCTTTCTAGAGTCAAATACGTCTACAGTTCATGGTTTTTTGGGCCCATGGTAATGACCCATAGTATTCCCTCTCAAGAAGTCTATTTAAAGGTTTCAGCCATAAACCTTCTTTGACATTACATGTGGCAGCTTGGTTTAATAATTATGTTTGTTATGTGCTTCTAATTATAACATCCTTATGTGCTTCTAATTATAACATCCTATGTAAACTTGGTAAATCTTGTTAGATTATAATAGCTCTTAAATCTTGCTCCTCCGACATAATATTATGTTTCAATATTAAAAATAATGTTTGAAGAAAGTATGCAAGATTGCAAATTTCATGTGTTTGTATTTTTAAAATTGTCTTTATATGGATAAGTTCGATCTCCTTAGAATATGCATGATAGATTGTTTGCTAAATTTCTAAGATTGAATTTATTTCTATAATAAAAATGATGTAAGACTGCAAATTTTATGTTTTTGTATTTTTTAAAATATATTTATATGGATAAGTATGATCTTGTTCAGTGTTTGATAGATTTATGATAAATACTTAGTTCACATGAATGTTTGCTAAATTTATGATATTGAGTTTATAATAGTTTTATTAAATGTTAATATTTGGTTGAGATCAACTTACATGTTACAAAAAGAGTTAATATTTATTTCCATATTATAATGATGGTCCTAATTGACAAGCATAACTTACTGTATTTTTCATGAGGAGTGAGAATCTTCATGTAAGCATCAACATGTCTAAGAAAGTTACAAGTAAAATAGTTGATAGAAATTGTTGATGTATCATTCAAAATTAGTGAAATGCAAATTTGTGCTCCACATAGTCTCTATTTTTAGTTCGTTTATGAAAATACACAAAATATAAAAAATAAGGGGATTTTAGTTGGATCTTTTTGTAGGCACTCTTCTTGTCTCAATGTTTTTTTTCCACAAAATAAATAAATAAATAAATATAATCATAACCTTTTATTAAGAAAAATATTACATTTTTCAGACACTCATGAAGAAGATCTCAATGTATATATTCCCATTGTTAATGATTTGTATTTTCTTAACATCAACTCAAGCCTCTTTCCCTAATTTGACTTTTTTTGTTTTTCTGCATATAACTTGGTGTCCGTATTCAATTAGAGTAGTTATGAGAATTCAGTGTTTCATATGGTTATTATGATAGTTATTTTAGGAAAAAAACCTCTTGTTATCAAAATAAAATTAAGATTTAAATGTCAAATGAAAGGGCAATGTTAAAATTAAAAAGTTATATAAAAATAAAGTAAGAGTAATCTACTATTTCTGAAGTTGGATTCAATATATATATTGATCTTGGATCTTGCAAGGACTCAAAAAGAGAGGCAGAAAGTCTTTCAGAAATCCTAACCCTTTTTTGCAAAGCTACAGGAATGAAAATAAACCTATAGAAATCCTCCTTTACAGCAATAAACTTGGAAGAGTAAATGCAGAGATATTTTCAGGTTTTATTCCCGTATCAACAGCTATCCCTGGATGACAAAATAAAGTATTTGGGATTTAGACTTAAACCAAACTTCTACAAAAAAGAGGACTGGAACTAGTTGCTTGCCAAACTGGATTCAAGAATCAACAATTGGTACAATAGATGGCTCTTAAGAGCTGGTAGATTAGTTCCGATCAAATCAGTATTGGAAGCAATCCCAGTCTACTAGATGGCATTGGCATGGATCCCTAAATCAATCTTGAACAAATCCAAAAGAATATGCTCATCTTTTCTATGGTCAGGGAAAAAAGATCAAAAGGTTCTTCCCTAGGTTAAATGGGATCAAATTGCAAGACCAAAAGCATTGGGAGGTTGGGGCATAAAGAATACGTCTTTCTTTGCAAAAGCTTTGGAAGCAAAATTAGGATGGAGGCTCATTTCAACCCAGAGTCTGTGGACAGAAGTCATTATCCACAAATACATCTCCCCAACCCTGATTTTAGATTGGATCAGGGATATGGGATCCAAGAAACCTCCAAATGGATCCATCATCTGGAAAGCCTTATGCAAATCTTTCTCACTTATATCAAAAGGTCTGGTCTAGAAGGTAGGGGATGGCACAAAAGTCAGAATTGGGGCAGACCCCTAGCTAGGTAGCCCTCAAAATCACATCCTTCCCCAACCATTAATTCAACTAATTCATCAGAAGGGGTGCTACACTTAAATCAAATAGGAGACCCTAACTCAACCAACATCTGGCATCAAGGCTGGAGGAAGATTCAAGACCTGGAGCTTCCAGAGCAATGGGAAAACCTTTGGGATGAGTGCACTCTAGCCTTGCAATCTTCTCACATCCAGATTACTAACAAAGAAGATGAGTTGATTTGGGATAAAGCACAACTTGGGAAATACACCCCAAAGATTGGCTATCAACAACTCTGTTCTCATCTCTTCCAAGAGAATAAAAAATGGTGGCAGAAAGGGATTTGGAAGATCAAATTCCCGCTAAAGGAAAAAATATTTACTTGGTGTGTCCTTGCAAACAAAATCCCAACATGGGATCATCTTCAGAAAAGACAGTTAGCAGGACCTGGGTGGGGTAGCCTTTGCAAGAACGATGAGGAAAACTCAAATCATCTTTTCCTTCACTGTGCTTTTTCCAAACAGGTTTGGGAGCACTCCAAGTCCTTCACTTAATCAAATTTCTCCTGGAAAGGCAGCACAGTGGAAGAGGCATGGAAGGACTCGTCCTCATCCCCCCAAACAACTCAGCTCAAATCCCTCCCACTTATCCACATTTGGGGCATATGGTTGGCTCGAAACAAGGTCATATTCCTTGAAAAATCCAGCTCTCCAGAAGAAGTAGGAAGGAGGGGATTGGGCATAATTTCTTACTTTCCTCAAGCAAGGAGCACACCCTCCCCAAGAATTATTGTCCGTAAGCAATTGAACAGAAACAACCCTTGGTCTTTTTTTGATGGAGCCTCCCAGGACTTGACATGTGGGGGAGGAGCATGCTTATATCTCAACCAAAACCACTACTTCCAAATCTCCTTGGGGCTGCGAGCCGGAACAAATAACTACCCAGAGCTTATGACTTTAAAACTTCTCCTTTGTTTTGCAATTGAAAGAAACTGTAGAAAGCTACAACTCTTTGGGGATTCAATGATGGTCATAAATTGCCTAAACAAGACTCAGAAATGTAGAATTACTACTCTAGATGCTTTATATGAAGAGATAACTAGATCTCTCTCTTTCTTTGAATCAATCTCTTTCAAACATGTTTACAGGGAGTGAAATGCCGATGCGGACAAACTTTCAAAGGCAGGACTGACTTTGCAATGGGGCAAATGGAAAATTTTGGAGATAAAGGAATCAAAGGCCTCGAACTACCCACACAGGCCTTTTATAATTTTTTTCCACACTAAATCGTAAATTCAAAATATTTTTTGGACAGTGCTCAAGCACCATGCAGCAGACCTTACAGGTTGAACACAACTCTTTATCAGTTTATATTCAGCTCGGAGAATGGAAAACAGTTTTTGTCCTGAAGCTGCCTTACATGGGCATTTTCTGCCATTAGTCTTACCAGTCTATCAAGACTAGTTTTGGTTTTTTTTCAGATCCCGAATGGGAAGAACATCTACATCAGAATAGATGTAAGAACAGATGTAAATCTGCATATAGCAAGAACATATTACATACTATCTTTAGTATGTAGATTTTGATTAATAAAAATCAACTTTTTTTCTTTAGGAAAAAATATATTGATCTTGCATCTGATCCATGTATACATTGAACTTCCAATGTATTAAGATTGACATCAATCGCTAGCTTCAAAGAAGAAGGAATCTCACATTCTGTGTGACTATTGTTATATTATGAACCGGTTTAAACGGGGTCAAACCGGTGGTTGTCTTGACAGAGGTTTATATGTCCATAAAGCCGGAAAAATAAGAATAAGTTTATTAAATATGTATCAACCATCTACAATCACAAACAAAGTTGTAAATTAAATCATATTGTTTTGATATGAATGGTCCATATCTTGAACTTTTTATTAAATGTGTACCAGCTATCTACCATATCGAGACTGCTCCTTTATGATAGATTTTCCTTGCCACCCCACTTTAGGAGAGCCTTGAAATATGAAGCTACATCTATATCATTTCAACTGTGTTGGCAAGGTTACATCTGTATCATTTAAAGCTAGACCTAAACCCTAAGTCACAGGGTTCACCGAACCTAATCCTTGAGGTTCGAGGTTCAGCGAACCTCAAAAAGAAAATTAAGGTTCGTTCAGGTTCGACGAACCTAATGCTAAACCCAATGCCGAACCTAATGTCGAAACTAATCAAGGCAAACTCGAACCTAATGCCAAACCTAATGGCTAACCTAAACGAACCTAATTGATTTTTGAATTTTTAATTAAAAAAAAACAAAATTAAAAAAAAAAGGATATCTTACCCACCCTAGCACCCGATACCTAGCTTTATCTTTATCGTTTTACCTCTGACTCCAACAAATCCGCTGCAACTTTGTCCGCCCGAACTCTGCAACATCATCATACTGTGGTCCGTCTCAAAGTCTCCTTTGCAGCTGAACGCGACTTCAAAGTTCATGATCACCTCTTCAAGGCCCATCACCGATTCACCATCACGTGGATCACCAATTCACCACACAGCCATGACCCACACAGGCAGCTTGATCAGGATTCAGTGGATCACCATCGCGGGCGTCGGGTAGCGGGCTCCATCACCATCCCCGCGGGCCACATAAGGATTCAGCACACATTCACAGGCTCGCGAGTCACAACCGAGAGCTCCATCACCAGCGCGGCATCAGTGATCATGATTCAGTGGATTCAAACTTTCAGACTGCTTTCTTCAGAGACAGAAATTACAATAAAAGGGCACTCAAATCCCAAATTCCAGACCTCAAATTTATAAAACCATAGCATAAAGGAAAGGTCAAATTTGGACTCGATAAAAGGCCTGATACACAGAGGAATAGAACTTGACAACTTGACAGTGATTTCTTGGACAGCAGGGTTCAAACTTCAGCCGACTGTCATTTCTTGGGCACCAAGATTCAACCTTCAGGCAGCTTGAAAACTTCCAACTGGTAAGCTGATGTTGTGTTTAATTTTTTTATTAAACAAGATTGGATGGGTAGAGGCAAGATTTTTTTTTTATAAATGCTGTGTTTTTCTTTATAAAAATCAAGATTGATCAATGCCCTAGCCTCTAGGTAATAGGCAAGTTGCAACATGTTATTTTAATGTTAAATGGTAAATTGGTAATAAGAAAAGCCATAAAACAAACAACCAGTTTCTAAAACATGATATGTAAAAAAATTAATGCAGAAACATTTGCCATGGCACCTCCAAAATCATCAACAGAAGCATGGAAACATATGGAAAATTTGGATGGGCAGAGACATGTGAAATGCAAGTTGTGTAACATTGAGTTTGTTGGGTCTTTAACAAGAGTAATGGACCATCTACTTTCTATCAGTAATGGGAGAGGAGGTGGAGTTGAAGGCTACAAAGTGGTGTCTGCAGAATTGAAGGAGATACTTCAAAAGGATTATGACAAGATAAAGAGGGCCAAGCAGGTGTAAGAAAAGAAAAAACAGTGTGTTCAATCAGAGATTGAAATGAATTACAGGCTCAACCCATTTTCCTCATTCTCTCCAACCATGTCTACAGCTGGAACTAGAACTTCCCATCAGCAAGTAAAATCAAGTGGGACACCTACACTAAACACTTTGTGGAAGCCTGTACAAAAGCAAGAAGTTGATGATGCTTTGGCTGACATGTTTTTTGAATCTGCCATCCCATTTAATGTGCTTCGAAGCCCTTACTTTATCAATGCATGTAAGAAGATATCAGATTTCGGAGAAGGATATGTACCTCCCAGTTCCGAGACAATGAGGACCACGCTTCTCAAGAGGTCAAAAGAAAGGGTGACAAGCAGATTGGCTAGCATCAAAGAGTCTTGGAAAAAAACACGGTGCATCATTTTATCAGACAGTTGGTCAGATATGTGTCATAGGCCCCTGATAAATGTGTTGGTTTATTGCCCCAAAGGGGTATTATTTTTTAAGGTAGTTGATGCATCTGGGCAAAAGAAAACTTCTGATTACATTTTCAAGATTTTAGAGGAATCCATTTATGAAGTTGGGGAAGAAAATGTGGTCCAAGTCGTAACTAATAGTGCATCAAACTGTGTGGGCGCTGGAAACATGATAATGGAGAAGTTTCAAAAAATTTATTGGACTCCTTGTGCTGCTCACTGCCTTGATTTATTGTTTCATGATTTGGCAAAATTTCCATGGATTAATGATGCAGTTCGAAAAGGGAAACATATTTCTCATTTCATACTTAACCATCACCTCACATTGAGCTTGTACAGGAAGCAAGCAACTAAAGAGCTACTAAGGCCATGTGATACCAGATTTGCCACATATTACATCACTCTTAAAAGAGTGGTTGAGGAAAAGGCAAGCATAAGAGGTGTTATTTGTAACAGTGAGTGGGAAAACTCTCGCCTTTCAAAAGATGCTAAAGGGAAGGAGATTGAAGAAATCATTTTGACCAATGCTTTTTGAGAAAATGCTGTGAAGGTTTTAAAAGTATGTGAGCCAATTGTTCATATGCTTCGCATGGTTGATAGTGACACCACTTGTATGGGTTTTGTTTACGAAGGCATGGATAGTTGTAAGGAAGCTATTGCAAAATCCTTTGACAACAGGGAAAATGAATACATGGAAATATGGAAGGTAATAGATGAAAGATGGAAGATGTTGCATAGCCCTTTGCATGCAGCAGCTTGTTACTTAGACCCAAGATTGTTTGGGATAGAAAGAAATAATGATGCAGAAGTCATGACTGACCTTTATGAGGCTATTGAGCGGTTAACTCCAGATATTGAAGAATCGAGGAGGCTTAGAGAGTAGCTTCAGGCATACAGGTTAGAAGAGGGGTTATTTGGAAGAACCTCTGCCAAAAATGATAGGGCCAATATTCCTCTGGGGAGATGGTGGGAGTTTTATGGAGCAGAGTCACGTGAATTGCAACGTTTTGCAATTCGTGTTTTGAGCCAAGGATCAAGTTCATCACCTTGTGAAAGGAACTGGAGTAGCTTCAACCATATCCAGTCCAAGAAAAGAAATAGGTTGTTGTCTACAAGGTTGGAAGACCTTGTTTATGTGCGCAGCAATTTGCAATTGGCCATAAGCAGTGTGGCCAAAGATTCATCCGATTCCTCTCACCCATGGATTGGGCATAGTTCGAGTGAAGAGAAAGATGATCTTAACATTGATGGTGACACTAGTGATCAACCTATTGATGATAGAGTTCCACATACTGATGAATTTGATGATCATAGTTCTAGTGGCTTTACCACCCCGTGTGATATTGATGATTTAGAGCTTGATGATGTTACAAGTAGGCCACACGAATAGGGGTTTTGATTATGTTTTAAATTTTGTGAAAGAATTCCAAGGATTATCGCTATTGACAATTTGACATTATGGACATCCATTTATATTTTGAAATTTGAAGAATGTGTTCTACTTCATTTTTGCATTTTGAAAAATAGGTTCTACTTCTTTTTGCAATTTGTAGTTGCACTATAAATATTTGTTTAAATATTGATTAATAAAACATTGATGATTGGATTGTCATAAATAAATATATGTGCATTATTTATTGTTCATGATTTTTATTGATTATTGTTTATTGATCATGTATGTTGAATCTTGATGCTGATTTTTAGTTATTTATTCTATGTATTTAGCTCCCATGTATTTTTGTTATTCAAATTTCATGCTAGGCCTATATTTATTGTCAATTGATCATGTATCTCTATGTTGATTTAAGTTGTCTATAAATGAAATGTTCTCTATAATTTGAAATAGCAGAAACATGCTCTTAGATGCATAAACTTGTGAGCAGACTTGTCATAAACAACAAGTGTATATATATATATATATATATTCGAACCTAATGTCGAACTTCATCCGAACCTCATCGAAAAATTCGAACCTGAACCGAACCCAATGCTCACCGAACCCGAACCGTGTGACTTAGCCTAAACCCAGCTCTTTCAAAGTCTGCCCACAATTAGAGCAATTAGTGAAATATGGGTGGCAACTACGCCCTCAAAAGCTAGCAAATGGAGTTAATAACATACAAATTTTTTTAATTAAAAAACTTGTTACACCTAAGATAATTCCGCTGGATTGATGATCAAAAATTTCAATTAAATGAGAATATCTTTGTTGCACATTTAGAGCTATGTTAGTTGAATTTTCCAGCAGAAATTCTGCATCATGAACAACTAGATTACGATGATCGAGTGTTAGAGGAGAAGGTGTAGTTAAAACAAATATTGTAATGTGGAAATTGCCCTAATACCAATATTTTGGAGATTGTCCCAGTGATCCTAGCGATCCCATCGTAAAATTAAACACAGCGGTACCATATCTTAATACAGCGATACAATCATCAAATTAATAATAACAGTGATTCCATGAGCGATCCATAAAAATTAAAAAAAGCTATTCCATAAGCGATCCATAAAAATTAAAAACAGTGATCCCATCATAAATTTAATAATAACACCAATCCCATATCTTGAACAACAACGGTGGTATGGAGGCGTGGGAGGCTATCCTCTCGGTATTTACGGCTGCACCATTAAATGGCCTGGGGCGGGCTGAATAATGCTGTTGATATTATGTGCAGGCTTCTACAGTCTATGGTCTTAATGTGGAATTATGAAGCCTTTTTCCAATACATATTAAGATTTGATATGAATTTTTTTTTAAATTCAGGGTGAGTTTCGCAGCCATATTTCAGAGGTCCTGAATCCAAGGAAACCATCGCCAAATGAATTACACAGGACCTCTGAAATATGGGCGGCGGTTCTCACCATGAATTACTCAAAAAATATTCATATAAATAAAACTAAATTTGTATTTGGGAAAAGGCCCCATAATTACACAGTCACCGATAGATTGGATAAATGGAAAAGCTGGTTCCTCATATCAACCACATTATTGATTATTTAGTATGTTGCAGGTTATTTAATGCTGGAGTCGCAGTTCTTTCATTTCTTTTCATTAAGGTTGTTATCACAACATTAAATGACCTGTCCAAAATAATTCTTGTCTAAAATGTCTATTGGTTATAGTTTGGGTTGTTGGGAGGAATGAATATTATTCTTTCCTCCCAGTTTCAATTCTGTTAAGTAACACATTTACTCTTATTGAACCCTATGTAATGAATGTGTGAATTGTGTAAACTTGATTCTTTTGTTGAAATTGTTGAAATAGCAGATGAAGTAGCCCTCTAAAAAAAGAAACACAGTACACAAATTTAAAAAAAAAAAATTAACCAGCACCAACCATCTCCTAAAATAAAATAACATGCCAACTCCTCTAACAAATAGATATTTGCGATTTGAACCACAGTACACAAGTTTTTAAAAAAAAAATCCACCCACATCAACCATCCCCTAAAACAAAATAACATACTAACTCTAGCTGAATTTATGATGCATCAACATGTCGCAGAAACTTTAAAGCTATAGATCGCACTAATTTACTAAAGAATTCATTTTTCTCCATTCTAGAAATTGTTTTAGCGAAAGCATAGATAACTACTATGTTATTCAAGCCAACATTAATGCCATACCAACTGAAAACTACGTCTTCCATAAAAAATTATGGTTGCAACATGGATGTATTTATTGGCTATTATCACTAGTTTGGGGTTGAAGTCTTTCAGATCAATTCAGAATTGGTAGGTGACCATTAAATTATAATATTTTCAAGGAGATTCCCGATGAAGAAAAAATGGATGAAAAAACCCAAGGTTATCTCTAAGCCATGCATCTACACCATATAATCTGCTTCTTCAAATTCTGATTGTCTGATTTCGCTCCCCAGCCATGCCTAACGAAGACGTTAATGAAGTTGCTGGCTTAGTTGACAATTCTGAGCTTTAATGGATTAGTGGGCAATCTGAGATTTAATGGATTAGTGGGCATTCTAAGCTTTAATGGATTAGAGCTCCTGCCTTAGTTGGCAATCTGAGCTTTAATGGATCCCAGCTGCTGCCTTAGTTGGCAATCACACTAGTGCTATAGAAATGTTGATTAGGTTTTAATTTGCAATCCCTGGTTTTGTTTTCAGAATCATTTTATCTATGTTTTTGTCTCATATTTGACGAAATAATTAGTATCACAATTAAGATAGGAAGTTGGTACCTGATCTAACTATAAGTTAGTACATTGTCAATAACACAAGGCCTACAAGTTTTGATGGATCCAACAAACTTCCTCAACATTGAGTTTAACTAAGTTATTGTTAGGGCATTATGTTCCACATAGTATGGATAAAGGCTAGCCAACTTGGGCTATAGGGGTGAGAAACATTCAGGGTCTAAAACCTCACGATAAAATAGGTTTGTATGCATTGTACACGGAAGTGAAGAGTTTCTACATCCATGCAAGTAATTCTTTAATTAGTATAGGTTTTTATGCATTGTAGTGAAGAGTTTCTATATCCAATACAATAATTCTTTAGTTGGTATGTCAATATTTGAAATCGAATAAGGAGCAAGTTTATTATATTTTATATGAATGTAAAGGTTTAATTCTTAATTTGGAGCAAGGTTATACGTTTCTTGGTTGTCTATTTATGGTTAAGCCATTAGATAATTATTATGCTAATTATAATTTAAGGTGCTTATAAATTATTTTTACTTGTAAGTTTTAGAACAACCAAAGTGCCAAGTTGATCTCGTTATGTAGAGATTCCCACTTTATGGAATTTATGTTATAACATTGATATCTACATGATTGACATTGGATCATTAGTCTCTGGGCTTTGCCTTGTATAGAACTCGACTGCTATTACTTTATTATTCCCTACAAACATAGAATAATGTATTCGATCACTTTTTGATAGTCTTGTCCATCCATTACAGTTTTGTAAGCTATGTTTTTATAGGTTAATAAAATGGTTTTCCTAAGTATTCAACATAACACCTCGTATTGTGAAATCTGTTTTTCATTTTGGAGCAGTCTCCACCACTGACAACCCTGACAACACATACACTTATCTTTGGTCCTTGACAATTGATAACTTGAGCGGTCATCCTTGGCTGCGCAGTCAAGGATAGCATGGTAAACTTGTAAACAAATCTAGGCATGCAACCATCCATCTGTCAGTGTGCATGGAATTTTGTTGTGAGGTTGCTTGACAGTCAAATTGGAGGGCATCTATTACGAATACCCCAAGCATTTGCTGTAAATATTTATCTCTTTCTGTCATCTTTGGTTGAGTTTTAATCATATATGTATGCATGCTTTCTATTTCTTAAATTTTTCAGTTTTGTAATCTGTAAGTGAACTCTAGCACTAATGTTATTGGTTTCGTTTCTACCAGTCTATGGTGCTGAAAATTCTGGCTTGCACAACAAATATGTTAGACAAATGGGATGAGACAGTCACTTCTAGCACGCAAGAGATAGAGTTACTAGAAGAATTCTTGAATCAATTCCCCAATCTCACTGCAGATGTCATTGCCAGAACTACTTTTGGCAGTAGCTATCTGAAGAAAATAACAATTTTATTTTTTTGAAAGCTAGTAGATTGGTTTTCTACTACTACATAAGTTCAATGTCAAGACCAGGCGTCACCAACAAAGAATACGTTTTGCAGGATGGGATCTCGCAATAAAGCGTTTTAAAAAATATTGTTGGGTGTCACCAAAACCAACAAGAATACATCTTGCAGACTGGAACTCACTTAAATGCCCGGTGTCCCAAACAGAAAAAGTTTTAGAGGAAGTCTGTCATGTGTTTGGACTCATACATCCACTTAGGATCGCTAGTTATATTATCAGGTATACATGAGTTCTTTCTTTTCTTTTTTTTTTGACAAAAACGGGTATGCAATGTATTAGAACTCAGCAATGAATCTGCTGAAATTACAAATCTGGTTTCAGTCAACCAATACAAATTCTACTTCCTCCAAGCTTAGAAACTGATCCAGTTAAACTAGAATCAAACTAAGGGGGAAAATCAATGCTTAAGAGCTGATTTACATACAATTCATTTCTATCAACAACCATAGATTTATTAGCAGCAAGATCCTCCATAGCATTGAGCTCTCTAAGGATATGAAAAAAATCTATCTGCCTAAACGACTTAGAGATGGAATTGATTCTATTAATGAGTCTCACTAATCTTCTTATAGTGATTTCCCCCATTCAATGGTTGAATTATTAACCTGGAATCCCCAAAAACCATGACTTCATCCACTCCTTTCTCCTTCACCTGCTTGAGACCTTGCCAGAGCCCATATGCCTCGGCCATATTGTTGGAATCTTTCCCTATATTCCAATAGTACTCTATATCAATTTTCCCATCCAGACAAATAACAACCTCTCCACCTCCCTCTCTCTATGGATTCCCCTTGGAATCTCCATCAAAAAACAATTTAACAGACAGATTATTTTCTTAAAGAATAACAACCTCTCCACCTCCCTCTCTCTATGGATTCCCCTTGGAATCTCCATCAAAAAACAATTTAAAGATCTTCCTTTCTTTCAACCAATTCTCAAACTGGGACTTATCCAATCTAACTTCCCAAATTTTCCAACTGTTTTTTAGCCAAAATAGTTTCAACATAGATATTAAGGCTTTGTAGCCAATTATTTTCATTATCAGTCAATTTAACTTTGTTTTTGGGAATCCTCAAGACACTAACAATCTCACCCATTAAGGCATTTGCTTTGATTGCTATCTTCCAAGTGGGTTGAGCTATGTCCTAGAAAATTATGTGATTACGCTCATTCCAAATGCACCAGCAAATGACTTCTGGAATTTAAAATTCTGGGATTAAAATCATTCCAAATGCACCAACAAATGACTTTTGGAATTTTCATCCAGCAGGCTCTTAACCCTTTTTTTTAAATTCGGCTCATTATTATACATTTTATCCCAGTTGAAAAAACACATTTGTATATTATATTTGTATATTATCCAGCATTTGAATCCCATCCTCCCAACGATTCAGCATTTCCCTCCAAACTGAGATGGCATATGGACAATCTAAGAAAAGATGGTGGATATTTTCGTTAGCTTCAGAGCAAAGTGGGCAATGAAAAGGACCAACGAACCCTCGCTTCTCCAAATTCTCGCCGGCAGGGATGGAATTTGACGGGTAAATGCCCGTCATGGGTCAATTTACTCGTTAAATACACCTAAGATTTTACCCAAACTGTCAAAATCTGGCTTAGAATACAGAAAAAGTTTCAGATTTTGATTATTACCAGCAATTTTGATGAGTGTCCGCCATTTAAAATTCCAACCCTGCTCGTCGGTGAGAATTTTACCGTGCATCAACGTCCAGGAAAACAAGTCAATCTTTGGGAGCAATTTGCATTCCTAGATTTGTTTCCAGATTGCGGGGTTGCATGGCACGTTTGGAACAGCAGCGTATTTCAGGTATCCCTTAGTCGTCGAGTAGCTTCCAGAGCACCTTCCCCATCCACGTAGATCCCTTCTCTTTTTGGCCACCAGAGCGATTCCTAACAGGTGATTTAGCAAGATATTTTTATCATTGATAAGATTCAGGGCAATCGGGAAGAGACCACCTAGTCCATCTATTTGGAATTTCGATTTCCCATGCTAATACGTCCCACAAAGTTTTAATTCCCAGCATATCCAGCCACTGATTAAGTCTTGGAAGAACTGGTGGAGACTTCCCAAGAATTACATCGTGCCAGATATTTATCATCTTCCCGTTGCCCAGGATCCAGTGAAGCTCTTCCTTCAACTTGGGCAGTGCTTTCTTGCAAAGGGAGTAGATAGGGGAGACATGCTTATTCTCTTGTTTGTTTTCAAGGCATCAGAGCCTCTGACCAGAAAAATATTTGCACTTAATCACCTAAGTGCACCAGGATGGCTTGGAATCGATCATATTCCAAAGCAACTTAGCTCCCATTACCAGATTTTGGGTTTTCTAGTCTCTAATTTGTAGTCCTCCCTCCATCCTTGGCAACTTGATTTTCTTCAAGCTGATCAATGCAAACTTTTTCCCTCCCCCATTTTTTCCTCCTTGCGAGAGGAATGATCTCACTAGGCCTTTGATCATTGCAATTGTTTTGGGAGGGGATAGCACAAGGGAGCATTGATATAGAAGATAGATATTCAGAACAGCTTTTATTAACATCACCTTCCCTGCCAGATTTAGCCAGGCTGCTCCCCAACCTAGTTTTTTCTTTATGATTTTATCAACAAGAGGATTCAAGGCCGAGCTTTTGGGCTTAGATTTGAAGATTAGAACCCCTAGATACTTAAAGGAGTCCCAGTTAGTCACTCCATCAATATCAAGGACACAGAAAATTTCCCTTTGATTAGTATTCCAGCTATGGATCTCACTCTTTCTGAGGTTGATTTTACTTCCCGAGGCTTGGCAATAACGTTCCAATTCATTTTTTAATCTTAGGGCTATAATCTGACGAGCGCCTCGGAGCAAGATTGTATCATCGGCAAATTGCGGGTGGTTGATATCTTTCGTACCCCCTAGCCATCCTAATGCATGAGAGTTCTTGGTCCTGCCTGGCTTGCTCTAGCTGAAAACTAAGCACCAAAGCTTGGATTGCAATAAAATTCAATAGGCACTCTGCGTTTTATTTTGGACAGAAATAGTCAAGCTTCAGAAAGCAATGTTTCCATACTTAACAGCTTTGAAACACCAGACTCTCACTTATCCTCGTTGAAACCGCCCTATTCAGTTTTAACAACGTCTTGTGAGCTAACAACTTCCAACTTGGCATTTAGTGTTCATGCAATGACCTGTGTTTTAGATAACAAAGTGAATAAACCCAAGTTATATGATGAGTTGTCAACACAAACTGACAACTTCTAGCTTGGCATTAGTGATCATGCGATGACCTGTGTTTTAGATAACAAAGCTAATAAACCCAAGTTACATGATCAGTTGTCGACACATTTTTTACCTACAAGCGATTCTCATGACAAAAAGCTTCCCTAAGTTCATTATTCCAGGTTACAGGTAGTGTATCTTGTCTTTCTCACTGTTTCCAGTTATAAGAATATTTGTATTTCTCCTAATATTGTTGTTAACTAGAGATACTGTATGGCAGTGTTGCACATGTAAAAAATAGTCTTTCGTTTTTTACTCATTTTGTTTCTCATGTTGCTGATTTTTTAGTGTTTTTTATTCCAAAATGATGCTTGTTTATATTTTCTAATATTTTGATTTTGGAGCAATTAAGACTCAAGGTATTTGGTACCATTGGAAGTATGTCTTCTTGAGGATCAGTAGCTAATTATTTTAAATAATACCTTAATACCATTGGAATTATGTCTTCTCGAGGATTGGAATTATGTCTTCTCGAGGATCGGTAGCTAATTATTTTAAATAGCATTATTTGATGATGAGACAATTACAAGTACACTTACACATAAGACAATAAAAATACCATAAACTAATTAAATGACTTACACATAAGACAATAAAAATACCATAAACTACTTAAATATCATTTAACTATTTCAAAACTATGGTAAATCATTCCAACTTCCATAGAAGGAAGGCAACGAAGATTAATAAGTGAACATTTTGATTTTAGAGATGTAAATGAGAGCACTGAGCTGAACGAAAAGAATTGACAAATCTATGGGAAATAAAGGAAAACTATTCAGTAATACACAAACCCTGTAAATGTTGCAAGTATTAAACAGCCCAGCACACAGTTTCCCAAAATAAAAGAAATGCATTGTTGTAAAGGCAAAAAATCAGAAATATTGAAGAATACTAGAACGAAATAAAATTTGAAAGCATATTAGAATGAACCTTAAAATGAAACGAGCAGCATTAGCATTAAGTGCAATAAATCCATCTAATTCATGATTAATCACTTTCAAGAATGGAGAGAAAAATGGTATTCCCTGATATTGAGGTAGAAAGGTGCTTGCATCATTGGTGCTCTACATCATGATGTTTCCCAACAATGGGAAAATCATCACCCTTGACCAATTAATGTACTATGAACCTCTTCTGATCTTGAACCTTGATAATATCATACCCACCATAGGATCAAAGAACCAAACACCATATGTAGATAACATTCCTAGCATTTATAAATACCCATATTTGTTAGGGGCATACTCTAGCTCTCCACCAGTGATCCCAACCTCCATAAAAGGAATTATGTGCACCATCTTCTCATCATAAGATAGCACATTAGTTTCCTCTACATCAACATATACACCTGAATGATCACCACACTAAGGACTTAACCATTTCCTTGATTCCTTCATCACCATTAGTGATTCAAATCCCCATCTTATTTCCCTCCTTAGGAGTGCAAGGAACCCCAGTTATGGGTACACTCACATGTTAACTTTCTTTAGAGCTTATAATTAGATTACTACTTTCAATAAAATTAACCAAGATGCACATGGAATTGCATTTTTAGATCTGATTTTATGAAAAACAATACATAAATTCAAATAATTGATAATAGGTAGTGTTACACAACCATAAACAAAGTATTTTTTACACTGGAAAACCCATCAAACTAGGGATTTCTTGAAACTTGATCAAACAAAAATAAATAGAAATGATTACAATATATATTTTATAGAGGATCATGAAGCCTTGGGATGAGTTCCAGATCAAAATGCCAAACCCATAGTGTTCAATAATTGCAACTGTTGTGCTATAGGAAGTATGCCTCTTCTCACATGTGTTTCCCAACTGCATAATTAGAAGAGTGCACCCTCTGTTCTCCTATGAAATATCTAATAGAATCAACTCTTAATCATTGACTAGGGAAACATGCCCCTCTATCACCTAATGAAGTGTGCCCCTATTTGTGCTCTATGACTCCTCAAGAATTCACTCCCTCTCAATTAAACACCCTATCAATCAATCTTTAAATGAGACAATGTGTTAATCAACTTAACTTTTAACTCTTCTTCTCTTTTACAATTTATTGGTGACTTTTAGGGTTCCAAAATCCTAATTTCATTTTTGCATTAAAAAAGTCAATTAATTAATTTTTTCTCTGTAAATTAATAAAATTCACTAGCATAGAAAAGTAAAAGTTTGTACATCTCATGCATGCTTTTGACACTTAATCCATGCACGATAGTTGTCCTCGGTTACTCCAAAAATCAACACTCCCTCTTAAAGAGAGGAAAGTGTTCTAAGCCACTCCAAGATTATGTTTGAAGAATACAAATCTCTCCTTCACCAAAGCCTTTGTAATAATGTTTGAAGTCTGTAGGTGTGTACTGAAGCTTCATAGCTCTCCTTTGAACACATGAAGTGATACTTATGTGCTTTGACCTATCATGAAACAATGAAGTGATACTTGGTCTTTATGTGCTTTGACCTATTATGAAACAATGGATTCTTAGTTAGTTTGATACAACTTTGATTATGGCAATAAATGGTGGTCGGATGCAACCTTTAACCAAATAAGCACAAGAGTAACTTGCAAATCTAAATGGCCTCACAACTAGCCTAAGTGGCTTCCATATACTCTACCTTTGTTGATATCAATGCCACTAACTTCTGCTTTCCACTAAACCACAACACTACTACCAAACCCAAACTGAAGCAACACCCTAAGGTGCTCTTTCTGCCCACTCCACCACTTGCCCAATCTAAGTCTATATAACTTGTCAATCTAACTCCATTCCCTACTCATAACTCAAACCATACTCCCATAGGTACGTGAGCACATGTTTTGCTGCAACCCAATTCACTATCTTTCGTTACACCATGAAAAAATCATAGAATAAAATAAGTCTCGGACACTATCTTCTCCTTACTCGCGTTACGTTGTGGCTTACGCAAGCAATTTTTCATTTGTTTAATCACAATACTTGTTTAATACACTTTTACGACAAACATTTGGGTCCAATCGCTCGCTTTAGATTGTTGCAGAGAAAGTTATAGACGAAGATCTCTTTCTGTCCCACTTTGTAAAACAAAAAGAAAGTGCATCCCAATTCACTTTGCAGCAAAATCTATTATAATTCAAACCCATCATAGTCATATGGTTTCACTAAGTGATTGATAACTTTTGTATATATCCTTCGAGACAGAATATATATAAATATATATATTTCATTCGTTTAATGGTCGAAGAAGTGAATGGAAGTTCAACAGATAATTGCTTTGTTGTATTAAACTAAACCGAAATTCATTCATCTCATACTTGTTAAATGGAAGTGAATTCCATTACGGTAGTTCATTGTATTGTTGTATTAAACTATACCTAAATTCATCGATCTCAATAATTGTCGGAAAAGACATATACTCAAATTATGACCGTTGAGGCTCCCAGGGCTTGCCAATTCAAAAAGGCCGAACCAATTTCCTTTGTCAAATGGTTTAGGTTTTTGCATTGTGCATTATTTTTTACTCCCTACCATCCAATCAACGAAATGCGAGTGTGATGTCTCTGCAAACACACAGAATTTATACATACTGAGGTGCATTCCTTTTCAGGTCATTGCCACGAGAATGCCAAAGTCACGCAATTATTCTTTTTCTTTGACAAATTAGGTATCCTATCTATATTTGTCTTATATTTGACTGTAATTTATTCTCCCATTGTCATCCAAAGTGAATCATAAGAAGAGAGAGCAGATATTGAATTGGTAATTGATGTTGTGATGAGGGGGAGGCATACAACTCTTACCAGTGAAGTTGTGCAAGCAGTGAATGAATGAATGAATGACGGCTTATGTTATGTGAAGTCTGTTAACGGATTCAGTGAACGACGACTATGTTCAGTGTTCGACAACTATTTACAAACACAGGATGTGGTGAAAGGAGTTTAGCTTTAACCAGGCTTGTGCAGTCAAGCAAGATGCAGCACCGGTTCGTAGTTGCAGTGCGGGTTCGATCTCTGCGGAGATAGGGTGATGCTGAGGTGCCAGCATCAATATGGAAATACTGTTGGATCAATAACTGGATACGGTTATGGGTTAATAATAAGAATCGATTGGTTAAACTGCTCAGTCAACTGCTTCTTCAATGGCTTAATATACATAATATATTGCTGCCAACTGTTGCTTACGAAACTCTACCTCTGATGCTACTGGATTAGAATCAACCGAATCAACCGGATCCAACTGCTTGTGCCTATACCTTTGCTTCTTGCTCTTTGACTGGATGCTTCATACGCAAAGGAAAGGTCTTCTTGGAAGGGGGGTTTATAGAGTCTTTTGAGAGGGAGGTTGAACCATTCCTAGATCCATCCACGTAAGGGAAGGCAAGTAGATAGAGAGACTTTCAGGGAGAGGGACCTGGGTAGTGTAAATTCATCAGTTAAAAGGTAATTTATCGAGTTTTATTATGTTAATTTGGTTTTACTTATTGGATTATTGCATCTAAGAGGTGCATTCTACAGCCCATTAAAGTAGAGATGTGTAACTTCTTTGACAGATGTACTTTATAAAAAATAATAAAATATTATTAAAATTTAACTTGTAGGGTTGAATTAAATTTAAATTATTTAGAATTGCATACATATAAAACAACATAAATTATATAAACTAAAACCATAAACATTGGATTACACATTTCCACTCTAAAAAGAGGTTTCCACCTTGAGAGATTTGATCCCTTTTGGTGCTTGATAGATCCCCTTTTAAATAGATCTATGGTGATGATGGTCAATTCAATAAAAAAAGTGGCCTCATAATAGTCTAATTGTTCAAACCCATTTCAAAGTTAGGACATTAAACCTTCTATTCTTGTTTTCAAGTCCTAATGTGTAGTGGATCTTAAGAACATGATGTATCTAATTACTCTTTTCATATTTATTTAAGTTATAATAATGAGTGGATCGTCCAAATAGACTGAAAATCATCTTGGATAGGATAAAAAATACCATCCTATAACACCGTTAGAAGAGTAGCATGGGGGCTTCACTTGTTGACCAATATTCTATCACGTTAGTTCATATTGTGGGTTTTAAAATTATCAAAAATTGAACCAATATATTGCAGGTATTGGGGAGATGAGGGGTTTAAGGTGGGGATGGGTAGGATGATTTATAAGGATTGAGGTATAAAAAGAGGTGGAGAGGAGGTTTTAAGTATTGGGAGGGGGTTTCAACAAAAAAAGTTTGAGTCAATATCTCTGGAAATTAAGGGTATTCTTTAATATCTCACGATCGCACGTGCTATGTGAGAGGTTCACTAAGTGAAGTCCACGTGCAAAGTAGATCGTTGAGCAGTCCATGAACCTTTCATTCAAGGCCTGTAGGTAGTACGCTTATGGAACCCACATAAATACTTCACCACCCAGACCACCCAGATATAGTCCATTTATTGTGTGTCCCCTTGCAAAACTATATTTAAAAGTATAACGTATGGTGTAAAATAGAACATATAGAACAATTTGAAGATCTCAATGACCCTTTGATGCCAGCTATCAATCATTTATTTATGATTAATCAGAACCACGAGGCCACAAATTAGGGTCATTGATATCTAGATTCTTTGCCTCGGAGTGAAGCCAAACGATCCATTAAGTAGATAAAATTAGACATTAGCCAACATATTATAATAAACATTGAAGATGGTTTCCATGTCGAATGTCCAATCCGTTGTCATAATTGATTAAATTTGTTATATGCTCAACACGGAACTGGATTTAATCCTTAATGCAATATTACAAACTCAATCAAATGATTTCTGTGAAATGTTATCCTTTGATTTCTTAATTTTAGTGGTTAAAAATTTTGGTGCACGAATGTAATTTATACAATATCCTTAATGATCTTAGTAGAAAAATAAATTACGTCGCAGATATTTGACCATTTTTTTAATGTTAGTTTTCAATTTCTTAAGATAACCAAGAACATATGTATATAGGAATTGGAGCATCAAATACATATTCACATGGGTTTGGCAACCTTCAAACCAAAACATAATCACCAACTAGTAAATTAATTAATATCGTTAAATATGATTCAAATGAGATGGCTTTGAAATACTCAATAATTAGTTCTTCTTTAGACTTATCACTTCGAGACTAATGTTTTGAAATTATTTCATGGAAGATTATGATGAGCTTAAACAGCTTAACCAAATTTTCTCCTGGTTTTGGTGTCCATTAAACCAGAACAATTTTCGCTCAGAAATTTTTTATTCTGTAGGTTATGTTCCAGTTATTACATAATAACACTGCAAATTCTTAAGTCATTCCTCGCTATCCACCCTAAAATATCATGAGAAACATAAAGAGAGCAACTTATTTTAATCATAAGCATAGATTTTCCCTAAGGTATCAAGGTCCATCCATTTATATGCACGATGTATAAATTGTTGAAATCCATTAATCTCTAGGCTGAATATACTTAATAAATACTCAGAAAGTTCAAAACTAAAATTCTAAATTCATTTATTTAATTATAACATTTATTTTTGTCACCAGCTTAAATTAGAATTGGTGTAAGTATATTTATTACCATGTTTTTAAAACATAGAACATGTTAGTTATTTATTGGTTTTAATTATTAAATACTAATCATGTATGTATATGAATTGATCTTCATGTTAATAGAAATTAAATATTATTGTGTGCAAGCTTATGGATTTGCACGGTGTAGAAATTTAGAAGTGATTAATTCTAAATTTCTACACATTGCAAATCCATAAGCTTGCACACAATGACTGAACATGTGGCAACATTCCTGCACAAACTAAATACTACTAGAGTATGCATATCAATTGATCTCTATGTTGATAGAAACATAAATAAAAACAACATATTTTAATGTGTAGCATGGATTTAACCTAACGTACCTAGATCCATCCATTTCTATGACGGATGTATAAAATAAATATTGAGAAAGTTCAAAACCAAAATTCCAAATTTATTTATTTAATTATAACATTTATTTTGTCACTAGTTTAGATTAGAATTGTTGTAGGTATATTTATTCTCATGTTTTTAAAACATAGAACATGTTAATTTTTCATCAATTTTAATTATTAAAGACTAATATTGTATGTATATCTATTGATCTCAAGCTTAGATTAGAATTGTTGTAAGTATATGCATGATCATGTTTTTAAAACATAGAACATGTTAATTATTCAACAGTTTTAATTATTAAATACTAATAGTGTATGCTTATTCATTGTTCTTTATGTTTGTGCAACATATTTTTTTCCTCTGAATTATATGAAGTTTTGAAAACAATGGAAGAAGCATAATACATATTCAATAAAAACAATGGAAAAATCATAATACATATTTATTCGTCATGTGACAAATAGAGCACATTGATTATCCACAGCTATGGTGCGACAAGACCCCTTTATATATTTATGCCTGGGTGAAGAGATGCCTGGAAAATAGATGCATTGATGAAGTTACCATTTCCATTGATTGTAGGAACAAACAATTAACAGGATTTGTATTAATCATAGCTAGCCTAGTCGGCGTTTCTTTATATAACCAAGTCTAGGGTGGAGCGAGCTTCAGGGAACGGAGAGGCCAGCTTCTTTCTCTATAGCTATGCAAATAATTTATTTATCTCGAAGCTGGGTTATTTTATTTATCCATAGTCATTTCCTTCACCATTAAAAAGTGAGCTAAGGGTAAACAAGCGCTCTCGAAGAATAGTCTGGTTAGTTGACGAAAATGGATAACATTTGGTTCATAGGAATCTACTGTTTAACTCTTAAGTCATTATATAGCATTTGGTTTGTTTTGAAAACAATGGAAGAATCATAATGCATATTTATTTGTCACTAAGAAGCATGGAGAGGACAATGAAAAATCGGAGCCTCCTTAAATGAATATTAATCAATAAAATAATTTGAAATAAATGTTGATTAATAAAATAATTTATTTTATCAAGCATTAGAGAGGGAAATAAATGTTGAAAAAATATAGATAAATGAATGTTGAAATCTTATTGCCACTGAAGTGATTGGTTGAAAATAAATCCTTACTAGTGGAAAATTGCTAGTTTAATGTCAAGTTAACCGCAACGACATGTAGCAATGTCGAGACATTGCCACCACATAGCTCTTGTTTGAGAAGAATAAAACTTACTTAGTAAAATACCAAATTTTTATGGTCGCGTTTCATTGAAAAATGTTGCCATGGATTCACTTATATATGTGTTTGTATGTGAATACTTAAAAATCTGTTTTTCATAAAACATATTAAAATTAATTATATTCCATTTATATTTATGATAAGGAAATGATTTTGAAAATCAAATTGATTTATTGTAAAATATTTTTTTGGGAAATTGTTTGATTAATTAACTTAAAATGCTTTCAAATCATATTTATATAATGTAATGCATGTAGTTGAAATATATAATAAAAAATTATAAAAAGCGTAAAAAAAATAAAATTTGATTTATAATATATAATAGGGCGCTAGCAAGAAGTTGCTACCCAATTATGATGCAATGGGAGCGCGCGATAGGAAAAAAACAGGAACACGCACGCACCCTTGGATGCGCACGCACGTTATGGCTTTGGCAATGGAGAACCTCCACGTCGGATTGCCAGAGTGGACAATAGGAGCGAGTACAGGGACACGCGCACGTCCCTATGTTTTAAAAAAAAACAATGAACAGTTTTGTTTAGTTCACAACCAACCCGCGAGCGTGCAAGCTACCGAAAACGACGTCCAAGGAGGCCAAAACAACACCCACGAAGCCCAAAAGAAGTGTCTAAGCAGCCTAAAACGACACCCATGGTATTGGAGTAAGGTGGATGGAGTAGTATTTGCATTTTTTTGTTTATTTTCATGTTTTTTATTGTTTTCCAAATAAAAATTAAAATTTTAAAAATTGCAAATGAATTGAAATGGAAAAAATTTGATATTGCAGATACAAAGTACGTCTACATAATGACAATTACCAATGAACCATTCCAACAAAGGAGTGAAACAAACCAATCAGAGGACCCAATAAACCCCGAATTAAATGAAGAAAACCCCGAAGATAGATTTGGTGAACCACCAGAAAACCCCAAAGATGAATTACACGGGGATTTAAACGAATTAAGAATATTGAGTGATGAACTGAAGAACACCAGGGTACCCTCTCGGGTTTCCCTCGCCACATCACTAGAAAACATAATAGGGTCTATCAACATTTCCTAGAGTGAGATAACCAATTTGAGCCAATATAGGGCTCGAATGAGAGAACATTATGGCACTGGTATATCCAAAGAGGATATAAAAAACTTGAATATCACAAAATCCCAACTGTGGAGAAAATTTACAGATCTGAGAAAAGGACAGCCTCCAGATGTGAGGAAGAGACGAGTATGCATGGACTGGTGTAACTACCAGCCATGGAGAGAAAACTGGAGGAAGAGATGGTTCATGGTTTTTTACAAGCTTCCATGCAACAATGCCGAGGTCCCACAGTCACTTTTCTTAGGAAACTGTGGGCTAAGTTTGTGTTAGGGTTCCATGTGAACTACTTCAACATCACCGAGTTTGAGGGTGTCAATTTTGGCTCAGCCCAAGATTGACCTCACGCCCACCGGAACCCACTCAGAGGACCTCCTACACCTAGGCGAGAGCCAAACCCGCTTCCTCACCCCCCTGGGTTAGGTAGCGAGCTAGATGAGATCCATGAGTCCATTAGACGTGCCACATGGAACCTTCTTAGGCATACCACATTTATGGCTATGTCCTCACAGAGCGAGCACGACCACCCCGAGAGACACACTTTTGCACGGTCTACTGGTGGTGGGCGAGGGAGAGAAGCTACAAGTGGTAGCCAGGATGATCCATCCAGCTCGATGGGACCAATTCCACATCGTTGTTCTAGTTGTGGGAATCCATGCCATGTTACCACACAGGAGCATTCCATAGAGAGCTACCTACATCGGGTTAGTTATTGTTTTATTTAATGTTTAAGTATTGATTAAATACGTTATGCGATATCATCATTTCTAATAAATTTAACTTAGAATCAAATTTTGATGACTTGATTTGTTTTAATGTACAGCTATTCAGTGCTGAGTCTTCAACACCTGGGTGGAAGGACGTTGGTTCCTTCAACCTACATGGAGCCATCGCAGCTGCAGAGGACATCGCGGCACCATACACAGAGGTAGTTTTCTTTCAATAATTAAGTTTAATGCTAGTAGTTAATCTTGTCGTCCAGTGTAGTTACTATTTAGTAATTGAATCTAAATATTTTTTTGTTTGCACAAGTGTCCGCAGGAGTAAGTGACCAGCCATCCCCGCTGGGGATCAACAGATCCCCTCATGAGCAGGTATCGTGTAATAAAGTTTTCGATGGTATTACGGATTCATTGCATCCCTGCTCAATGTTAGTATGCAAATCACAAAATATATGTTTATACGTGTCATAAAAATATTCATATTCTACATGGTATCTACAACAGCATGTATTCCGATCAATGCATATATGAATGTACCATGCTTTACATTTCTCAAAGGACCTTTGGCCTAGGTTCAATTGTGTGTGCACATTCCTTAATCTCTCATAGATTTCAGTCTGTGTTGTGTCAAGGAAGTGTTTGACGTGGGGTTCACGTTCAGTAGAACCTTTTCTCAGCTTTAGCACATCTCTTTGGTTAGATGAAGGTCTGGTATGATCATTCCAGAACTTTTGTACTAAGTCCTTAACATCATCAATTAGCTTCATATCTCAACGAGGCAACCTGCCGACAAAATCCCAACAATCTTTTCCACCTGGAGTATGAATATTTTCTCTTATAAAAGAATACTTCTTAATAGATTTTCTATTTAATTTAAGTATGTGAGAAGCATTTGAAAGGAGGCGACATTTCCATGTGGACTTGCTTACAACTGATTTTGATAACACGCGACGAGCCACACAAAGATCTTTAGTACGAGAAACCTTCCCAATCGCATTAAAATCGGATTGGAGATTTCTAACAATATGATTGTTAGCCTCCAAACTTCTAACCATCTTTATGCCTAGAATTCTCCTAACAACAACTAAACAATTTGACTTTAACAAACATAGTAATAATTCACATTTACCTGCATCGCCTTTGGATTCAAAATATTCCTTCATTAATTTGCTACATTGTCAATCGATAGTGCGTTTGGGAAACTTACCTTCAAGACCTGACAGACAAATTTCATCCACATGGATATGTCTAGGAGTCCTTTTTCTTGCACTAGACAGTCAAGGTAAGGAAGGTGGACATGAGCTACGAATCCCAAGGCATCTTTGTTGGGGTGCTTCATTCACATGTTAGTCCATATTGGGAGTGTGCTCGACATGGTTGTGGTCTTCTTGGAGAGATTGAAAATTAATCATTTCCCCTAGGTCTAACGCTTGATACTCAGGGTCTCTCAATATACCTATGTCTTCAAGAGCTTCAGCATGGCTCATTGATGGATTGTTGGTTGGAGACTGTGTTGATGTTGGAATTTGATTTGGGTACATTGGACGCAACCACTTCACCCATGGTTCTGAACTAGAGGTTGTTATGTCATCAACTCTATTAGGATCGGTCGCAATATCAGTGGAAATGTCTGCACCATGTCTCACTCTGTCCATTTCCAACCTGGCCTTTTCTCTTACCTCATTTTCCTTTTCAATGGGCATATTCCTTCTATTTTTTCTTACTCAGTTATGTGAGTTTCCCAACTCCAAAAGTTTCTTTATCAAAACTATGAGGTCTACCCCTACATAAGAAGCAACAAATAAGGTATTAGTTCCATTATACAAGAAACATGAGGCGTTCCAACAGAATTAACTAAATTACAGATATTTTAGTATGGTAATTATTGGCATTGAAACATAAATGTTGATTAAAGGTTTCTCTTTATGTTCGAACTAAAGTTTCATTTCTATACTCTATTTGAGTCAAGTAAAGAGAGTCATTTTTGGAGGTATTACAGCTATAGGATTATGACTTCCTTTATGTTCAAAGAGTATTGGAATTCACAAGAAGATGACTGAAATATTCTTCATTTCCAACATCTTCAGACGAGATGACATTACACGTAATATGCCACATTAGTTGTGCGGGAAGACACAAGTTGGTGTTTGGATGTCTTGGGAATAAATTGAATAAATTACACTCATTAAGTTACACTAACTAAAGAGAACAAATTGACTAATTAAACAATGAGGAGGTTACAAATCCCCATAAAAAACGAGAAATCATTGAGGTAGAGGCATCCCTGTCAAGCTCAAAGGCATGTTATGATAAGCATGAAGAGGAGAGCATGGACAAGTTGGTGATCTATTCAATATGGACCCTCTCCCATGATTGCTTCCAAGGTTTTTATACAAATTGAAGAGTATGAAGAGAGAACCTCATCTATGCCATCCTTGTGGGAAATGAAAATATATTAATGTGCAAATGATTATTGGTCTACATTGCATACTTCATCTTGTATAGAGAATATGGACAACTTCGTGAACTATTCAATATGGACCCTCTCCCATGATTGCTTCAAAGGTTTTTTTTTAAATTGAAGAGTATCAAGAGATAACTTTATCAATGCCATCATTGTGTGAAATCAAATTATATTCATGTGCAAATGTATATTAGTTAACATTGCATACTTCATCTTGTATGGAGAATATGAGACTTGCTTAGATGTGAAGTTGGGAATTCTTCTTGTGAAATTAATTGTTGTCTATGATAGAGATATTGTTGTAGGCATATGATAAAACATAAATCAATGAAATGATCTGAAATCTTGTGAATGAAAAGAATTATTTACAATTCACCATACCTATTCAAAATTATCTCTTCTTGCAATGAAAACTTGTAGTTTGAATGTTTCCACTAACTTCCAAGACCACTGAAGATGTTTGTTAGATTCCAAGATTGATATTCTATCCAATAGATCAAAGAGTGTCCAATTGATGATTGATTTTGAGCCAATTTGCAAAGTTCAGGAGCACAAAATGCACGAATAGTTGTAGAAAACCCGTGAAAATTGGTAGCAACCCCAGGAATCTAGATATCTATTTTTTTTAACCAGCAACAGGTGCGCACACGATAATTTATGAGCGTGCACGCATGTATAAGATCACACGCCCATATCAACGCATACGCACAGATACACGTGTGCGTGTTGCTGCCTAACATTTACAACATTTGCTCACTAATGTTTATCCCATTTAATGGCTAATGTTCTTCAACAATGTCTTGATATTCACACATGTACGAGTATTTTTACAATATAGTCTTCACCACTACTTTCTTCTTAGGCCCATGGGTGCCATTATGAGGTCTTAGGATCCTTACCTATGGATATTGGAGGGTAAGGGAGGCCTCCAACACTGACCAAGGATGGGTGTCAATTTTTAACAAAGTTTTAGTGGTGACCATGGTCAATAACACATGGCCTCAATCCCTAGCACGACAATAGCGACAGTGGCGACCATGGTCACGACAGTTGCAACAATGGCGACCATGGTCAATAACACATCGTAAATAACACCATTGTGAATAACACAATCATTTTCGTCATCATCATCATCCTCATCATCGTAATCATCATCATCATCATCATCATCATCATCATCATCATCCTCATCATCGTAATCATCATCATCATCATCATCATCATCATCATCATTGTCATCATAGTCATAGTCATCGTGATCATCATCATCATCCTCGTCGTCATCATCATCATGATCCTCATCATCATCATCATCGTCGTCGTCATCGTCGTCGTCGTCGTCATCATCGTCATCATCATCATCCTCATCATCATCATAGTCATCATCCTCATCATCATCATTGTCATCATCCTCCTCATCATCATCATCATTGTTCATCATCATCGTCATGGTCATCATCATCATTCCATTGAAAATGCTTGAAAATAAATCAAAGCAAAGTTTCAAGTAAACCTATCATCATCATCATCATCATTGTTCCTCATCATCGTCGTCATCATCATCATCCTCATCATCATCATCATCATCATCACCATCATTCTTCATCATCGTCGTCATCATCATAGTCATCATCATCCTCATCATCGTAATCATCGTCATTATAGTCATCCTCATCATCATCATCATCATCATCATCATTGTTCCTCATCGTCGTCGTCGTCATCATCATCCTCATTATCGTCACCATCATTGTTCATCATCGACGTCATCGTCGTCGTCATCATCATCATCATCATCATCATCATCATAGTCATCATCCTCATCGTCATCATCATCATCATCATCATCATCCTCATCATCATCATATTCATCATCCTCATCATCATCATCAGCATCCTCATCATCATCATCATAGTCATCATCCTCATCATCATCATCATAGTCATTATCCTCATCATCATCATCATCCTCATCATCATCATCCTCATCCTCATCATCATCATAGTCATCATCCTCATCATCATCATTGTCATCATCATCATCATTATCATCACCATCATAGTCATCATCATAGGCATCATCATCATCATCATCATCATCATCATCGTAATCATCGCCATCATAGTCACCATAGTCATCCTCCTCATCATCATCATAATCATCATCCTCATCATCATCATGACCATGATCATCATCATCATCATAGTCATCATCCTCATCATCATCGCCATCATCATCATCATCATCCTCGTCCTCATCATCATCATTATAGCCATCATCCTCATCATCATTGTCATCATCATCAACATCATCGTCATCACCATCATAGTCATCATCATCCTCATCATCGTAATCATCATCATAATCATCATCATCATAGTCATAGTATTTGTGATCATCATCGTCGTCGTCGTCGTCGTCATCGTCATTGTCATCATCATCATTATAGTCATCATCGTCATCGTCGTCATCGTCATCATTGTTCATCATCATCGTCATGGTCCTCATCATCATGGTCATCGTCATCAATGTCAACATCATCATCCTCGCCATCGTAATCATCATAATCATCGTTGTCATAGTCATCGTGATAATCATCATCATCATCATCCTCATCATCATCATCATCACCATCATTGTTCATCATCATCATCATCATCATCATCCTCATCGTCATCTGCATCATCATCATCATAGTCATCATCCTCATCATCATCATTTTCATCATCCTCCTCCTCATCATCATCATCATTGTTCATCATCATCATCATTCCATTGAAAATGCTTGAAAATAAAATCAAAGCAAAGTTTCAACTAAACCTATCATCATCGTCGTTCTGATCATCATCGTTCTCATCAACATCCTCCTCATCATCACCATCATTGTTCATCATCATTATCGTCATCATCATCATCATCATCCTCATCCTTATCCTCATCATCATATTCATCATCCTCATCATCCTCATTGTCATCATCCTCCTCATCATCATCATCATTGTTCATCATCATCGTCATGGTCATCATCATCATTCCATTGAAAATGCTTGAAAATAAAATCAAACCAAAGTTTCAACTAAACCTATCATCCTCATCATCATCGTTGTTCATCATCATCGTCGTCATCATCGTCATCCTCATCATCATCATCATAATCATCATCACCATCATCACCACCATTGTTCATCACCATTGAAATCGCCGTCGTCATCATCATCATCATCATCATCATCCTCATCATCATCATCATTGTCATCATCATCACCATCATTGTTCATAATCATCGTCATTATCATCAGCATCATCATCATCGTCATCATCATCATCATAGTCATCATCACTGTCATCATCCTCCTCATCATCATCATTGTTCATCATCATCATCATTCCATTGAAAATGCTTGAAAATAAAATCAAAGCAAAGTTTTAGTTAAACCTATCATCATCATCATTGTTCCTCGTCATCGTTGTCATCATCATCATCATTGTTCCTCATCATCATTGTCATCATCATCATCCTCATCATCAACATCACCATCATGGTCATCGTCGTCTTCATCATCATCATCCTCATCATCATCATCATAGCCATCATCATTGTCATCATCCTCATCATCATCATCACCATCATTGTTCATCATCATCGCCATCGTCATCATCATCATCATCCTCATCCTCATCCTCATCATCATCATCCTCATCCTCATCATCATCATCATAGTCATCATCCTCGACATCATCATCATCATCATCATCATCATCCTCACCATCATCATTGTCATCATCATCATCATCATTATCATCACCATCATAGTCATCATCATCCTCATCATCGTAATCATCATCATAATCATCATCATCATAGTCATATTATTCGTGATCATCATCGTCGTCGTCGTCGTCATTATCATCATCATCATCATCATCATCATAGTCATCATCATCATCATAGTCATCATCATCATAGGCATCGTCGTCGTCGTCGTCGTCGTCGTCATCATCATCATTGTTCATCATCATCGTCATGGTCATCATCATCGTCGTCGTCATCATCATCATCATCAACGTCATCAACGTCAACATCCTCATCATCATAATCATCATCATCATCATCATCATAATCATCGTCATCATAGTCATAGTCATCGTGATCATCATCCTCATCATCATTGTCATCATCATCACCATCATTATGCATCACCATCGTCATCGCCATCATCATCATCATCGTCATCATCATCATCATCCTCATCATAGTCATCATCCTCATCATCGTCAGTGACATCATCCTCATCGTCATCATTGTCATCATTGTCATCATCCTCCCCCTCATCATCATCATTCCATTGCAAATGCTTGAAAATAAAATCAAAGCAAAGTTTCAACTAACCTATTATTAAATTATAATATTAAAAATGTTGAAAAATTAAAAGATAAATTATTATTATGATGATGATGATGATTAACGTCCACTGAGGCCAATTTTGGTTTATCGAACCTTAAGAAAGATGATACTTGGTTTACTTTAAAATCTTGTTCATGTGCTCAAAAAGCTTGCCAAGAAGCTTTCCAAGGTCACTATAGTTTTGGCAAGTTAGGAGGTTATAAAGGTTTGTATTGTAACAAATACTATGAAACTCAGATCTAATGTGGGTGTAAGCAAGGTACTTTAAGATAAAGTGATTTTCATCCTCAACGCTCATAGACTCACACAGATGGCAAACCCTTTCTGCCCATAGAGTTTTAGGAATAGACCAACACCATGTTTCTCTATGGAGTTCACGAGAGTTAGTTCTAATCTTGGCTATATTAATTTTCTTCCATGAGCTAGTTACTACCGAGAGATACTTCTGATCTTCCAAGTTAAGATTAATGACCTCCTTATTGTATCTTAATTTTCTCTTAACCGTTAAATTTTCTTCATATCATAATATCTCTTTAAACTTAGAAGTAATAATATTTTTTACATTATCAATGTTCTGAAAAATGTCGTTTTCATCAAGGCCCCAATGGTTTAGCCAAGCCATGGTATCTTTACACCAACACCGCTTGAGGCGTAATTTGTTTTGACTTGAGTTTAAAGCAATTTTAGGAAGTATCTCGTTTCCCATGTTATTTATCTTATGCATGTACATTAGGTACCTAGTCATAGCCATGCTCTCGATGGGGGAAAGACCCACTTCTATGAAGAGAATAGGATAAGCCATATTGCTTTTAATTTTGAGGTTATAAGTTATAAACCACTTCTGGATTTGCTCAATTTTCCTTCAAGATTCTTTAGAAATGTTGCACCCCCATACTTCACAACCATATAACAGTACAGTTTATCATAAAATTCAAAAGTGAAAATGGAAAGCCATAATAAACAAGAAAAAATGTGATGCGAAAATTAAAAGAAGTAATGGCAATTTATTAATGTACAATAAAATAATATAAAATATTTAATAGAGAGGTAAAGTAATAAGTTGTTATTATTCTTAGTTGTTAATAGAGAGGTAAAGTAATAAGTTGTTATTATTCTTAGTTGTTATATATTTTATATATAACAATATAATTGAAAGAGAGGTTAGGTTTCAGAAATAAAATGTGATGGTTGAAATTAAAGAGTTATGTAGATTTATTAATGTATAATAAAATAACATAAAATAATAGTAAAATAATAAGTTGATGTTTCTAATTAATATATATCAATATAATATTTATTATCAATATATTTATTATGATAATACATTATTTTTATTTTAAATCTGACTTCTCTTTTCACCTATGTTAATTGGTACATAAAATACCATCTTGACTGATATATAAAATATATAAATTAAGAAGAACAACTTATTATTTTACCTTTTCATTAAATATTTTATATTATTATGTTCTCGACAGGGAATATATATGAATCGGTTAGGTCAATTAATTCGACATACATATTTAATTTTTTTAGTTTTCAAATGTTTTAATATAGTTTGATTAAATTTTTTTTTTTAAATTATTTAAGTATTGATTTAACTTAATTTCTATTGGTCTTTTGGAGGTGACGTTTACTTGGGTCTTTGTGCCCCAAGACCCGGCGGCGTGATGGCGTAAGCAATAATAATGGCCTAAGCAATAGCACTGACATGTATTGGAAAATAGTTTTCATTTTTTTTTTGGAAAGAGAATTCCTTACCCGAGGCCCAAAACACACTTTAAGTTACGGGGCCCAAAACACACTTCAAGTTACGGGCATGTCAACTGCCACACGGCCATTGTAAAGCAATGGTTCTATGGCTAATTCCATATATCGTTCCGACCATACCAACTTTAGAGTCTCATGTATAATATTATACTGTGCGTCCATGCATAAGCATATCACTCTTCGATCTCAGCAGCCACCTCTTATTAAAATTCAACACTCTGCAAAGTCTCGTCAAATCACCACAAATAATCTAATCTGAGTGATCTAGTCAAATCACCCCAAATAATCTAATCTGAGAATTCTGTAGAACATGCTGTTGTGCCAAATATTTGATGTGAGATATCCACTCACCCGTTGGATATTCTATGTATATACTCTGTGCAACATGTTCTGGTTGCGTCAGGTCTCAACGCGGCCAGGTTTGACCACCCTGTAATGGTTGGCATGTAAGTTTATATACAAATGGGTGTCAATATCAGGTTTTGGGAGCTCTACTTTTTCTGAGAAGACTCTACCTTGGAAAATTGGCCATTAAATAGGATCAGATTGTGTCTGTTTTGTAAAATTCTGGTTTTATCGGTATATTTGGGCATATTTGTTGTGTGTTTGAAGAGTAGATTGAATTTTGGTTTAGCTAAAGGTTTTAAGAATCTGAAGAAAGTTGCAGTCATGGTGATTTGAGCATCATACAACAGGTCTGAAAAATCCTTTTACGATCCATTTTACATGGCGAGAGAAGGGCCTCCCAAGAATAATTGTGAAGACAGTCCTCAAGTTATTTGATGATTTCAGCGTGGCGAATCACATTCATTTATTGAAGCCACAGACGGTCTTTGTGAATGTTAGGAGCGTGCTTCAGACTAACTAGGAAACTTCACATTTGGAGAACCACTAGGGTTTGGTGGTTGGAAAGGATGAAGAGGATCATCTGCCTCACAAATAAATTTAATGGTGGACTGATGAACAACTCTTTTTGGAACCCACATGGTTTTGATGATACAGTGAATGGTAGGATGTATTTATGTGTGTACACTTCAAATTTTTTTGTATGATTCCCAACCCTGTGACCTTATTATAAAATATTATAGTAATGGAATCAACTCTCTGTTTTATACTTATTATAACCAACTATCCTGTTTGTCCCACACAATCTACATTTTCTTTTCCACTGGCTTCGTACACAATCCACATTTAGTTTGCAAGCATTAAAAACGGATGTGTTTCAAGAAAATGGAGTCAGAATATAACCTGGTAATCTGCGGCCATTAACCATTGACAGGTCTTCACCTTTTACCCTTCGCATGGTAGGACAGAGAATGGAGTTGTTCCTGAAATCTCTAGTCAAACAATAATGCTATGATAAGGCCGAGTTCCCCTCCCCACCGTTATAAGACCCCTCTTCCTTTTTTCGTCTTTCAAACTCGCCCTTCACTCTTACTTTGTGCTTCCAACATCCCTAGCATTTTCGTGCTTCCTTTTTACTTCTCCCAACTTTACAACATATAAAATGGGGAAGTAGCAACAAATAGATTTTCTATCAATGGAAATGGACATTCGTATAATGATGTATATGTTAACAGGAACGAAACTGTTAATGGGCATGTAGTTCATCATGTTAATGGGAACAGTAACCGGATTACCATGGCGGCAGTTTCACAGATTCAAAACCATGCTTTCAAAGATGGACGGTGCTGCTGCTTCTGATATGAAGAAAAAATTAAAGACAATCTTTGCTGGTGTCTGGCGGCTAAATAAGTAAATTTTGGAAACCTCTGGAATTGAATTGTAATAACTTATTGTTGATTTTCGCACAGCAGAGATTTCCCAGCTTATTAAATATAGAATTGGATAAATCATGTGCAGTGTTGTTTATATTATCAAACTGTTCTTTGGATTCTTTTCAGTTAAAAAATTTTGAAGACTCTCGAATCACTTTTAAATTTGTTTTTCCTCTGTCTCCAAACGATCATTTTCTTTGTAAATCATTTTTATTTTTGAATTTCATTTTTTTAAATGTTCAAATAGTTGTTTCTTGTGATGGTTGTACTATTATTGAAAATTTGCATAATTTGAATTTATTATTGAAAATTTGCATAATTTGAATTTTAAATTTTATATAGTTGTAGTATGAAATATTTAATTTTTTTAAGTATTTAAATTCTGAATTTCAAATATTTAATTTTTAAATTTGCTCTAGCTTTAAAATTTTGTGTTTAAGAAATTCTTTAAGTTTTGCATTGCCAAATTATATCTGTGTATGATATGAATTCCTTCAAATTTTAAATGAACCTCATCTGTATGAATTACTTCAGTTTTGTATCGCACACTTATTTTAATTGCAATTACAAAATACCTACATATGTTGAGATGGTGTTTATCTCAATTTTATGAACACACCCATCACATCACTAAACCATCTAAATTTCCCAGAACTAGCAGTCTCTTTTCATAAGTTAAGGTGGTTTAGTAAAAGAATAGTTAACATAAAAAAGACATTAAATTTTTCTTAAAAATTGACAGGTTAGTGATAGGTTAGTTTTTGGCTTTTTTTTGTAACACTGAAGTCTTAATTTAGCAATGGACACAGATGTGATTTACCTCTCTACAAAAGTACTAATTTTTCGATCTAAGGTAACAAATATTGATCCCTGGTATGGCCACAATGCTCATGCTCTGCGATGCTTGTAGCAAAGTGAATTCTTTTTTAAGAAAAATGAGTCAATAAATGCAGTGCGTGCGATATCGATTGCTTTAAAAACTACTGTTTAATTTGATTCACAGCCGAGTGGGAGAATTTAGAATTGTTGATAAGTGGAGTAGAGTCACTATGGATATGATGTACATGGTTTGAGAACTGAATTTGTTAATGGAGGCGGAATATTAAAAACAAAAAACGTACAGTTTACCCCACATAGAAGACGTGATACATATACAACTTTTCATATCTTACTCTCTCAAGAAATACATATGCTTTTTCTTTATTCGTAAGACAAATCCCCAGGAGCCTCGAAGTCAGAAGTGTAAGATCTGATTTGATTCCAAATTATATTTTTTCTCCAAAATCATTCCTCTTTTGAGCAGAGAGCTTGGAATGTGTTTTCTACCGGGGAGCATTTATGATGTATAGAATGATGTGGCCTGCTGCAAAAAAAAAAAAAGGTTAGAACGCTCACCCAAAAAAATATGAATTAAATCTGTGTAATTATTTAGCTTGACTAAAAAGAAGTCTCACAGTCAACAATAAATCTAAGCATAGGACAAACCCATGAAGTTGCTGAATTAGTCAAATTTACCAAATAAGTGATCTTTCTGGAGAATGAGTTTTGTTTAATTGTAAGAAGTCAATTTTTTTCCTTAAACCCATTTTTTTTATTTTTTTAAGAAAAACTTGAAGTCTTTAATATGATTGACATTATTACCTACATAATCATTATTAAGTACATAAGAATATCTTACCTACTGCCATATTGTTCTCCGTGACCCTCTAGAGTTTTCCATTTAATTGAAGCCAAAAAGCTTCACAAGCCCTTATTTTCATTTAGGAAATCCCTGTTGTTTGATCCTTGCTTGGTTTATGCGGGTGAGCTTAGATCTAAAACTTGGTTTTTTAAGTTTTTTTAAAAACAATATGTGTAGTGGAGAACTTTTATTTTTTATTTTTTCCTTTACTATAATAAAAAAATTATATAAAAAAATACTAATTAAAATTAAAATAATAAATATGAAATAATGAAAACTTCTACCCACTTACACCACTTACACCAGATGCAGAAGTTGATTTCAACTCCAAAATGTTGCTCTTTTCTTCACCCAAATAGCCCGGAGTTAATTTTTATGAACCAAACCTTTGGAGCATGCATTAAGTTTTGAAGTATACCTATCCACACTATCCATTTTGCTTTGCCTACTGATTTCTCCACCTACACTTAGCAGCAATAATTAACATTAATTTAAACAATTGTTTTCATCTTTTATTGGGTGACTAACAAAAATGAAAACAATATACACTACATAACATATATATATATTTCTGAAATGCTTTATTTCAAATAACTTAAAACCTAATCTATACAGTGTTTATTACTGTTTAATAATATACACTATTAAATCTAAACTGCTTTAAATCAAATAACTTGAAGACTAAAACGTAATCTATACACTATTTATTACTCTGTAATAAGATATAAATATATTTGTTTTCGTGATACTGGGTAGTTAAATATATATTTTATTTATTATTATAATTCTTTTTAAATCAATGGCTGCACATTAGTCCAAATGACTAGCTCTCCACCCTAATCAATGAACGTTTTGGCTTGATTAATATATATAAACATAAAGCTTTGATAATATTCTTTTTAAAAAGATTAAGAGTTTAGCTTTTCTCAAAAGCCAAAGGTGAGCTTCATATATGCTTATATGTGCAGCAAGCAGAGTCCAATAAGTATAATAAGTGATATAAAATAAAAATTTGTTAAGTACAATAAGTGATATAAAACAAAAATTTGTTAATATTTTTCTTAAAAAGATTAAGAGTTTAGCTTTGCTCAAGAGCCAAAGGTGAGCTTTATATATGCTTATATGCAGCAAGCAGAGTGAAATAAGTATAATAAGTGATATAAAAAAAAATTAATGAGAAATAAGTATATTTAAATTTTATATGAATTATTTAAAATTATTTAATTAAAATTTATAATATTATAAAATAATATTTTAAATTAATTTATGTTTATTTTACATATTAAATATAAATAATTATAAATTTCAACTACCTTTTATAAATTTCATAAATTATGATTAAACTACCTAAAATAAAATATATATATTTAACTTACATTTAATGGTAATGGTAAATGTAGATGACTTTTGGCTTTGTTGTATGCCCATATTTTCAGAGCATATGAATTTTTGTTTGATACAAAACTCACTAAACTTTAAATTACATATAATTTAATATTGTTTTATTAAATTGTTTAATTTTTAGTATTAAAAAATTTAAGTTGTGAATAAAAAGAAGATAACACTAGCTCAAAATAACTTGTTTAAAACAAGGCTCACCTCACCACCGTCCTCATTAGTTTCCTTTGATTCTAAATCCTCCAGCTTCAACAAAATATAAGAAAACTCAACATCATGGAGCAATGTTTGAATGGTAAACAAAACAACACCAATAAAAATTGTCCATTCAACTAAAATTGTCACTTTCACAACACAAACAATACCTGCCATGACATTCTCATCATTTCCCTAACTCATACAAGAGAACCCAAAACCTCCCTCCACCAATGATTAATGACAAGTGATTACCAATTTCTATACGATATGAAATATTGAATTCCTTGGAATTGTGTCTTGTCCAAATATTAGTGAGTTTTTATCCTTGAATGTACTCTTCCTTATTTGAACAGGTCATGATCCAGGACGTGTCTACCATGATTCGATATGGCCAGAATCCCATCATTTTTCTAATTAATAATGGGGGATACACTATAGAGGTTGAAATTCATGATGGACCATACAATGTCATAAAGAATTGGAACTACACTGGTTTGGTAGATTCCCTTCATAATGGTGAAGGGAAATGTTGGACTGGTTTGGTAGATTCCCTTCATAATGGTGAAGGGAAATGTTGGACTGTCAAGGTACTTTAATATTATATATCCATAGCATGGCCAACCTGTTTACATATTTTGTGATAGGGTAGTATTTGTGCATAAGGTATTTTGTTAGTATGGTGCTTGCCCTTTTTCCATTTGTTGAGACCCGCTTCTTAACCAACTGCATTTCCTTAAAAACTACATTATTGTAGACTTGAGGGGGGTTCCCTTTTTATTGGTCATAACTCAGTATCATCTTGGTGGACTATTTTTCTAGTTTTATCTCTCTTTGAGGTATCTATTACACTGTTGACATTACAAACTAGTCTGTGAGTTGACTTACAACTGTATTTTTTCTAAGGAACCTTTGTAGTTGTTACTTTCACTAGCAGATTCTATGTTGCTCGGCCAATTGAGGGACTAGTGAAACGAGAAAATAACGTGTGCTCAATGAGTCCATAGAAGTCTGTTTTTGCTTAACTATCTCAAACATGAGCTTAATCTAGTATTTGTTTTGCCATTTAACAACATTGCTTCTCTCTGTGCAAGATAGAATAGAAGAAGAGGTTGTAGAGGCTATTAAACTGCCTTAGGACCCAAAAAGGATTGCTTATGCTTCATTGAAGTTATTTCACACAAGGATGACACAAGCAAAGAATTGCTTGAGTTGGGGTCTAGAGTCTCTGCAGCTGACACCTTGGTCAATGTCAATCCTCGAAAGCTAACTGTGTTGTTACATGCAACTATGGAGCGCTTGATCTTGTCCAAAGGTATCATCCACTACTATTTTATTTTTTAGGATCTATGGATTTATAATCTCTTCTAACTATTAAAAAAATAGCTAAATGGATGAACTATTTTTGTTATAAAGTGTAGTTTAGCAAACATCACTTTCCTATATGGAGATTTGTTGCTATTTAACGCCAGATTGCTTTCTATTTCCCTTCATTGCTATCCCATTGCATTCTATTCCTAAAAAATGTAGAAAGTTCCATGAGGGGTAACAATTCGGTGGATCACTAGTTTGAAGTGGTTAAGAGTGTTTAAATATAATAATTGTAATTTCTACATTTTAATTTGTTCTACTTATGTGTAGTTTTTCAAATACACTTTTATTGTGCTTGCAAATTGAAGTTCTTTGGCTTATCACTCTAACTATAAAATTCCATAAGAGTGGTGCTCTTTCACCATAATTTGTCCATGAAACATTTGCAACAAAAAAAATGAAATATATTTAATTTGATGCTTGGAGATAATCTGACCCTAAGATTAATAAATAATCTTTAATAGCATAATTCACATATTTTGTTTAAAAAGAAAATGCAATCGATATAGTAGTCATTATGATATGTTTGAGTTATGATATGTTTCTTATTAATAAATGTTTCAAAAGAATTTCGAGTTATGATCTGTTTCTTATTATTAAATGTTTAATGATGCACAATGAATTTCGTTTACAAGCAAAGCTGTTGTGACAATGTCGGGGACATTGCCACCACGTGGCTTCGTTGTTTGGTTGCTTCCTTTTCACCTACAAACTTAGAAGGACGAGGAATACCAGTTGCTCTTTACCTGCAGACTAAGAAGAGGGAAGGAAGGCCAATGAGTGAGGAAGTCACCTGCAGACTAAGAAGAGGGAAGGGAGGCCAGTGAATGGAGAGGGAAGGAAGGCCAGTGAGTGAGGAATTCAGTCACTTTGTTTACTGGCACGATGGAAGAAGCCACCCGGTTCCCTTAAGAAGCTTTGACAGGAGTCTTCCGCTATCATATTCATTCATTCATATCTTTTAGTAGAGACTTAAGAGGCAGCAGAGGATTTAGTTTCATTTATTCTACAGGGTTAAAAATGTACTTTTTCTTGGGCTTTAAGCGAAAATGTATTTGGCATCGAGGTGTTCAATAACAGCATCAATTCGAATCGTAGAGCTCGTTCAATCCCTCACAATGTTGATGATTTCTTACTCCTCATCGGATCATGTGTTGTATCCCACTAGCCTCCACGGTCATTTACTTCATCACGGTTTAGGTAACATTGTGAAATCGTTGTTATCAAATAGTCGAAAGACCATTGGTTTTTCCGTTGCTTCAACCCTGAAGATAAAGCAAACAATACCTGGAGTTTGGCATTGCTACATATGAAACCACAGTAACATAGCTGGAAACAATAGACGAACTGATTGAAAAACATGATAAGTCTCAGCATCAGTTCGATTCTCAGGCGTCCTTCTTCCCCCTCGGCTCCGGTGTTGTATCCCACTACTCTCCATGACCATTTACTTTGTTGGGGTTAAGTGGCATTGAAAAATCAAACCGTTACTTTTACTATTGCTTCACGTTAAAGCAAACAATACTATCAATACCTAGTAGGTTAAAACAAACAATACCTAATCTGAAACTCCTAGTCGTCGCCGCCACCGCTAGGCATGAAACCAAGTAGAACAATAGGAAACATCTGTGTAATGGCGGATGTATTCTCAGGACGCAGTTAAACAATAATGAAGTCAAACAATAATGAGGCTGAGCGCCCCTCCCCACCATTATAATACCCAATTGCCTTTCTCATCTTCAAACTCGCTCTTCGCTCTACTCTGTGCTTCCAACATCAATAGCATTTGCTTGCTTCCTTCTTACTTCTCCCACCTTTACAACATATAAAATGGGGGAAGCAGTGTTAATTCTAATGGGCATGCAGTTCATCATGTTGATGGAAACGGTAACGGGATTACCAGGCACGGCTATTGTTTCCAATGGAGTGTCGGATTCAAAACAACGCTTTCGGAACTAAATTGTAATAACTTGTCGTTGATTTTTGCACCACTGGTATTTTTGAGCTTGCTCTTGCACATAGGTGCTTGGCGCTTGTTATAGACGGAAAGTTTCAAAAGAAGTGGGCGCTCGTCTGCCACCCGAAGTGAGTAATTAACTGATAAAAATTTTATTGTTGTAGAACTCGACTATAAGCGTTTTAACTCATCCATTCTTGCAGGCTGGTGGAAGTTATTTTAGGTAAGTTCTCATTACCATATCTATTTTAATATTTAGGGTTTATACAAGTAGCCAAGAGAAATGATTGTCTGTGTACATCTGATATGTGCAGGAGGAGCACTAGTGTATCCAAACTCTATAATAGTTTTTAAGCTTACTATGGTGGTTCCAAAAAAGTTCTTTCGGAGAGTATAATTAGCCTCATTAATTGTTTAGTCATTAAAATCCTTCAAAGTATTTGATTCTAATTATTTACTCTATTTGTATTTGGGGGTAAAATATGTCTTGGGTTGAGAATTAGCTAGAATCAGCTTCCTTTCATTATTTCCCTGCTCTAGCTTTGCAGGTTGTTTTGGTTCAGAGATGTTTAGAGCCTAGAGGTACCATAGGAAACTTGCCAAACTAGGGTACTTAAGGAGTCTGGCATGGAAGCCAGCTCCTACAAAATTTTCAAATTAAGTTACTTCAAGAGCTTGGTGCAGAACCCAACTTATGGACCACTTTTGGCTTTCACGCACAGCATGGTCAACTCTATGTTGACAGTGACCAGTAGTAGAAGCACCAGTGTGAGCTAAAAAGGCTGGAAAATGATCGACAGGTGGTACCCTACTCCAGTGCACTGGGTGCCCTGGCGCAAAAAACTAGCAACTGATGCAGGTGCACCACCTCCACCTCCATCTCCACCTTGCTTATTTGTACATGAATTTGCTAGTAGAGATGGGCACATATTAGGGAGCTATCATGTCAGGGATTTTCCTCGAAATATTTTCCAATTCAAAATAAATGTTCACCCATGTCTTACGGGATGAATTTGTTTTAAGTGAACTTCTGCTAGAAAATATGTTAAATTTTTTATTTAAAAAAAATAAAATCCTTGTCAAAAAAAAATTTTGTTGATATTATGAATAATGAGAACTATAAAGATTCACCAAGGCATTTGCAATTATAAAAATTTATGATTCCGTAGGATTTTCTCAACTAATAGATAACAAAATATGTAGAAGGTTGCATCATGACTCTGCAGTTTTGAACATGCTCTTCGCATGGTGATTGATCCTAGTGGAGGGATTGTGTTTAAAATATTTTGTATCAATACAAATAGGGATATTTTAGATTGGCCTTCCCTTTCTTCTATTTTGGACATTGGCTGGCATAATGTCCTTTCTGGTGACACCTAAAACATTTCACCCTCAAATATTTCTACGTGGACTTGATTCTTCCTTACCTTTTTTGTGTGATTTCCTACTTCCCTTCCTCATCCTCCTGGTGAGTGCTAGGTCTTCTACTTCCTTTTGCTTCACTGAACATGATTCCAACCTTATCTTGTCATGCACAAAGCAATCCCAAAGCTTATCATAAGTAGGTAAATTCTCATGAGCACAAACACCTTGGACAAAAGGTTTCCAAGATGGAGTGAATCCATTCAAGGCAATGGACACCAACTTTGTGTCCTCTACTTTTGTTCATCCAGTACCTCCATCAAGGTATGCACAATACCCCCTTTTTCATCCATAAGGTATGGAACACAACTAACTTTGTGCAAGGGTTTGAAACTAGAAGAAAGAATCCCTACTTCTTATGACCTACTAGTATATTTAAGTTAAGTTTTATCTTCAAATGGCATTTTAATGTGTATAAAAAAATGCTAGGGTTAAGACTTTCTGATATTGGTTTAAGCCTAGCTGAACTATTTCTTTTCAATATTAAATCTTAAAATCTCAGGACTTCATATTTTTTATATGAATGCCATTGTAAGACGTTATATGGAAGGGTTAATTTTTCTCTAGCCTTAGTTATAATTGTTAACATATACAATTTAGAAGTGTTTAAATTTTGATGCATTTTAATTGATGGTTCTAGTTTGATTTGCAAATTGATTATGGTTCTGGTTAGAGACTTGAATTAATTTTTTTAATCCAAAAGAATATATTCTTGATCTACATTATTACTCTATCTGTGGAAAGTTTTCTTACCTTCTCGACTCAGTTTATAACTAATAAACAGTGTTGTATTCCTTTAAATGTCGGCAAAGACTTGGTTCTCATCATCCTAATTTGTAGTTACAATGTGTGATTTCAGCCTCAAAAGCGTTTTCATCATGGGAGGCGGCTAAGGCTCCACAGCTCCGCAGGTATTATGGCACAAGAATGTCACGAAATCAATGAACACTTTGACATGGGATGTGGCAAACCTGCAAACTTTCAATGTGAACCTTCAATGTGTGTGCCATTCCTCTACAAACCTTCAATGCTTTTGTATCGTTCCTCATTTCCTTCAATGCATGTGTATCCTTCAATGCCTGTGTATCATTCCTAGTTTGCATTTCTGTCTTTTTTCTTAATCTTAGGCTAAGTGACAGGAAGATAGAGCTATCATTTTGGTAAATGGAGGGTTTGTGTGTGCTTTCATGCTATTAATCATGTTGGATATGGTATGTTTGTCTATTCTTAGAAGCATTAGAGGGCATTAGAATTATGTTTTTTAATCAGTGCATAATATCGGCCATGAATTTGAATGCTGAGAAGAAAATAATTGCTCGGGTGTGCCGGTGTTGAACTTCATAAGCTTTTGGTATTGGGATTTTTGCCTCTGAATTAGGCCTTCATTTGAAGCTTTTGTTCACTATGTTCAAGTTTGGATTAATTTATGGTTTTATTGTTTTTTTTTTCAATTTTTGTGGAGTTAAATAAAACCTTGCTTGCAGGATGTTGTTGATTTTTGCCCCTAAATACCTTGTCATGAATCGAGAAGCCTTCTGCACTTCTCGCCTTGAGCTCATTATCAATGATACCAGGTAACGAAATTTTAATGCTTCATTTCTTTATACTCCTTAGGTTCTTGCTGATTGAAATTTGCAATTATCATTGTCTATATCTAGAAGCATTAAAAAAGTGTTTTTATTACTATTTTTTATACCTTTTATTTTCATTTTAGGTTTTGGTAACAAATGGATAACGTAGAGGTGCTCAATAAGTTGGGAAATCACGATTCTTTTGTGCATAAAAAGACAGATCGGGTTGATATGGATGAGTTATTGTGTCTCTTTTGCATGAATATGAAGCCCAAAAATTACTTTGCTTTCTCCATAACGCTTAAAGTCAAGTACATTGGTATAGTTATGACCAATATTGTTTATTAAGCTCTCGAACAATGTTGGGAGAAGCATCATTACATGTATCCTTGTTTTTCATTCATTCAATATTTGTTGGAAATGTCCTAGTTTGCGTGGAAAATGCTTTATCTATTTCTTGTGTTTTAGCTATTGAACTCGTTAAGGAATCGGACATCAGTTACTCAAAAACTTTCAGTCATTCAAATAATTTAGATTGATAGGTACTGATTTTATTCTTTTGTTCTTACTAAACTGGAGGAGTGCATTCACAACACACTTAAACACTTAAATTCTGTAGTTTTACCAAGAACAACTTAAACAAGGAGTGCAATTCACTTGACTTTTAGACACACTTAAATTCTGTAGTTTGCCCAAGAACAACTTAAACGATTTTTTACTTTTGTACATACCCTAGTGTAAATAAACTAAAATGTGTAAATATTTGTTGTACCAAGAGAAACAAGTTGTTGTTACAGCATGAGTCTTGGTGCTCTTACAGTCTGGAGTAGAAGAGATGTGTCACATCATATCTACGATGAAAAAAATTGATTTACAATGTCTATTGTCATATCTTTTTGTTTTTCAAAATATTAGTATTTATCTTTGTAACCCCAAAATTTTTAAGTGGACACCTATTTTTTTTATCCCACTTGGTACAGGATAAGATGAATCTATACTAGCCTAAGCATATTGTTATCTAATCATGTATAATAACATATATCATAGGCAAACATGATCGTCAGTGGGAGGATAATAAGTTTCTGTGACCAGGTTGTTTTAACTTTTTAACTATAACCGCCGTGGGAAGGCTGAAACTTTGCACTATTGCAAATTTAGTGTAATAACTGTACATGTCATTGCCCTTAAGATCAAGCAAGGAACTGATAAAATTGTCAATAAGATTCCCTGGAGCTCAATATTTCTCATGCAGTACATCGCTAGTTGTTTTTCTGCCTAGTTATTTCTAGCAAATCTAATAAATCTCTCTCTCCTTATATATATATATATATATACACACACACACTATGTTGACACGTTCTTATTGCAAGTGAGGATATGTTGATGAAGACCTCTGGCAAAGATTGCACTGTCCTCTTCAGTATCCTTTTGTTTATGATGTTATTTTAGTTTAAGAGATTATCACCAAACTCTACGATTGCTAATTATCAATTTATTTGTGTAAGTAACAATTGAACAAGCTAATTAGAAGGCAACATCTAGATCTTTCTTTTCACGTAGCTTTCTTTTGATCCTTGACTTTCTGGTGGATAAATATCATGCTTGGCTAAAAGTGGAATTAGATTGACTTTATCTTATGGAAGTGGAATTAGACTCGTTAGAAAAGTAGGGCATGCAAATACGATGCTTACATCTCTTAAAAGCTAATGGTTATCTTGAATTTCATATATACAAACAGTAGGACAGGGCTCCGACGAACATTGAACTCTAGAATTTCACAGGTAAACTCAAAACTAGTTGGCTCATTTGCCCTTGAAGGTTTAAATTTAAGAAGCTTTTGTTGTTGGAAATATGGCATTGCTCGACCTCAGACCCTCCCGATCAGAGTTGGAATTTGACAGGCATTTGCCAGTTTTTGAACATTTTTTCCGTCAAATAAGGGTAAAAATCGGTCAATTTTGACAAAACTTCATTTTGATGGTTTATTTTTTTTATAAAAACTTCATTTTGATGGTTTATTTTTTTATAAAGACTTCATTATGGGTTCTAAATTATGATGAAAACAATGTAGAAAATCACAATTAAACTAATTTTAAAAAATCCTTTCAATAATGCATAATGTGACCTAAAATGAAAAATCATGGATACAATAAAATTATATTATTTTAGATGAGGGAAAAAATACATTATTTAATTATTACAATTCACTAAATCACATTTAAAACATTCTCAAAGCTTTGACTGGCTAAATTAAAATAAATAAACTACCTGAAAATTATATATATTTTGTTTATTTAATTATGAGCAAACATTTAAATAATGTACTTGTGGTTGTGCTAATGTACATATAATTATGCACTAATACATACAATTTCAAATCAATAATTTACTTGTGGTTGTGCTAGTGTACATATAATTAAGCACCAATACAAACAAATCCAAATAGAATCATAGAAATAGACTATCATTTTCATAATAGATAACCATTTTGGTGAATGTAGATTTTAAAGGAAGGAATTCTAACATTGAAATGATCATCTAAAGAATCCATAAATAAAATATTAGGCATTGAAATATATAAAAGATGAAATGTAAAAATATGTTATATCTTTAATATTTTTTAATGGACACTGCCTTATAAACCTAGTTAAGAGGATTGAAATATATACATCCATATCTCAAAATAACAATTAAACCATTCATCTTCAAATGCATCAATTTTCAAAACTACATACAAATAGCTCCTCCACATAGCAAGTGACAATGTCGGGAACATTGCCACCACGTGGCTCTTGTTTTATTGTATATTGATAACATTACTCATTTTAATTTCCGCATCACATTTTGCCATATATTTTGAAATATTACTTTTCCATTTCCACCTTTCAATTTTATGCTAAAGTGTCTTATAATATTTTTAATTTTATTTTTTTAAATTTAAATTGTTATTTTATGATTTATCTTTCTATATATATTTTGACGAATGGACAATGTAGAAAATTGTTCTTCCTCTATGAATTTATATATCAATGTAGTATTTTAATGTATAAAATGATTATATGAATTTATATATCAATAAAGTCATTGAATTGTATAAAATGATCCTTCGCATTCTTTTGAAATTTTTGAAATGTTCATGTATGATAATGATGTAAATGATCTTTATGATTTAAAAAAACTTAATATATTATTCTATGGTGCATATGACATAGCTCAAATTAAAAGAATCATATGAATCTAACAACATACAATAACATAATATAAAATATTTGATAAAAGGACAAGGTAGCAAGTTGTTTTTCCATTATAAATTATATCAATATTGATAAAGAGACAAAGTAGCAAGTTGAGTTTCCTTTATAAATTATATGAATTCATATATCAATATTGTCATGGTGATTTGAAAAGTGATACTTTCAATATAATCATGATCCTTTCAAACTTTAAACGCTCGAAAATGTTATTATACCTGCCTCAGCAGGTATATTGTAATCGTTTGAATTCAAACCCCTTTGACTTTTGGTATTACTTGGTGCATATTGGTGCATATTTAAAAGATTAAAATCTCTAATCAAAGTTTAACTTTGTAATATGAAAAATAGCAAATTTTAAATATTTTAAATTTTAATAAAAATATTTGTATTTGCTATTTTGTCAACTTCTAATTGGCCAATAAAGAATGATGTCAATCTTGGAGTTTGGTATCTGGTTTTCACTTGACACATGGCTATTATGACATCAGCATTTATTATATTTTATTATTATGTTATTTATAATTAAAACAGTCAGCAGATCCATGACTTCCGAGGACTGGTGGATTTGGCGTTTGCAGGTGTGTGGGTAAATTCACGGAAATTATTGAACGATCTGACTGTGCTTTCCTACGAAGTCCTCCATGAAAACTGAAACCCAGCCACTGCAAAATGCATGAAAGAACCCTATTTCTTCAAGCAGAGGCAACAGTTACTCTTGAAGGCCGAGCATTTTCTTCTGTCCGCACTCAACTTCGATCTGGTTATCCAAACCGCATATAAACCCCTCGCTTGCGCCCTCAAAGAGTTCAACGTATTCCAATGGCATTCGAAGTTTGCACAGGTTTCTTGGAATTTTGTAAATGATGGATTAATGACCATTGTATGTCTCCAGTTCAAACCCCTGCAAGTTGCTGGTGCGGCTTTCTATCTTTCACTTCAGCAATTCGTCTTGGAGTTGACTTTGCAGAAATCTAGAGAAATTCATCCCTCTACCAGTAAGTCACTATTTATACAGGGGAAAGATAATCTTTTTATTTGACTTTTGATATAGCGGAATGGTAATCCATTTTAGTTTCTGCGCAGACGTAATGAAGCTCTAATTCAGGAAATTAGTAAAGCTGTCCCTGGCTCAAATGATTTGAGCTTCA